>CAMRHE010000367.1:0-600000 GCA_947044405.1 Leptodactylus fallax
TCCTCCAGAGTAACCATGGGCCTCTTGGCTGCTTCTCTGACCAGTGTTCTCCTTGCTTGATCTGTCAGTTTAGATGGACGGTCATGTCTTGGTAGGTTTGCAGTTGTATAATACTTTTTCCATTTTTGGCTGATGGATTGAACAGTACTTCTTGGGATGCTCAAAGCTTGGGATATGTTTTTATAATCTAACTCTGCTTTAAACTTCTCCACAACTTTATCTCTGACCTGTCTGGTGGGTTCCTTGGTCTTCATGATGCTGTTTATTCACTAGTGTTCTCTAACAAACCACTGAGGCCTTCACAGAACAGGTGTATTTATACTGGGACTAAATTACACACAGCTGGATTAAGTGACTTCTGAAGGCAATTGATTGCGCTAGATTTTATTTAGGGGTATCAGAGTACAAGGGGCTGAATACTTTTGCACATCACACTTTTCAGATTTTTGTTTGATTAAAATTTTGAAAATCATGTATCATTTTTGTTCCACTTCACAATTATCTGCTGCTTTGTGTTGGTGTATCACTTAAAATCTCAAGAAAATACATTTACGTTTGTGGTTGTAAGGTGACAAAATGTGAAAAAGTTCAAGGGGTATGAATACTTTTGCAAGGCACTGTATATATATATTTCTACTGTAGAAATCTTTATGAGCCAACCACCCAAATTTGCACAGATAAATGGTCTTTTATAGGGGTGGTCCTTTCAGAGGAAAAAGTACCTTATACAGAATGTGAGTTGAATTATCTGATAGAGTCAGGAATTGTGTACAGCACCCCAAACTCCCAAATAATGATGAAAGGACCGAACATCATGTATTTTATGCTTGGTATCATATCAGCATGTCACAAAGATCCAGGTCTAGACTAGGACTAATAAAACAGTCATGGTACTACACACAAGTCACACCTGCCCACATACAACATCATAGAGAGTCCCTCTCTTTCTTACTCCCATGGTGAACTAAACATTTCCTAGTTGAAGATGGCCCTGCCATACTCCTTCCCAGTATGGCTTTCCCCTTGTTCCTTGTCACCAGTATACATTCATTGTACTTTTTAAATGAATTTGGATTTTGGTTATGCCATATTGTAATTTGGAAGGTTCCTCCTGCTCCATAGGCTCCCATATCAGTATGTATATACAGTGGGGAAAAAATGTCATCTGACCATATGACATTCTCCCAATACTCTTCTGGAACATCCAAATGCTCTCTTTTCACCATAATTTGCAATTAAATTCTTTAAAAATCAGACAATGTGATTTTCTAGATATGTTTTCTCATTTTGTCTCTCATAGTTGAGGTCTACCTATAATGACAATTACAGGCCTCTCTCATCTTTTTAAGTGGGAGAACTTGCACAATTGGTGGCTGACTAAATACTTTTTTCCCCACTGTAGGTGCCGCATATCTAAATATGAATTGAAGTAATAGTGCTTTTCGCACATTAATGTTTTCGCATGTTAATGTTGTGGCACAATATGTGCTCTTCCATGTGCTGTCTATAAATGGAGAAATTAGATTGATTGGGGATTTGTAGCTGTGCCATTCCTTGCTACTCTTTGGATAGTTTGTCACCAGTATAGCTCCCCTTCCCGATGGTCCCAATATGGTATGCCTTTAAATCGTGATCCTCAGCCTGGTTCCCCACCTGGACCCCAACATGGGTACCCTCTCATTCCTGGTTCCTGGCATGGCTGTACTGAGAATCTGAACTTTAAAGCCCACCGGGAATCACACCAGAAATTCCCATTTGGGTGTAAGATTTACAAAACCTGTCCCTTCTGCTGCCTAGTACCTGGGATTGTCCCAGCAAAATTGGGACTGTTTGCATGGGTAACTCAGTGGCAGATTTCAGTCTCCAATATTCAGCAATCACACACTGATCATAACATGGGCTCTCTGCTCCAGTGTGATGTTGGCAAATTTTCTCCCCTCAAGTCTTTTGCTATTGCTTGCCGCAGTTTGGTAATATAGTGCAGCATTTACATTGGTCTCTTAGTGTATGTTAAAGGAACACTCCTGTGATTTTAAACACCAGTTGTAATAAAAATTGTTACAACTGGAGTTCTTACGCAGCTTACCCCACTTTCACATAAAGGATTCATGGTGAATGCGTGCAAGAGCATTGGCCCCATCATTTTTTTTTTTTCATTTATCCAGAAAACTGGTTTAAATGATGCCTGAAATCTACTCCACCTCTACCTGGTATACAGTGGGGAAAAAAAGTATTTAGTCAGAAACCAATTGTACAAGTTCTCCCACTTAAAAAGATGAGAGGTCTGTAATTGACATCATAGGTAGACCTCAACTATGAGAGACAAAATGAGAAAACAAATCCAGAAAATCACATTGTCTAATTTTTTAAGAATTTATTTGCAAATTATGGTGGAAAATAAGTATTTGGTCACCTACTGTACAAACTAGCATGATTTCTGGCTCTCACAGACCTTATTACCTGTAGTAATGGCACCTGTTTGACATTGTTATCAGTATAAAAGACACCTGTCCACAACCTCAAACAGTCACACTCCAAACTCCACTATGGTGAAGACCAAAGAGCTGTGGAAGGACACCAGAAACAAAATTGTAGACCTGCATCAGACTGGGAAGACTGAATCTGCAATCGGCAAGCAGCTTGGTGTGAAGAATTCAACTGTGGGAACAATAATTAGAAAATGGAAGACATACAAGACCACTGATAATCTCCCTCGATCAGGGGCTCCACGCAAGATCTCACCCCGTGGGGTCAAAATGATCACGAGAACGGTGAGCAAAAATCCCAGAACCACACGGGGAGACCTAGTGAATGACCTGCAGAAAGCTGGGACTAACGTAACAAAGGCTACCATCAGTAACACACTATGCCACCAGGGACTCAGATTCTGCAGTGCCAGACGTGCCCCCCTGCTTAAGCCTGTACATATCCAGGCCCGTCTGAAGTTTGCTAGAGAGTATTTGGATGTGCCAGAAGAGTATTGGGAGAATGTCATATGGTTAGATGAAACCAAAGTAGAACTGTTTGGTAGAAACACAACTTGTCGTGTTTGGAGGAGAGTGAATGCTGAGTTGCATCCAAAGAACACCATACCTACTGTGAAGCATGGGGGTGGCAACATCATGCTTTGGGGCTGTTTCTCTGCAAAGGGACCAGGACAACTGATCCGTGTACATGACAGAATGAATGGGGCCATGTATCGTGACATTTTGAGTGTAAACCACCTTCCATCAGCAAGAGCATTGAATGTGGCTGGGTCTTTCAGCATGACAATGATCCCAAGCACACCGCCAGGGCTATGAAGGAGTGGCTTCATAAGAAGCATTTCAAGGTCCTGGAGTGCCCTAGACAGTCTCCAGATCTCAACCCCATAGAAAACCTTTGGAGGGAGTTGAAAGTCTGTGTTGCGACAGCCCCAAAACATCCCTGCTCTAGAGGAGATCTGCATGGAGGAATGGGCCAACATACCAGCAACAGTGTGTGCCAACCTTGTGAAGACTTACAGAAAACGTTTGACCTCTGTCATTGCCAACAAAGGATATATAACAAAGTATTGAGATGAACTTTTGTTATTGACCAAATACTTATTTTCCACCATAATTTGCAAATAAATTCTTTATAAATCAGACAATGTGATTTTCTGGATTTGTTTTCTCATTTTGTCTCTCATAGTTGAGGTCTACCTATGATGACAATTACAGGCCTCTCTCATCTTTTTAAGTGGGAGAACTTGCACAATTTATGGCTGACTAAATACTTTTTTTCCCCACTGTAGATTTCAGTGCAGGTGTCAGGTCCGGCTCAGGGTGCGCCTGATTTTTGAGAAGGTATGCACCACTCTTCAGAAATCTCCCCCTGTATATTGAAATGTTACACCGTCCCTTGTTCTTCTTGTTCTTAGATTTGTAACCAAAAAGGGGGATTACCGTAAATTTGTTGCCAATTGCTATACTAGTTGCCAAAATGTGCAGTTTATGAAAAATAAAGTTTAAGTTACTTACACAGGAGATTGGCAAAACTTCCCACTTGGTAAACTGTGCCATGCTTCTTCTTCAGCTCTGAAGCTGCCATCGCTGCAACTTTTATCTGTGAAAAATTGCTATTTATGACTAGAGCGGAGCAAACGTACAATGACCACCATGACTCAAAGCATGTTTTAGATGAAAAACATTTTGTGTCTAACAAAAAATAAACTTGATAAAGAAAGTAATAGGAAACATCAGAGCCGATGCTGTAAATTGTCAACAGAAATCTATGGACCCCAGTTGCACAGCAATTAACATAGACACTAATTATCTTTCAGCCTGGTTTATCCTCCGGTCATGAAGGTTCTGTGGATGTAAACTTAACACGCAATTCACATATCAGTGATTATTATCCAAGTAGCAGAGTTTTGACATTGCTTTCTTGCTTACCAGACCATAACTAAGTAGTATTTATGGATATGTCTCTTGTTTCATTTGCACTGCTCTACTGATGGACTTTGCTTTTCACCATCCAATACTGTAGATACTGGGATAGGATGATATATCCTGCTGAGTAGTACAGCTTCTTCCAGTCACTTACTACACCATTACATATTACAGCTTATTTAAAGGGGTTTTGGGGGACTTTTGACATTGATGACCTATTCTTACCAATATCAAATCAGTGGGGGGCCAATGCTCAGCACCCACACTGATCAGCTCCTTCATTTGAGTGGAAGCTGAGGTGCAGTACACCATAGCCACTATACAGTGCACTGATCTTTCTGCTTCCAGTTCTGTTCACTGTATGGTTCTAACACAGGAGGATGCAGAGAACAGCCACTCATGATGGTGATGGGTGCTGGATTCCCACCGATCTAATAGTGATGACCTATCCTATGGATAAATCCCCCAAAGTCCTGAAAAGCATTTAAAATATTCTATTAATCCGAGTAATTTAAGCTACTAAACTGGTAACCTCATAGTTTGTTTTGTGCAGATATTGTTAGACCAGAATGTTTTGAATGTATTGAAGTTTGCTGGAGGCGTCCAGGAATTTCAGGGGCAATCACATAAAGCATTTTATTTTACATGCTTCCCTGATGGAAATTCCTTGGCTCTTGAAGACTCATTTTCGTTGCCACCATTATGAGTCTTTGCTTCCTGCTACTCTTATATTACATTTTCATTTCCATTAAAATACACATAATATTCTTAGATATTTAACCTCTATTCGTATCATGCCTAAAATAGCCAACTGCTTTCTCATTTCTTAATGTACTTTCTCAAATATCAGAAACTTTTGAAAGTCAATCTCTTCTCTTAGCCTTGCAAACAGCTCTCCAACAGAGACAGTGAGGTGTAAAACTAAAACAGAAGGGGATAGATACTTTCCTCATCTCCACTATTTTTTTTTTAAGAAAGCTGTCACTTCTCCTTGCAAGTACATTTTTGGTAAATAATTTCTCATGAAATAGGTTGTGTCAATTGTACATTGTATTATTACTCCTAGGGATATTTGGATACATTTACAATTGTGTTACCACTTGAGAGATATCCATTATAATAAAAAAGCATACCCACATTTTCAGGTAACTCTTCAGAGTAAGCCGCCATGAGTACGTAAATGAGGAATAACACTGTTTTTGGTCATTATATGACTTCTGTACTATATCACTTTACCCCTCTGAAGAATGTATCTTTAACTCTTAGTTTTTAGTAGTCAGTGGAAGCTACCTGCTGATGTCTCCCATACACTACTCATGCAGAAAGCAGGATATTCTACACTCTCCCTCCCTTAGAATCAGCATGGAGAGATATTAGCTGTGGCAGCCAGTGTGTGTGTGTGTCTTTCTCTCCGTTCCTCTCTCACTTGGCTCCTCTACCTCCTCCCATCCCCTCTCCATACATTTCTATGGGGAGCTATAGTCTGTTACCTCTGTGAGCTGACAGTCTGTCTCAGAATACTCAAACGAATTTAGCACACAATTCAGAGTGAGCAGTTTTGGAGGGAGAGGGTAGAAGAAAAGGAGTCTGGTAAGTGGAGAAATATTTTTTTTCTGAGATATAATAAAAGTGTATTATATATACCTGTACTATTAATTTATGCAAAATGTACTTAAAGGGGTATTCCCATGAACATAATCATATTGATATTTGTAGATAATTAAAAGTTAAACATTTTCGCAAATATAAGTAGTTAAAAATTCCGCAGAGTTTTAAAGATTTTCTCTAACTTTCTTAGTGGTGACAGTCTGTTGTCTTAATCGGTTGCCAATGGATATGACCACGAATGCAGAAACTTTCTATGGTCTGGGACTTGTCAGGAACTCAGCTATGATTTTCTTATTGTAGTTGGATTGTCAGGCAGGGACACTACATGTATCAGAAGATATCCCGGCCACAATAAGGAAATCTTGGCTGATTTTCTGACCTTAGAAAGGTCCTGCATTCATGGTCGTATCCACTGGCAACCAATCAAGACAACAACTTGTGACCACAAGATATTTAGAGAAAATCTATAAAACTCTGCAAAATGTTTAATTACTTATATTTGAAAAAATGTTTAACTTTTAATTATCTACAAATTTAAAAATGGTTATGTTCGCGGGAATACCGCTTTAAGGGAAACGTTAGGGTGATCATTTAATTCACTTCCTAATATTTGATACCAATAAAGAATTCCATGTACTTTCTTTCTATTGATCATTTTTACTACAAATAATCCATAATTTTTGTGACATTTCTATAATTACTCTGACAAGACTTTTTATAAGACTGTAAATAATCTAGGAGCCGAACCTAAATACTTTGTGGATCTCAGGATGATAACCTTCAATTGATATTGCATAAGGCCACATTCATGTGGTAGTATTTGATCAGTACTTGTAAAACCGGGAATGGGTCTAAAACAAAAAATTGGTGTTATTAAGCTCCTCTTTTGGCTTTGGTTTAAAAAATATATATTCTGCTTATATTTTGTTCCCTGATGAAATCTATAAGCTACACGTGACATACTACTACTTGAGGCTATGGCCCCATGTTGCAGAAATGCAGTGTTTTTGGCTGTTGGAGAAACACAGTGAAAATAAATGCAAATTGAAAGAGATTTTGGTTAATTTCTTCCTCTCACTGCGGAAAAAAAAAGAATATGGAAAAGTAGTTTTTTCGAAAAACAAGTCATGTTAATTTTAGCTGTGGAATCACAATTATTTCCCTATAGATTTAATAAGGAAAGTAAAATAGCAGGGAAAAGCACAGCAAAAACTCAATGAAAACCACTACGGAAAAAAGCACAATGTGTTTTCACTGTGTTTTCTTTTCACTGTGTTTCATGGGGCCTTAGCCTGAAGCATGAATCTCTAAAAGGGTAGAGTCACACTCAGCAGATTATGTTTCAGACATTTCCATTACTGTCTCATTCATCTGAATAGAACTAGCAAAAATTTTTGTGCTTGTCACCAAAACAACCCAATTCAGATTAATGTAATTGATTTTAACTTGCAGAAATTTCTGCAACAAAATCTGCCACGTGTGCATTCACCCAAAGGCTCTATGCATTGAAAAAGCCTAATTACCATTTAATTAGAAGGAGACAAAAATTTAATTACCGTTTCATTATAGCTCTTTGGAAGGTCCTTAGAGTAGCCATATGCAGTTAAGATGTATTGACTGTATGAGTGTATTGTCAGAAAGCAAATCATTTCTGATTTTCTTCTTTCCACAAAATCAACGACTGCCTTAGTTTCTGGTTCTGAAACAGGTGAAACTCCACAATATGAATTACTTGTACAATTTGTAGATGATCCAAAACCTGGAAAGATAAATAGACAGGGTAGATATAATACATATCGAATGTGCAACAATAACTGTAACATTCAAAACCTGTTTATAAAGCTATAAAACAGTATAAAAATCTTTGAAAATATGTTTATAAAGCTCTTAAAACAACTGACATACATATACAGTATACCATCAGGTGACACACATAGTGCCTACTGCTCTGGAATTCTGTGTGAGGCTGTACCTGCAAATAAGCTATGGAATTGCAATAGCAGACACAGCCCATGGAAAGATGCAATGTTATTTTGGAAAAATAGCAGATTTATTTTTCTAGTCATGGGCAAACACATTAAAGGGAGTCTATCACCTCTGCCAAACATATTCATATACCTCCACCATGTTATGGAGCACACTACAGTGATAAACATCATACCTTTGTTTTGTATGGCAATTTTATAGATTTATTATTATTTATTATGCTTACTTATATAGCGCCATCATATTCTGCAGCGCTTTACAGACATTGTGGTCACTGTCCCATATAGGGCTCACAATCTACATTCCCTATCAGTATGTCTTTGGAATGTTTGGAGAGTCTTATGCAAATGAGGCAGTTGGTGCACTGGAGGCGGGCATTTACAGTGCCTTGCTAAAGTATTCGTCCCCCTTGAACTTTTCAACCTTTTGCCACATTTCAGGCTTCAAACATAAAGATATAAAATTTTAATTTTTTGGTGAAGAATCAACAAGTGGGACACAATCGTGAAGTGGAACGAAATTTATTGGTTATTTTAAACTTTTGTAAAATATAAAAAACTGAAAAGTGGGGCGTGCAATATTATTCAGCCCCCTTAAGTTAATACTTTGTAGCGCCACCTTTTGCTGCGATTACAGCTGCAAGTCGCTTAGGGTATGTCTCTATCAGTTTTGCACATCGAGAGACTGAAATTCTTGCCCATTCTTCCTTGGAAAACAGCTCGAGCTCAGTGAGGTTGGATGGAGAGCGTTTGTGAGCAGCAGTTTTCAGCTCTTTCCACAGATTCACTGTACTGTGCTCTGTAACATGGTGGTAAAAGTTGAATATGCTTGGGGGAACTGATAGACTCCCTTACCTTTAAGTAACCATTTTTGCAGGCTAAGTATATACAGTGCTGGCCAAAAGTATTGGCACCCCTGCAATTCTGTCAGATAATACTCAATTTCTTCCAGAAAATGATTGCAATCACAAATGCTTTGGTAATAATATCTTCATTTATTTTGCTTGCAATGAAAAAACACAAAAGAGAATGAAAAAAAGTGAAATCATTGATCATTTTACACAAAACTCCAAAAATGGGCCGGACAAAAGTATCGGCACCCTCAGCCTAATACTTGGTAGCACAACCTTTAGACAAAATAACTGCGAACAACCGCTTCCGGTAACCATCAATGAGTTTCTTACAATGCTCTGCTGGAATTTTAGACCATTCTTCTTTGGCAAATTTCTCCAGGTCCCTGAGATTTGAAGGGTGCCTTCTCCAAACTGCCATTTTGAGATCTCTCCACAGGTGTTCTATGGGATTCAGGTCTGGACTCATTGCTGGCCACTTTAGAAGTCTCCAGTGCTTTCTCTCAAACCATTTTCTAGTGCTTTTTGAAGTGTGTTTTGGGTCATTGTCCTGCTGGAAGACCCATGACCTCTGAGGGAGACCCAGCTTTCTCACACTGGGCCCTACATTATGCTGCAAAATTTGTTGGTAGTCTTCAGACTTCATAATGCCATGCACACGGTCAAGCAGTCCAGTGCCAGAGGCAGCAAAGCAACCCCAAAACATCAGGGAACCTCCGCCATGTTTGACTGTAGGGACCGTGTTCTTTTCTTTGAAGGCCTCTTTTTTTTCCCTGTAAACTCTATGTTGATGCCTTTTCCCAAAAAGCTCTACTTTTGTCTCATCTGACCAGAGAACATTCTTCCAAAAAGTTTTTGGCTTTCTCAGGTAAGTTTTGGCAAACTCCAGCCTGGCTTTTTTATGTCTCTGGGTCAGAAGTGGGGTCTTCCTGGGTATCCTACCATAGAGTCCCTTTTCATTCAGACGCAGACGGATAGTACGGGTTGACACTGTTGTACCCTCGGACTGCAGGGCAGCTAGAACTTGTTTGGATGTTAGTCGAGCTTCTTTAGCCACCATCCGCACAATCTTTCGTTGAAATCTCTCGTCAATTTTTCTTTTCCGTCCACATCTAGGGAGGTTAGCCACAGTGCCATGGGCTTTAAACTTCTTGATGACACTGTGCACGGTAGACACAGGAACATTCAAGTCTTTGGAGATGGACTTGTAGCCTTGAGATTGCTCATGCTTCCTCACAATTTTGCTTCTCAAGTCCTCAGACAGTTCTTTGATCTTCTTTCTTTTCTCCATGCTCAATGTGGTACACACAAGGACACAGGACAGAGGTTGAGTCAACTCTAATCCATTTCAACTGGCTGCAAGAGTGATTTAGTTATTGCCACCACCTGTTATGTACCACAGGTAAGTAACAGGTGCTGTTAATTACACAAATTAGAGATGCATCACCTGATTTTTCTAAGGGTGCCAACACTTTTGTCCGCTCCCTTTTTTATGTTTGGTGTGGAATTATATCCAATTTGGCTTTTTGACAATTCTTTTTGTGGTTTTCCATTGAAGACAAATTAAATTAAGATATTATTACCAAAGCATTTTCTGGAAGAAATTGAGTATTATCTGACAGAATTGCAGGGGTGCCAATACTCTTGGCCAGCACTGTATACTATAGTAACATTGCTAATCCACTCTTATTTTAGATTCTCAAAGGCTCCATACAATGCTCATTAAGTCTGGGGCCCCACGTTGCAAAAACAGTGTTTTACAGTACCTGCAAAGTACCTGCCTTAGTCTAATAATTTTATAAATATGTTTAACCTTAGCTTGAATTTGGTTAAAGGGTTTCCCTTGACCACAATATTGATGAACTATTCTTAGAAAAGCTCATCAATATCAGATCTACAGATACCAAATACATTTTTGAGAAACCTGAGACAACGACAACATTGTATATATTGTGCTATCTATATTAAAAAATAATTCCTATTCATATTCCAAGTTACACTAGAAGTCAATAAATGAGGGTTAAAGCCCTATAGTGATCATGCTGGTTTTATTATGAAGCCCTTGGATTGACTTTATATGTTTTCCATATGTTTTTTTATTCTTACTTTGCACATTTCTACACCTATCTAAAACGTTTGCACAGGATTTTATGAATAATAGATAACATGAATTAAAGGTTGCATTTCATGTAGAAGTCTTAAAAATAAAGATACTCACTGCACCATTTAACATTGAAATTTCGGTTAAGGTCTACCCCATAACAAGTGCCGTTTTCATGCTTGGAACGAGACTTTCTCCACAGTCTATCCTATGCAGTGATATTAAACAATTTGTTTTAGACATTTATGATAAAATATCTGTTAATATGGACATTCATTGATTTTATTAATTTCAATGCTTTCCAAGTTATTAGGAAAACTGTCTAAGGCCGGGGCCCCACGTTGCAAACACGCCGTGTTTTGGCCACAACGGAAATGCTGCGGCAAAAAAACACTGCGTTTTACATTACCTGCAAAGTGGATGGGATTCTGGCTAATCCCATCCACACATTGCACAAATAAATCTGCAGTGTCAAAGCTGTGATTTCGAAAACACTTGCATTTTTGAAAATTGCAGCATGTCAATTGTACCTAAGGAAACACTGCCATTCTCCGTATAGGTGTAATAGGTACAGAAAGTGAAAAATTTTCTGTGATAAACATTGAGGAAAAAAACGCAATTAATTTCCACTGCGGTCTTTTCCACAGCATTTTTTTGCTGCGGCTCGCTATTTGGGGCCTTAGCCTCAGGCTCACCATGTTGCCCCATGTTGCAGAAACACAGCATTTCTGCCTGCTGCGAAACCAGCAAAGTGAAAGAGATTATGGCTAATCCCATCCACATATTGCAGGAAAAAAATGTTGCGAAAAAGTATGTTTTAAAAAAAACAGCATGTCAATTTTACCTGTGATAAAACATTTTTTTTTTTTGCAGTGTTTTTTAGGCTAAGGCCCCACGTTGCGGAAACGCAGTGATTTTGTAGCTGCGGTTTTTTGAGTCAAGTTCAGGAGTGGATTAAACAGAAGAGAAACATATAAGAGCTTCCTTTATATTTTCCATTCCTTTTCAAGCCACTCCTAACTTTGGCTAAAAAAAATGCAGCAAAATCTGCAACGAAAAATGGTGCTTTTCTGCAATGTGGGGTCCTAGCTTTAGCTACGGTTCGCTACATGGAGCCTTAGCCTAAGGCTAGTTGCAGACTATTTTGCGGTCAGTAAACTAATAATTTAGTGTTCAGGTTTTGCAGACAGAGTGTCTTCAGTGTGTGTTCAGTGTGTCTTTAGCATCAATGAACTAGGTCCGCAAAAATGGAGAGTGTGACATTAGTGTGTGATCCTAGTTTTCGGATCCACAATAAAAAAACACAGGAGACATGTAATGATATCCCTAGCTTGTCAGCGAAAACAGATGGCACACTGACGACACACGGAGTACATCAGTGTGCCGTCCTAGGTTTTTAGTCTGTTCTGCAAAAATGGAACAGAATAATATATGTTCTATATTATGCATCACGGACTCACGGCTCGCACACTGATCAGTAAAAAACACGGATAGCACACGGATCTCATCCACGGTCATCTGTAAGGGGCCTAAGACTAAGGACCAACATTTTGGAACATTGTGCGTTTTTTTTTGAGTCAAAGCCAGGAATAGATTGAGCAGAAGGGAGAAGTATAAGTACTTCCTATATATTTCCCATTACTTCTAAAACCACATCAAAATCTACAACAAAAAAAGCAGCTTTACTACAATGTGGAGCCTTAGTCTAAAGGTAAGACAAAGTGCAAACTTAGACTAGACAGTCATAATTAAACTGAGCCAGATTTATCTGGATCTGTGTCTAATGCTGAATGATAAATTTGGCTCACCTTTACAATATCTAGTCTAATTTTACACCACCTATTAGTTGGCTTAGAATATTTACCCACACATTTTTGGTGCACAAAGTAGCATCTTAAGCCATGTCCATTTTGGGACAAACCACAACCCTTTTCATTAAAACCACCTCCTATTTAAACAAGGTGCAGAAATTGTGAAAGAGTATAAAACACTAAAGACAACAACGGAGCTGTGGGAACGGTCCGCGCTTGGAGGCATCAGTGCATCGGGGACAGGTGAGTATGTGTTTTTTTTTGGTTTTTTTTGTTTTGTTTTTTCACCTCCCCCGGCCTAATTAAAAATACAATTTTAGCCTGAACACCCCTTTAATCAATCAATCTTCATCAAGTTATTTCATATGTTATTTCAGTGTTATATTTCCCTAAACCATGTGTGTAATTCATTTCCCTTCTGTTAAATGTTATAGATATACACACATGGACAAAATTGTTGGTACCCCTCATTTAATGAAAGAAAAACCCACAAAGGTCACAGAAATAACTTGAATCTGACAAAAGTAATAATATATAAAAATTCTATGAAAATGAACAAATGAAAGTCAGACATTGCTTTTCAACCATGCTTCAAAAGAATTTTTAAAAAAAGAAAACTCATGAAACAGGCCTGGACAGAAATGATGGTTCCCTTAACTTAATATTTTGTTGCACAACCTTTTGAGGCAATCACTGCAATCAAAAGATTCCTGTAACTGTCAATGAGACTTCTGCACCTCTCAGCAGGTATTTTGGCCCACCCCTCCTGAACAAAGCTCCAGTTGTCTCGGTTTGAAGGGTGCCTTTTCCAGACGGCATGTTTCAGCTCCTTCCAAAGATGCTCAATAGGAATTAGGTCAGGGCTCATAGAAGGCCACTTCAGAATAGTTCAATGTTTTCCTCTTAGCCATTTTGGGGTGTTTTTAACTGTGTGTTCTGGGTTATTATCCTCTTGCAAGACCCATGACCTGCGACTGAGACCAAGCTTTCTGACACTGGGCAGCACATTTCTCTCTAGAATCCCTTAATAGTCTTGAGATTTCATTGTACCCTGCACAGATTCAAGACACCCTGTGCCAGATGTGGCAAAGCAACCCCAGAACATAACAGAGCCTCCTCCATGTTTCACAGTAGGGACAGTGTTCTTTTCAATATACGCTTCATTTTTCCGTCTGTGAACATAGAGCTGAGGTGTCTTGCCAAAAATTTCGATTTTTGTCACATCTGTCCATAGGACAGTCTCCCAGAAGCTTTGTGGCTTGTCAACATGTAGTTTGCAAATTCCAGTCTGTTAGATTCAAGTTATTTCTGTGACCATTGTGGGTTTTTATTTCATTAAACGAGGGGTACCAACAATTTTGTCCACGTGTGTACATGTTTTAGGGTTATCATTGGTGAATGTACAGTACATTGCTACTACATACAGTGTGTATTAAACGGGTTGTCCCGTGAAGTACATATATTGCTTATTCACAGAAAATAAGTGATATACTTGTATGTACTGATCACTAGAACAAGTGTTCTGAGTCCCCCTCCCTTTTTACTACATGGACACAGTCAGGAGGATTTAAATGACTCACAGGTCACAAAAGCACCCTGTCCATTTATTGTGCATGAAGCTGACGGACATAGCCATGATCAGCACCAAAATGGCAACGGCTCTATTCCGACTCCTTCTGACTGTGGTTATGCAGTGAAAACAAATGCAAAGGTTCAAAACTTCCATTTTTGCTTGTGATCAATGGGGTTCTCAGTGGTGGGGCCTGCAACAGCCTAACATTTATTACCTACCCTGTGCATGGATGTAAATTGTCCTTTGTCGGAAAACCACTTTAGGCCCGGGGCCCCACATGGCGTTTTACAGTTACAGCAAAGTGTTTTACCCCACTTTGCGGTAAAATACGCACAACAGACATGCTGCGATTTCCAAAACCGTTGCGGTTTTGGAAATCGCAGAATGTCAATTATACCTACGGAAACGCTGGTGGTTTCCATGTAGGTATAATGGAAGCAGAAAGTCTGCAGAGGAAACCTCTGCGAACTTTCTGTGCAAAGTGCTGTGGGAAGAAGGGAATAACCGCTTTTTTGCTGCGGGACATTATGTGGGGTCTTAGCCTTAATCAAAGATGGAAATTTTTCCATACAGTCTTGAATGTATATAATAATAATAATTTAAGTTCATAGTAGAGACATACAGTATGTAACACTTCAGTTCCATTCACACAATCGCTTAGATGTATTTTTATTGCTTTATTTACAGCCGTAGCAGTGTAGTCTTCTTTTATATAAACAGCAAATCTGCAACAAAAGTGTAATGTCCTTGTTTTGTCAGGGTTATTACTGTCCTGGATCCTTTAGCCATGATGCTATTGTGAACAGAATATTATCCACCTACATAGATCCATAGAGATTCTTCCACAGTCTACAGTAAGTACATGTCTGCTTTTTCCTCATGTGCCTTGATATAGTTTATTATCTTACACTACTATTTTTACCATTATCATACCAGGTGACAAGTTGTATCTTTACTTACTGTTGTCCAGGTATAGATGTAGCCATCAATGTTTAGAACAGGCAAGACATACAGATCTATATTCTTTAGGATTTTCTGTATACGGGAATCCTTCTCGTGGTTCTGTACAATCTGAAATAGAAAAAAATTATTTATATATTAGTATATACTGTATATTATATATAACAGCTTATAATAATATCATATATAGTAATCAGTACACTAAATGGCTACAGATACATGATCCATGATCACCCCTATTTGGTAAGAGTTTTCAAGTTCATTTATCGGCAAATATGCTTTTTGTATGACCAATATCTGTCACTAGTAGAACTGGCCCATAAACAGATAAATACATATAATCTAGTGAGTTGTGAGTTTTAAAGAGATTTATAACAGTAGACCGGATAGCTCACCTCTTTGACAAACCACTGACAGAAAGCTGGAGCAATCCATTCACGAGCATGAATTCCACAATCCATCCAGAAAATTTTTTTAGGGCTTTTTGAAGGCTTGCTGATCTGTCAATTGAGCCAAATAGCAATATATTAACCATTTTGTAACCTAGGGTCAGCAGTGCCTCCTTGTCTTACTGAATGATCCCTTCTAGAAGTGAATGTTTTATTTTGTTTACCTAAATATATATTTATTCTTCTTTTTATGGCAGGTATAGGAAAAATACAGTTTGGCTTCATTGTTTCCCTTTGTACCATAATATTTCTGTACTTTGCCCAAGTATACTGATGCCAAATGTGTAGTGGGGTAATACACTTTCCAGAATATGTTTTATAGCCTGACATTCCTTGCTAATATCAGATAGAGTTTTTTGATTGTTGTATTTTGTGTAGATTGCATAGTATTCACCTTTATTGTCCCAATAAAATAAAAAAATTAAGCAACTTTGTAACATGTCTTATTTAAAAAAGTCCTATTGGTTTGTTTCTGCAGTTCTCATGCAAACTGGGCATAGCCATTCTAAAGAGTACCTCCAATTATAAAGCAACTTTTCAGAAATGAATAGAAGTCTATGGAGAAAGGAGGGGGAGGAGGCAGCTAGAAAAGATACACATGTACTACAGCTATTAAGTTCTATGTTCTATGTATCAGGATGTAGTAAAAAACATCTTGTTCTTTCAAATTAGATACATATAACCTCAGGTGAACAACAGCACCATGTCATCATTTATTTAACAAAATCAATGCCGTAAATAATTAAGTACACCCTAACCCTATATTCATATGAACGTGATAATCAGCCATTTTTTTAATAGCTGTCACATGGCTGCATTAAAATTAATTCATGTGAATGATGGCTACTCCCATGACCGATATTTCATGGTCCATTGTAACGGACTGTCAAAATATAGGTCATGTTCTATATTTGTTCGTTGTCATGAATCCCTCTATACACTCGCATATATGAGGAATCCATGAAAACGGGTGCCACCCTTGAGTGCAATAAGCCATTTTGGAAAACATTTGTGTGAATATAGCCTTACTGTTTTCATAGGAATTAAAAGGGTAAGTATCAAGAAGGTGCTGCTAATCAAATGCCCTTGATTAATTGATCATCAGAAAATGTGATCACCTTTATAAAAATAGAAGTTTTGGCAGTTTGCTTATTTGGAGCATTCAGGAACATGTGTCACAATGGACACTGTGACAAGGAGGAAAGACATTAACAGTTATTTTAAATAACCAATTGTTGCTGTTAATCAATCTTGGAATGTTTATAAGGCCATTTCCAAACAAGTCCATTATTCTGCAGTGAGAAAAATTGTTCATAAGTGGAAATCAGCTGACAATATTCACCGGAGTGGATGTTCCAAGAACATGGTAGCGCAGCTTAAGTTTGCAAGACTACTGGATCAATGTCCTTTGGACAGACAATACCAAAGTTGAAATGTTTGGCTATAATGCACAGTGCCACACTTGGCGAAAATTAAACACCGCATATCAGCAAAATTCCTCATATCAAGTATCAAGCATGGTGGTGGAGGGGTGAGGATTTGGGCTTGTTTTGCAGCCACAGGACCTGGAAACTGTGCAGCTATTGAGACGATCATCAACTCCAGAGTATACCAAACTATGAGGTCAATTATCCAACATGGCTGGAGCTGGGTCAAGCAACATGACAATGATCCCAAGAACACCAGCAAAAAAGAAGAGAATCAATGTTTTGACCTTAACCCAATTGAAACGGTGTGGTGGGATCTTAAGAGAGGAATGCAGAAAGAAATGCTCAAATACCTCAATGAAATGAAGCAATGTTGTAAAGAAGAGTGGGCCAAAGTTCCTCCTGAATGATGTGAGAGACTGATACAATCTTACAGAAAACCATTACTTTAAGTTATTGCTGCTAAAGGTGGTTCTACAAGTTACTGATTCATGGGGTGTACTTAGTTTTTCACTCATGGCCTTTCCATTTTTGCTTAGTTGTTGTTGAATAAATAATTAAATGGTGGAATCTGTTGTGTGTTGTTGTCCATCTGGGGTTCCTGTACCAAATGTTAAGACCTTATAAGGACCAGATGTTTTTCTCTTATGCCCTGATACAGTGGGTACGGAAAGTATTCAGACCCCTTTAAATTTTTCACTCTTTCTTTCATTGCAGCCATTTGCTAAAAGCAAAAAAGTTCATTTTATTTCTCATTAATGTACACTCAGCACCCCATCTTGACAGAAAAAAACAGAAATGTAGATAGTAGATATTTTTGCAAATTTATTAAAAAAGAAAAACTGAAATATCACATGGTCATAAGTATTCAGACCCTTTGCTGTGACACTCATATTTAACTCACATGCTGTCCATTTCCTTCTGATCCTCCTTGAGATGGTTCTACTCCTTCATTGGAGTCCAGCTGTGTTTAATTAAACTGATTGGACTTGATTAGGAAAGGCATACACCTGTCTATATAAGACCTCACAGCTCACCGTACATGTCAGAGCAAATGAGAATCATGAGGTCAAAGGAACTGCCCAAGACCCCTCCCCCCATCTCCCCTACCCCTCACCCGCATTTCCTTTACTACCCCCCCTTTTTAATTAAAACTGACATATGTGTTGCTTTAACTCACGGGGCCGCAAGTGGTTCGGCGTCGTGTGATACCTATGCTCCGATAATAAGCTGTTTTATTCCTGTGTTTGCCACTTATACGTTAAATAAAGATTTGACAAAAAAAAAAAAAGGAACTGCCCAAGGAGCTCAGAGACAGAACTGTGGCAAGGCACAGATCTGGACAAGGTTACAAAAGAATTTCTGCAGCACTCAAGGTTCCTAAGAGCACAGTGGCCTCCATAATCCTTAAATGGAAGAAGTTTGGGATGACCAGAACTCTTCCTAGACCTGGCCGTCCAGCCAAACTGAGCAATCGTGGGAGAAGAGCCTTGGTGAGAGAGGTAAAGAAGAACCCAATGATCACTGTGGCTGAGCTCCAGAGATGCAGTAGGGAGATGGGAGAAAGTTCCACAAAGTCAACTATCACTGCAGCCCTCCACCAGTCAGGGCTTTATGGCAGAGTGGCCCGAAGGAAGCCTCTCCTCAGTGCAAGACATATGAAAGCCCGCATAGAGTTTGCCAAAAACACATGAAGGACTCCCAGACTATGAGAAATAAGATTCTCTTGTTTGATGAGACGAAGATTGAACTTTTTGGTGTTAATTCTAAGCGGTATGTGTGGAGAAAACCAGGCACTGCTCATCACCTGCCCAATACAATCCCAACAGTGAAACATGGTGGTGGCAGCATCATGCTATAGGGGTGGTTTTCAGCTGCAGGGACAGGACAACTGGTTGCAATTGAAGGAAAGATGAATGCGGCCAATTACAGAGATATCCTGGAAGAAAACCTCTTCCAGAGTGCTTTGGACGTCAGACTGGGCCGAAGGTTCACCTTCCAACAAGACAATGACCCTAAGCACACAGCTAAAATAACAAAGGAGTGGCTTCAGAACAACTCTGTGACCATTCTTGACTGGCCCAGCCAGAGCTCTGACCTCAACCCAATTGAGCATCTCTGGAGAGACCTGAAAATGGCTGTCCACCAACGTTCACCATCCAACCTGACGGAACTGGAGAGGATTTGCAAGGAAGAATGGCAGAGGATCCCCAAATCCAGATGTGAAAAACTTGTTGCATCATTCCCAAGAAGACTCATGGCTGTACTAGCTCAAAAGGGTGCTTCTACTCAATACTGAGCAAAGGGTCTGAATACTTATGACCATGTGATATTTCAGTTTTTCTTTTTTAATAAATTTGCAAAAATATCTACATTTCTGTTTTTTTCTGTCAATATGGGGTGCTGAGTGTACATTAATGAGAAATAAAATGAACTTTTTTGCTTTTAGCAAATGGCTGCAATGAAACAAACAGTGAAAAATTTAAAGGGGTCTGAATACTTTCCATACCCACTCTACATAAACCATAGGATTTAAAGAGGGAATACTCTGTTTTTTTCATGCCTGTACATCACATTCCTATTGATTTCATTGGGAAAATCCTTCCTCTTTCACCGTGTTTTCCTGTCCTGGTGCAAAAACTACTTTGGGAGGCTGCATGCATATAAGCCCCATTGAATGGGGATATATCTGTATGTGGCCCTGCTGCCAAAACCTTGGCTGTAAACTGCTAACAAGTATTTTGCCTATGTGATCATTCTCTAATTGTCAATGACAGGGATCCAACCATTTCTGTTCCCTGGCACTATAGAAGGACACGGCTTCATCTGTTTGCAATCTGCCATGAAATGTATTTTCTTATAATAAGCAACACAGGATATTTTCTGAGATGTGACTATACAAGCAAAGGCTTAACAAAGGTCATCATCATAGGTATATACATCCTGTAATAGGAACGTCTGTATACATCCATCTTGTGGTGCTATTAAAATGAGTAGTACAGACAGAAGATGTCAGGAAGTTAGATTTTATACTGACGTACCTTTAAATAATGCATCGGCCTAGATTCATAAGTGAAGCCTAGATTGTGCTGTGTTACCAGGTCACTGTGCTTCTCTGTCATTAGGTTGATCCAGTTGTAAATCTGGAAGTAAAGAAACAGTCCAGCGGCTGAGTTATCACAGTGCACTATACTTAAATAGGAACTAACTTTTATAAAATGTTTGGCATATCATATTCACATGTCAGAAGTTTTCATCTGCGGGGGTCTGGGTGATAAGACCCTCATTATTCGCTAAAACAAGGGTAGAGATCCACAGGTAAGAGCTTGGCTTCATTGGGCTTTTATCTGCTTTGCTCTTCTCAGACAGTCGAGTGTGCAGTGTATGCATCCATATACAGTACCTTCTAGGAGATGAAAGCCAAAGGTGCACAGCACCCAATTGTTTTAGGAAATAGAGGGGTCTCAGCACCCGACATCTACCTGATAAAATTTTGGGCATGTCACTGTAATATGTCATAATCATAAGCTTTATAAAAAGTTTTTGCCCAATTTAAAAAGAAAAATTTGTATTTCCTAATGATTCTAAATATTTTTTTGTTTTCATTTTTTAGTGTTTCACATCTATCAAATTTGGTGTTGTATCCTCTATGTGAATTGTGTAGAACTAGTAGCAAATGAAATGGTTTAGTTTAATCTGAAATGCATTTGGAACTATCAGGAATCAAATTAGGCAAATGTGAACAGTGGTTTCCGCAGCAGTCCCTGCAGTTCTGTATTGTACAGGTTTAAGAGGGGGGGTTACTTTTTAAATCATCTGTGTAATTTAAAGTTATCTAGATTGGTGAGGGGTTCAACAAAGTGAGAGTCCCAAAAACCCCAAACATTCCTGGCAGTCTGTGAAGGCACACATATGCAATATGAGAAGCCGGGACATTTCATGTGGTGGTGCTGATCAGAACTGTTCATCAGGATTGTGGCTCTGCAGTTAAAGTTGCGGCTCTTGTAGTGCTCCGACATATCTAAATATGGTTTGAATGGTGGAGGACCCATTTAAAGTAATGGTAGACCAATTCTATAGAAATCTTTATAAATATTCATCTGTATAATTTAAGCAAAACTCTAAATTAAATGTTTCATTTTGAACATAAAGTGATTCGTGCTCCAGAGGTTTTAATAACTAGTAAAATTAATATTCAGTAAAAGGTTAACATACGTCTTCCATCGGATGATATACTGTATAGTCATAATCTGAAATGGAACGCCGTCTTCTTAGCGTTATTTCCTCTGGATTGCCCAATAGCTGAGATAAGTTGTCAACCAGAATACTGTAAAGAAAACATAAGAATATTTAATATATGTATAACTATCACATATAAACACAACCTATTAAAACCTATGATGTAAATATCTATATTTCTTTTATTCAGTAATGGAATTAACATCTCTCAGGCCTGAAACACCAAAGGGATATATATGACATATCAACTTTCTATTCAAAAAAGGAATTGCAAATGATATCTGTGTGATTTGTGCTGTGGCTTGTTGACAGGTAGATAGATTGAGATATCCCTCAAGCGTGGACCAAGAGTAATAGTCGTAGGAGTGCTGACCATATCACATTATATAATATACTAACATGACCATAATTTGTAGTATCACTATCCATCTGCAAATCTAAGCAACAGAATGTTGGGACATAAAAGAAAACTCCACGTTGCAGAAACACAGTTATTTTTGTTGCAGATTTTGCTGTGGTTTTTTGAGCCAAAGCCAGGAGTGGATTGAGCAAAAGGTAGAAGTATAAGTACTTCCTATATATTTTCCATTCCTTTTGTAGCCATTCTTGGCTTAAGCGCAAAAAAACGCTGCAAAATCTGCAACAACAAAAAATCTGCGTTTCTGCAACATGGATCCTTAGCCATAGTTTGACCAGTCAAGAGATGACAGCACCGTTAGCCATTAAATGTGCTCTGCCCCAGTACCCTGTTTCCCCCGAAAATAAGACAGCGTCTTATATTAATTTTTGCTCCCAAAGATGTGCTGTGTCTTATTTTCAGGGGATGTCTTATTTTTTTTTCAATGAAGAATTCACATTTATTGCTGAACAAAAAAATGAACATTTATTATATACGGTACTGTACAGTAGTTGTCATCACAAACCAGCATAACCAGACAAACTGTGAATCCTATCAAGAATTTCTTACTACTACCGTACCATTATTTCCATGTACAACAATTAACAGTATGGTACATTTACCAATATTTACAGTATGAATAGAAAGTAAAATTTATTCAATGACAGTTATGTCATCATCTTCTAGGACATCATCATAACAATCCAAACCATTAATTTCCCTGCACACAGTATCATGTCCCATAGTGGCCCCTGCACACAGTATCATGTCCCATAGTGGCCCCTGCACACAGTATCATTCCCCATAGTGGCCCCTGCACACAGTATTATATCCCATAGTGGCTCCTGCACACAGTATCATTCCCCATAGTGGCCCCTGCACACAGTATCATTCCCCATAGTGGCCCCTGCACACAGTATTATATCCCATAGTGGCCCCTGCACACAGTATTATATCCCATAGTGGCCCCTGCACACAGTATTATATCCCATAGTGGCCCCTGCACACAGTATTATATCCCATAGTGGCTCCTGCACACAGTATCATGCCCCATAGTGGGCCCCCTGCACACAGTATTATATCCCATAGTGGCCCCCTGCACACAGTATTATATCCCATAGTGGCCCCTGCACACACTATTATTCCCTATAGTGGCCCCTGCACTGAGTATTTTGCCCCATAGTGGCCCCTGCACACACTATTAATTGTCCCATTGTGGACCCCGGAGTATAATGATAGCAGTGATTGTGGGGTTCGGCCCGCGGCCTCACATACCGTATATACCGTATGTTCTGTTCAGGAATGCTGCGAAACGAAACGTCTCCTACGTCTTACTTTCGGGGGATGCCTTATATTGGGCAATTCTACGAAACCTCTCCTATGTCTTACTTTCGGGGGGTGTCTTATTTTCGGGGAAACAGGGTATAACTTTAGTACAAAAAAATATTGTCAAAATGGCAAAAAGATCCTTTGCTTTTTGTCAAAGTACTCTACAGAAGAATGTTCTATAAAACAGTTAAAGCAGCCTGTGTTATATCACTGACAGTGGGGCTCTCAGTATACTTTGCAGCTATGGGATTGATCCAATACAACATTGTAGAAATTGAACTAAGATTCTAAAGGGTGGGGAATTTTGGGGTAAGGCAAAAGTATATACTCTTTTCTTGCTTCCATTCATTCACTTAGAATATTTCATAGAGGTCTTGGTCATACTTACAAAAAAAATGGCAACTTATTACACCATTCATCCTTCACATTTTCAAGTTTTTATTGTTTTAGTAAGTAAAATCATAATCAAGTGAACATGTGAATATATCAGACATTTGCTAGGTAGATATTGTACATCATTACATTTTTTCAGATCCAGTTTGTTTACCATATTAGCTTTATTCACATTAGCAATAACTGTGATAATACAGTATTTAAATGTCTGACAATGGGTTAAAGGGGTTGGCCATTTTCAGACCAAAATTGAAAGACAAATGTTAATGTACTTTCTGTATTAATTCCTCATGGTTTTCTAGATCTCTGCTTGCTGTCATTCATTCTGCTTACTTCTGGTGGATAATAATCAGTCCATGGTCATGTGGTGTACAGACTATGGTCATGTGATGATCACACAGGTGCGCAGCTCATTACCAGGAGGATGTCTGATTACTGTGCTGTTGTTAGAGTATGATCCTCCATTTTGTATCTATCATCCATTTTGTGTATCTTTTATGTATATATACAGTACTAGTATGTAACTCTGTTTGGTGGGTGTCTAGGAATGTGGATGATCTGTTCTCTGTATAAGTTGGTTCTTAGTACGAAGGCTGCATTCCAAAGGCTGTCTGGCACCTAGCATGTCATTCTTATCTCTTTTCCTATGGTATATATATGAAAATAGCGTGGATGATGTAAGCTTGTGTATTATCCATTGTATATGCCTCTTTGTCCCATAAGAGTGCTCATCCACCCCCCCTTTGGAAGTCCTAATGAGATACAGCTCCTATTGTGCTTTATCTAACAGCCATGTTCATGGGTGTGTGGCCACAGTGTCCTTGTATGAGATGCTGCTTGTTGGTATGAAGGCCGCACCTGGTGGCTAGCGCATTTCCACATGTTTTTATGTTTAATATAAATTTAGCTTATGCGTATTAATCTTGTAATGCCTGGGCCCCCCGCCACAGAACTGCGGATGTCCTACATGGCGATAAGCGCTAGAACTCATTAAAAAATGCTTTATGAGATTTCCAAGGTCTACTGACAAGGTAGAGCCTATGTGGTCAGACGCTTAATTACGCATCTAAGATGGCAGATACCAGAAGTAAACACGATGTCCATGTGCTAGTCATGCAGAATGTCCTTTCTATCCTTAACCAATTGTATTGCATGCTTTATATGACGTATTTAGTGATGTGTAAGCTGGCACAAAGCCATTATTTTCTTATAAAGATACCCACATTCACTGTGAACAAAAATGTAGACTGGATCAACTATATCTATTACAACCAGGTTTGATAAGTCCAAGTATAAAGAGGGGTGATCTACAAGGGGTCACTTGTCTTAAATTGGTGAAGAAATCCCCTACCCTTTTCCCGTCCTGGTTTAGAGTAAGTCTATAGGTCCCTAGGGATTTACGAAATGTATAACAATGTTTTTAGGGGGGACTGTGAAGGATCATAATGAACTTTTTATAATTTTATACTTTTATATCTGTTTTATATTTTCATATCTGCTTAAGGTGTATTGTGTGTAAAAACATTGTTATCCTTAAAACTGAATATTAGATGTGGTTGTTTATTCTTGAAACTGAGTGTAATGTAATGTTACACTACAGGATAGTGTCTGCATACCAAAGTGAGAATCCTTTGTCCCAAGAAGACATGTGCTTGGTTTACTGCAAGAAGACACGTCCTTGGATCACTGCGCAAGACAGGAGATGGATGACCATATACGGAACTGCTTATATCTGTTATCTATGCATTCAAGATATACTACACCAATTAGGATTAAACATGAGGACTTACGTTGCTATGTTAACCCTTTCCTATACTTGCTGCTATATGAACTTATGTTGCCTTAATAAAGTATGTCAGTGCGCCCTTGTATTCGGCTAAGAAAGAGGGTTCATACCAGCTCTGTGTCTGGTGTCTATCTCTCGCTGCTAGCACTTAGCTCATATCAATTAGGACAACGACAGTTACCTGGGGGACCTGGTCAATTGGCCCACAAAGGATCATGACCTTATCACTCTGACTATAACGAGTTGTGCACCTGTGTATCATCACATGACCATGGACTGTATATCACATGACCATGGACCAATGTCCAATGAAATCATTCAGTCACTGGACACTACAGGTGGGCGGCGTTTCATTTGCATACTGCCACAATGTTAGCACACAGTCTTAGACTAGAATAAGGGTTTATTTTCACAAGGAGGCATTTCACATGTGTATGGTCTTCATTATTTCCTGCAGTAGGTTAAACGTGTGATATAATTTCCATACTATATGGCTCTTCAGATAATCTCAGTTTAAAGGACAAGGATTCTGTGTCACACGAGTTATGTTCTTAAAAGTTACTGAATAACTTCAGACTTGCAATTTGGTTTTATAAATAGATGTTATCCAATTTCAATAGTTAAGTACACTTTCGGCATATGCAAGATAATAAAATGTATGATAATCATTTGTTATTTTGTAAGATTTGTTATGTTCCTATATATTAGGTATTTTTCTATGGTATTAGATAATAGAGCGTCTGCAAAGTTTGCGATATCTCGTAAGCTGAAACCAGTAGATTTAACAAATAACCTTATTATGATACAGTATGTTTGCATTTCTTTCATTTTTTTACTTATTCAAGGGTTTTATAATTAATGTATACAGATCATCCAAGAACAGGAAAAAAACAAGTCACAATAATACAGACTGAGACATAAGTCACCTGAGAAAAGACAATGAAGCAGCGAAACACTCTGACAAAGTAAGGACAGTGGTAAATGCTGTAGAAAAGTGTTCAAACTCCGTTCGGGGTTTCCATCCCTGAATCTGCTTGAAAAAAGACTCTTCTCTCCACATTTTTCAGTTGGAAACCGGGTGGAAACCAGGCGGAAACCCGGCGGACCCCATTATAGTCTATGTAACCGCTTTTTAAGTGGATTAGGTTTCCGTTCTTCAGGTTCCCAAGCGGACCCGAAGAACGGAAAGCCGAACGTTAGTGTGAACCTAGCATCAGGGACATTTGATATAGAAAGATTGCTTCAAGCAGACAACCCCTTTACATGTTTAATTCCTCCAATGTAACCCAGTTTGACCCTGAGTGCACTCACTTCCCTTTTGTACCTCTCATACTCACACTATACACACTAACTTCTGCTCTTTGGTCATTGCAAATTCAAGACAGAGTACCCTTTGTGGATTGATAATAGAAAATGGTGAGCAGGGTGTACTGTAAGTAACAGCATGTTGTGACCTACACCTTTGAGGTGAGCCAGATTCTTAGATGAAGATATTAAGAAATCTAAAGCAAAGACCCTCTCAGTTATCTTAGATCAGGAGCTGTCGGACTTTGTTTATAAAAAGGGTAGAAGTCTCCATTAATGATCAGCTCCATTGCTTTGTTTATGGGTTGATAAGTAAGTAAGGGACGTGTGTGCATATTAATCAGATTGGTTTACATAGTATCACAAGTTCAGGTGCAGTTTAGTATCATGTTGTATAATTTGTGCAAGTATTGTCCCACCTGCACAGTGTTGGCTGAGCTGTTTTTCTAGAATATACATCATAGACCTCAAGTGCTGGGCTTTACCTATTACATCCCAATGTTCATTTACATACTTTTGTTAAACAAATGTTTCAATGCTATGGAAGGCACATAAAGATTTAAGTATGACGACTCCGGATTCACGATTCCTGTCTCTTGCCAAATCACAAGTCATAAAAAGGAAGAGATTTCATACACACATAATGGCTCCTTGGTTGACTGTACGAGTCATCCCCTGCTCTCTGGCTATACATACGTAAGTACCTACAACCAGCGTTTATATACAAGGTAATTCCCTCAGCGAATGTTACTTCTGAATTGCTTTATCACCTCCCCTAATATGAGAGGCAGCACCACTTCACTACCAGTTATTGTAATGCAGTTAAAGATCTGACAAGTAAATTGAAACTAATGAAATAAATGTTTATATCTCTCCAGTAATGCGCACGCTTGTGAAAGGCTTTTAGTAGCTGCAAATGTAACCCTTTCAGCCCCAGCAGCTGGTTCAACCTTGCCAAGGCACCAACATTCATCCTTCTGGGCAAAAACAGTTAATTTTTGTTTTAATTTACACAATAATTCAGCTCATAAATGCCACCCAGAAACTGAAGAGTAGAAATGTATTATTATTAAAATGAGCAGTGCTTGTTAAATGGAAAATGCTTCATCTAACATAAGCTGTCCCCTGATATTTCATATAATGTGCGCAGCAAAATATCGCTGTGTTAAAGTAAGATCCCAGCCTGCCTCTTGGCTCTCCATTTAAATGAGGATGTCTCATTCAGATAAATCTTATACATCTCATTTATCACGGATCCTACTAAGAGACGAGCCATTTGTTTTCATGAGCTTTTCTAAGTAGGTCCTTTATATAGCAATTCTGTCATTTCCGAAGAATTTATTACAGAATACACTGAGTGGCTACTTCATCACATAGTTCCTACTAAAATGGATTTGCTCCTTCAATTGCGCTCAGAATATTTAGATTTCCTTTAAGGGGGTTGGGGCATTGACATGGCATGCTGTTGAATGTGTTGTATAGGAATGCTGCAGATGCCTTTGTGTCCCATAAGTGTAAATTAGCAAGAGTTGAATCTCTACTCTAAACAGTTGGGTCTATTTCATCCCATAATAATGAGTTATGGGATTACAGAGTCTACTGCAGTAAACTAATTTTACTAACATGTTCCTGGATCAATTCCTGGGATTTCTAGCCTTTGGTGAAGAACAGTGTTTGGCAATAAAACCCATAGTGTTCCCATGAAAGGATTCCCCCCAGTGAACAACAATGTTCAAAATCCTGCTGTATCAAATCTTTCTTGGCATCAAGGAACCCAACATGTGCCACAAAAAAACAACCAACCACCATTGTACCAGCACTGTTAACATAGAGCACTGGATGAAAACCAAAGCATCTCTCAGCGGTAGACTTCTAACCCGGAATTTCATGGATTTACAGTACATAGCTTTCCAAACAGAAGGCTGATTGAACAATGGCAGGTTGGATGACCATTATTCTTACTATTTCTGTATTACCATGCAGATAAAAAAATATTTGTACAATATTAGCCAGTAGATAAAAGAAATAAAAATAAACAATTGAGAGTTCTCAGTCCTTAATACCTTTTAATTGCTAATTAGGTCTATTGATGCGGACTAGTATAAGACAATATCTGAACATATTTATACACAAAGGGACCTAAAATGGTGTGAAAAATAAGACAATAAGACTGTTGTAGCAGCAAATATTGGCACAGTTCATAGATAAGGAGTATGAAAGTTTTAATGTCCTCTGATTAAGATCTGGTCCATGGTTGTGATGCCCCCATGGGCTCTGAGGGCACGCTGCAGTCTATGGTACAAGCAACCTAATGATTCAAGGTCAAGTCCCAAGAGGGGACTAAAGAAAAAGCTTTAAAATGTTTGAAACTGTTTACAAATAAACAGTCTCTTTGTTTTAGAGGCTGTAATACCTTAGGCAGTACTCTTCATACTTGGTTGACCTGTTCACATGCCCGTCTCTTCTGATCGGCTATTCATACATTACCACAACGGCTCTTTGGCCAAACATTCCAATTTTGGGAATTCTCCTTGGATCCATAGGTCCAATATCCCAGGCCTGCCATATTGTCTCCAATTATAATTCACTCATACAATCAAGTGAGATGTTTGTTCTGCAAGGGCAGAGGTCTCAAACATGTGGCCCCTGCGGCTGTAATCTGTGGTCCGTGACCTTCTCCCTGGATTGGCAGAACCTTCTTCGCCTACAAGCTCAGGGCACCTTCAGTGTAGATACTAACCTCTTCACTCCCTAGCACCTCCCACTTTCTTCCCTTGCTCTGGGCACACTGCTGTGACGTATGTGTGCCTGGAGCAGTGGAAGAGAGCACACCTGAGAGCAGTGAGGTAAGTAGTGGTGGGAGGCCACTGGTGGGGGACAATGAACTATGTGGAGTCACTGCTGGGGGACATTAAAATGTGTGGGGGCACTGCTTGAGCAAACCTTAAATTGTGTGGGGCCGCTGCTGGGGCAGACATTAAATTCTGTGGGGCCACAGCTGGTGGAGACATTAAGCTATATGGGACCACTGCCAGAAGGACATTAAACTATAAGGGGCCACTGCTGGGGAGAAACTAGACTGCGAGAGGCCACTGCTGAGAGATATTAAACTGTTAGGGGTACTGCTGGGGTTAATTAACAATACATTTGTATTGCATAGAATTTGAAAAGAATGCGACCCATTAACTTCAAAATTTACTCTGTGTGCGACCCATTTGTCCAGCCAAACTTGAGACCCATGTTCTAGGGTCACCTGAATCAAACAGTGAACTGGTGACTCAGTTGCCAAGATATCACTTTTTCTCCATATGCAAATTAGTTCTTTGGAACAATGAGGCCATTGATGCTTACCTCTTTGGAGCAATGGTAACACCCTCCTTGCTCCAAAGAGCTTGTTTGCATGTTGACAGAAAAGGTGATATCTCTGCCATGGAGGCACTGATTCACATGAGGAAAACACTGTTCGAATCAGGTGACCATAGCCTATCTATCTGTAGGACTAGGTTAATATGCTGGGTTCTGTTGACAGACTCCCGTTAATGCAGAACATTGATCGACTGGTTGATACTACAAGAAGACCATTTAAAGTGAACCTGTCAAGTAGTTTATTCTACTCTATCTGAAATAAAGTTTTATATAATTTAGAGCATGATTGTTGTGTAAAATCAAGAGAAATTCCTGACAGGACTCCTTGAAGAGACATTGAGATCCCTTCTTATCTCGCCCAAGGCAAGTAGGACTCTCACTATCTTTCTGTGCTTTTTAGTCAGAAATCCTGCTCCAACTCATATAACCCATATAATCACAGAGTTCAGCTTCTCTGTCTATATTATTTACTGCTCTTAGATTAGGCAGCAAGAATCAACCACAGGTTCTCTTTTAAGGAGAATTTTTCAAAAAAGACTCCGGACAGTCTGTACAGAGGGCAACTAGGCCTTGTCATGTGGCTCTATACTAGAGGGCTGTATGCATATTGCATGTCCATGTTTCACAATTTCAATGGCCTAGCTTTAGAACAGAGCATCAATATCAGATCTGTTGAGTCTATGGTCCCTTCAAGCATCTGAATGGTGGGGTGCTGAAACCCCATGTATCTGATAGTGATATCAGATATGCTGTTTTAAGGATAGACCATCAATAATTTGAATAAATAGTAAGCGGGTCTCTTAGAACAATGAACAAAAAGATAATTTATTCCTTATTCATGGCTTGGATTTACCTTATTTATTACCAACAGTAAATCAGTTTCTAACTTTTTGCTATAATGCTACATTGCTAAATATTACATTATTAAATCCTAATTCTAAAAGGGAATCTTGTGATGTAAGGTACAACACAATGAAACTTGTCTATGTATTAAAAATAAAGTCACTTTTTGGGAAAAAAAAGATTTCTGTGGCAGAAAGCCCAATTACCCCATTGAATAGCAGATGTTGTACTCGGTCATTTAAATACTGCATTTATAATTTATGCTTTCTCTCTAATATCTTTGCTTCCAGCCGGAGCCCATACTTTTCAATAAGCCTTAGGGAAAGATAATATGTTAATTCTGAACTTGCTTTTGATTTTGTTATATTATTTATTAAAGAATACCTGTCATTTCTCTTCTGTGTCACAGTGGTGAGCCTGGGAGCCGGACTGAAGAAATACTTCAATGATTTTATTTTACTAGCTTGTTCAAATAATCATATAACAAAGCCCATTTGGTGCACTACAAAGCACTTTCCCTTAAAATGAAAGAAAATCACCTTGAAATAAATGTCTTTTTGGTAAAACCTTTAAGCATGTGTTTCTTATATCTTCCCGGTGCCCTCAAACATTGGATACTTGGAATGTGAAAAAGATGGGTGACAACCCTTGTGGAGACTATACTGGCAGTCATTTTCTGGTGTAAGTAAGTTTACCATATGGTCAGATAAGGAAGATAAAATATTTATTTGTGATTTTTTTTTTTTTTTTGGAGGAAAGTTCCTTAATTGTCAATGAAACATTGTAGATGTAAACAGCAGCAACCAAATGCCACTAACATAGCACAGAGGTCCACCAAAGGAAACTCTAATCAAAGTGTGAAATTAAAAATTCCTGGATTACCATGGTAATAAAGTACACACACAAAATAAAGTATCAAAGCTCAAAGTCTATGACTTTATGACTTTGAGATTTCCCTTTTCACACTTTATTTTGCTCTGTACTTTAGCATCATGGTGTTACAAGAATGTTTCATGTGAAAAAAAATGTAAAAAACTAAATTCACCATCTTTCCATTTTGACTATAAAAAAAAAAAAATTATAATAATAAAATATATATATATATATATATATATATATATTGTGACAACTTGGGGAATTAGTCACAAAATGGCGGCAGACTCCTGGTCCGGACAGCGGTGGTTCGTGGTACTGGGCGCCGGAAAGATAGCTTTCAGACGTAAAATAAAACTGGCTTTATTCAGCTTAACTGCAACATAGCAAAACAACAAAAAACCTAGGCCACAGTTAGGGTCCTAACTCACTCCTTGAGCCCCTAACTGTCCTGACTATTGCTCAGCTCCAGCAACAGTCCCCTGTGGACCCCAGCCCTTCTGGGACAGAGCCTCTCTCTCTGTCATTAGCTGGTCCACCATCTCCTGCTCCCTGCAGGATACTCCAGCCCTTCTGGAGTTATGCGCCACGCCCAAAGGTGTGGCTGAGGGCCTTTTCAGGGCTGGCCTGGGTCGCTCCCTAGCGCCCTCTAGGTTCACATACTCACAATATATATACAGTATATGAAAAACAAATAAACATGTTTAGGTATCACTGCATACTTATCCCAAATGATGTAGCAGGGAAAGAAATTACTATTTTTTCAACGCTTTACCTTCAAAAAAAAAATTAATATGTGATTAAACAACATACATTCCCAAAATATGCTATCAATAAAAACTTCAACTTGCCTCCCAAAAAAGAGACCCCACAATTCCATACATGGAATATAAAAAGTTATAAAAGTTATGTCAGTTGTGTCAGAATTTGGTAATGTATAGAATTTTTTTTAAAGGTTTTCTATTTTCTAAAGCTAGACATTAATTTGGTATTGCTGATTGTACTGTTGGCATAATAAAGGTAACATTTTTTACTGCATAGTAACACCGTCAAAACCAAACCCATAAGAAAATGATGCAACTGCCTTTTTTTTCCAATTTTACCCCATTATGATTTATTTTCAAAATTGTATGGAATATTAAATGGTTCCATTAGTAAGTACAGTTTGCCCTGCAAACAAACAATCCCTCATATGGCTCTGTGAATGAAAAAATAAAAAAATTATAGCTCTGGAAACATTAAGTATTAATATATTATTCAATTACATATTCTCACTAATGATACTTATTGCTGACTGTAGTTAATGAGGGTCCAACTGCTAGGACCACCAAAAAAATTAAGAGAACTGGGGTCTGCAAGTGCCTCATGTGAATAGAGAAGTGGTGCACATGCTCAGCCACTGCTTCATACATTACTATAGCACTGCAGGAGATCACTGTTTCGGAAGTTGCATAGAGGTGAATGAAGAAGTGGCTGAGCATGCACACTACTTTTGTCTGATTTGTTTATTTTTTCAACAGAAGATAAACTCCTGCCCTCAGGATTGTCTTGTTTTTAATATTAGAGTGAATGGTGATGGATGCAAAGCCATACCACTGGTTCCATGACCAAACCAATATAACAAGCTGTAAGTGTACCTGAAATGAACACTATGTGGGTCCAGCTATCGTACATTATGCCAACCCACACTGTATCTCCAGGAGTAGGACCGATGTGAAGTTCCTTTGTGAAGGCGTTGCTCACAAGGTCTTCAGACCAATCTCCGGCTATCATTGTGTCAAAGACTAAACCAGGACTCATCACTGAAGAGGATAGACCTCCATTCAGGGTTGCTTTAACCAAAGGGCAAATTGTGCACTTGCACCGGGCCCCAAGGTAGCAGGGGCCCCCTTTGGATTACGGGATAGTCCACCATTTAAAGTGCTGTCGTTGTTTCAGGCGGTGGGTCCAGGCCACCCCAGTATGTCTACACTCCACAATGTGGTTCCTGTCTCTGCTCCCAGTGTCACTTACATTGCACCTGTTACCCTCGGAAGCCTCTGGGAGCAGAAACAGAAGGGAACGGGGAAATGTGAGTATTAGTGGGTTTTTTTTTTCTTTCTTTGTTTAGGGGCCACCCAGAAGGGAGCATGAAACTATGCGGGCCACCAGGAGGGTACATGATACTGTAGGGGCCACCATAAGGGGGACATGAAATTATGAGGGCCATCAGGAGGGGGACATGAAATTGTAGGTGCCACCATGTGGGGCATATTAAACTGTGGGAGCTAAGTAGGGACATGTGCAGCATCCCAGGGGACACTGCTTTTATGTTATGTTATGTTTTCTTTTATTTTATTATGTTTCTGTGCCACTGATTGCATAAGTAAATGTTATTTTTGTGTTTTTCCCCTGTAATTGTATGTTTGCAGCAGAAGGAGTCGTGCTTCTGAGGAAGCCATCATCCAGGACCCATTTGTATCCAGACATCTGGGCCCCGGGAACTTCAGTTAACTCTGCCCCAATATGTCAAAGTGGTTGAGACAGAGTATTGTATATTGTGTGGAGTGGAGTAAAGGCACCATTGACATCATAGTCTGGGCATCCCTCATCCCAAGCCTAGGAAAAGCCAACCAGGTGGAGACTACTACCCCCATTGGGAAGCTGCATGAGTTGACTGTAATACTGTTCTCAGAGTAAAGTTTCACTTTGGTTCAACTGCACCACTGCCTCCTGAGTCGTTCCTGTGCTTACCATCAGGGCTGGCTGGAAGCGCCCTGGAGAAACAACTACCACCACTATCAGGTACCACGCAGGCCCCTCCTCATCAGTGTCTGGCCTTGGGGGTGGGCCAAAGAAGTTTGTTTGAGTGTATTCTGCCTACCTGTGACATCTCCACTGTCATTACTACTCCCATCCTCCGGTTCCCTCCATTGGGTTGCGGCACATGTAACTGTAGGGGTCATCAGGTGGGGGACATGAAACCGTAGTGGACACTAGGAGGAGGACATGAAATTGCAGGGGCAATTGACTGTGTGTTGGGCCACAGAGGGGCAATATATTGCACAGGGCACTAAGGAGGCACTGTACTGTGCAAGGGCCACAAAGGAGCATTATACTATGTCAGGGCCACTGAGGGGGCATTATAATTTGTGCAGGTCAGATATGTCTAAGTGGAGGTGATGTGGGGGACCCACTTCTAAAAACTATGCACTGGTCACACCAATGTGTTAAAACTGCCCTGCTTCCATTCCAAACTCCATCACCATCTAGCTGTGCATCATGATAGCCTTTGAGAGTGTTGGTATGAGGTTAAAGGAACAGTAAAATTTAGACTAGCCCAATGTCTTGCAAACTCCTTCTGATGGTTTGTGTCGACACTGGTTGTCACCAGAGCATATGATGTCCAACTACACTTGCAGTACAGAATGGATCACTATGCACCATTCTTCTAATCAGACTATGTGTCGCCTCTGCGCACCTTCCAGTTCATCATTGTTCTCCCAACAGACATGTAACATTGGACAGTGCTGACATCTAAGCCTAGCCTAGTGATAAACCAAGGTCTCTCAATTAAAGGATTCTGTCCCTCATGGTATTGACAAGTGTATGTTGCAGAACAGGCGGCACCACACAATCATCCCACACCACTTTATCTAATTTTTGAGGTTTCATGTAGCTTTGTTTTTAATCTGGATTTTATGCCCCTCCCACATGACACAGATTGTAGTTAGGTGCATGAAAATGTTATTACTTGCAGATCTTATCGACAACTGCTGTTTCCTCGATTTGCATAACCTTACTGCTCATCCTTCTTGGTGTGGCAATTTCTATGTTGAGCGATAGTTTTTTAGTCGATTTTTCGGATCATTTCACGGATCAGAACAATGGAGCGTGAAATTATGGAATAGTATTACTTGTAACAGCCACAATAAAGTTCTGAAATAAGGCCTAATACAAAGAACACATTGACTGCTCAAGTAAATAATCTTTATGTAGGTTAAAGCTACAAGGCAATATGATGTTATCACCTTACAATTGCATTCTCTTGTCGGTAAACTATATTGCCTAGCATCTTTCTACAAACAGATGAAATGCAATGTGGCTGTGACATCATGGGGCACTTTACTTAAAAAAAAAAAAAAATATATATATATATATATATATATATATATATATATATATATATATTGTACCTCTTGCTTTGAGCAAAAATCTAGCAGCTGAAGCAAACCACAACATCATACTTCAGTCTAATTCACTGGCATTGTGTAAAGTGGATTTGCCAGTTGACTATGCTGGCGTCTGTAATGGCAGCGATTACAAGGATAAGTCTGTTCTCCTGCTGGCCAAAATGTTACAAAAAGTGATGGCTAGGTGAAATAGGAGCAAAATAAGAATACAGTGAAATCAAAAACATGAGTCTGCCGTATTTATGAGTAGAGGACTCCCACTTTACACCTGTATACATGTAAACACACATGGAAAGGGTTGAGCAGAAATGGCGGAGAACTAGCCTCATAAATACAACACACTCATCTGCATTTATAATTTGCTGCTCTTACAAAGGCCATCATATTCATCTGACAGATCCACTTTAAACTAATGTTGAAGCACAAGATGTTCCCTTCTATACAGTACACCCAGATTTGCTTTATCACAGGTGTCTGAGGGTGGATTCATATCTGGTGGATTTTGTTGCAGAGGTTTGTGTGACTGTCCCATTCATCTGAAATAAACAAATTTTCCATGAAGGCAACCTTAGGCCAGGGCCACACATCTAAAACCACTGTGTCTACAATAGCAACACTGTCCTTACTGAGCTGCAGTATCCTGACACAGTCACTACAAAGTGTACAAAGACATCTGCTTCCAGGTCTGCATACTATATAGTTCTGGCATTAGAGGCTGCCGAGAACAGCTGATCGGTGGGTTGCCATTTGTCACAACTAAGGATGGGTCATCAATATCACTAGACTGGAAAAACCATTTAATGTACACCTTAATACAAGATCCCTCAATAATTATGTTCATTTGACTGAGAAAGAGGCTGGTAATGCACATACAATTTTTAATGCCAAAGTGAGAAGCGGTTCCACCATGAAGGAGAAGTCCTCCTTTTTATATTCCTATTAAATCTACTTCTCTCTTTGGCTCAAAAATTGCCACAAAATCTGTGTGTGTAAATCCATGCTAACTTATCTAATTTAGTGCTTCAAATGGCGCAGTGCCCATCTTATAAGACCTTTTGGAAGATACCCTGTGTGCCTTATACCTAACACTAAGACAATGAAATGCAAAAATTGTGCATTTTAAATACTTCCAACCAGTGCACTGTGCACAGTTAGCTTAAAGTAGCTTGAATTACCCTAAATTTGGTATACCTCAAGATCTTAGCAACTCTTGATAGGTGCCGCTCCACTGATTCCAGCGCATTCCTGGAGCAATAAGCATTCCTGAGCAATAAGCATAGTTAGTTTTGGTGCCTGATGTGCTATTTAAGCTCTGTAAAATTAGAAGGGCGGTGTCAGGCAGGGGGGTGTGATTCTGAGCTCCAATCAGAGGCAGTCAGTGTGTCAGAACTTAGAATCACACACCGTCCATCAGTACAGAGACTAAATATCATATCAGGCACCAAAACTAAGAGCATTGATTGCTCAGAATGGTGGGGGCTAGAGAAAAAATTTAACTGTTACTGAATCAGAGGAGCAGCAGCTATTAAATGATGAAAGAGCTGGAGTTCTTGGAGGGGGTGAAAGGTCCTCTTTAAGGGAACCTGTCAGGTGGTTTTCTACTATAAACTGGCCCCATCATGTGTAGGATGAAGTAATTCCCTTTGCATTGATGCACCTCTTTAATCTTTCTGTTGCAGCAAAGTGAAGCTATACATGTGTGAAAGCATGAAAAGTTATATGCAATTTAACCAAAGTAGTCAAGGGATGTGGGAAGCAGTTCATGAGTTTTTTTGACATCTGCTTCATGACGTCAGGGAGTGAAGGGACTGTGAGGTACATGACAATCATGACTAGGCTTAAGCTGCTCCTGTCCACCGTGACTACTTAAGGTAATTTATATATGACTTTTTATGCTTTCAAACATTTAGAACTTCATTTTGCTACAACATAAAGATAACAGATGAGCAGCAATGGAAAAGGAATTACTTCACTGTGCCATTTTTTGGTGGAAAAAACACCTTACAGGTTCCCTTTAACAATTTTCACAATATGCTAACAAACCCTTGAGAGCCTGTATTTTACAACGCAACCACTGGGTGACCACACATAGACACATATAACATATCACTTTGTGACATAATATCATGAAATCAAGCTGGTCATCTTGTGGCACACATATCTGGAGATGTCAAACCAAGAGAAAAACTAAAGATGGACCCATATCTATTCATGTGAGGTCTTACTTCCATATGTATGACCTTACCAATACTTACAGTACAGTAATATTTTTGCAGCCTCATATTAATGAAATGTTTTACAGTACTTTTGGTAAAATTTAATTTCCCTGAGCTAAATGAAAGAGTATATCTCTTTTCTAAATTTCCTTTTTTGTTTTTTTTTAGTAATGCGATCATGAAGTTAAAGAGTATAATGGATCTGTATTTTAGAAGCATATTGTATACTGTACAGCCTCCCGGATAGCACCTTAAAACATGCTTGATATGCATTCTCCACTTCAGCGTGTCACTCTGCATGACTGATATTCAATTTCAACCAAAGTCTTGGAGATTAAAACTGCTCAACTCACATCAGTTGACTTACTTAAAAGATAGCGAACAGTGAAGCATAGCCTCTTTCACGGGCTGCAGAGCCATGGATGGAATCCTGACATGCACTACACTTCTGACATTGATATCTTCTGGCTGGAGTGGCTTCCATAGATCCAACTGTTGCAAAATAATAATAATAAATCACACATCATGCAGTTTATGAACGGAACAGGGCACACAGTGAGTGATGTCTAGGAATTATGTTCATTAGTATTCAGCGTGTAGAAGGACAAACTGAGATTTACTGCCCAACATGCCTGCATGTCTAATTGTCTTCCCTCCACATTAATTACTGCATGTCTGTAATTCAGTAGGCAGGTGAATCCGGAATAATGGCCTCTAATAAAACGCTCTGCAGTAGAACAGTGTAGGCAGCCCATCTACAAATGTGAATTCACTGGGTTTTATCTTGGTTTCATAGTACTAAATATGGACTTCATAATTTATGTGATCACCAATAACTGACATCTTAACTATTTTATTAACTGGGGACCTGCCCCATGTCCATTAATTGAGTCAAAGTACTGTAAAGAATCATGACAATGTATCATCAAAAACACAATAGATACATCCCTATATTACCTTAATCTATTCCAATAGTTTTATTTCATATTTCCGCAGCCATCTTAACATTATTCATTACTGAATTACTATGAAATCAATCCTATTTTATTCCATGGTCTTATATGGGTCCCTCCTTTGCCCTCAACACTCCCTGCAATGCAGTTGTGCCTTGTGTTAAGCACAGCATTGTAGTCGGACAGTTATAGTGAGCAAACACACTTAGGCACATTTATGAACACTGACGTTATCAATGCATTCTTCATAACCCCAGATTCGGTGGAGGGTGCACCTCATCTATGACAAGGTGCACGCCTCTTCATAAATGACACACACTCTCCACCAGGTGGTGCGCCTGGAGGGAAAATGTAAGCCAGCTCATAGCTGGTGTCTGGTGTATGTTTCCCAAATCATTTAGGTCAGATTTCTACCCACCCTTGACACACCCCTTTTTCAGGGAAGTGGCAAAGGCAGTGCAAAAGTAAAGAAGTCACAATTTTTTTGCACAAAAAATTGCGACTTTCTATGTCTTGTACACCAGAAAAATGGGGAGCAAGGCATAATAAATCTGCCCCAACTCAAATATGTTCAGATATACATCAACATCAGAGAAGCAAAGTCAGAAATGGAAACTCTCATACATATAAATGTTCCTTACTGTCCACATAACATGATTTACACTTTAACACTTGATGTAACTCATAAGCAAGGGAACACAATTGTCCATACACATTGTCCATATGTCCTGCATCAACTGCTTATTTTGCATTGGCCGAAAATCTCTTACTTTGGATTTAAATAGGGCAAAGTGGTTCGGCAAGCAGGAGTAGAAACATAAGACAATATAATGCCCAACCTGCTCAAAGGTCCTGCCTCTTCCAGAATACTTCAAAGATGAAATGAGACCGAAACGCCCAGTGCAAAGATAATATAATATTATCAACTTCGCATACAAGTCAATGGCACATGAGGCACAGATCGAGTAAGGTGCAATAAATTACTATATGTCATCAAGGATAGGGGCCTTCCTAACTAAGCTGGCCAGCTAAACATCCAAGTAAGCAATGAATGGAATGGTTGGCGGTCTGTGTGTCCTAGAATAGAAGTTCCCACTTCAAATAACAACATAGCAGGAGGGACAGTAGGGTTTATGGTAGTGATTGTCACGGGTATTGTGGCTGGCATGAAGGCACTGTGTATGTCATGGGGACCTTGTAACTGTCATAAAAGGTATTGTGGCTGTGACTGGACAATTGTGCAATGGTTGTATTGTTGTTGTTGTAGGAGTAATTGTGACAGGCATAAGAGGTAGTGTGGCTGTTGTCAGGATAGAGTCCTATAGACCCAGCTGGGCAGTATACATTTTGATAATAGTCTATGAGAATCATATACCACTGTTTGCCTATACCAGGGGTAGGAAACCCTCGGCACTCCAGCTGTTGTAAAACTCATAGCATGCATACTTGCTCTGCTGTTCTTGGAACTCCCATGGAAGTGAATAGAGCATGCTGGGAGTTGTAGTTTCACGGCAGCTGGTGTGCCGAAGGTTGCTGACCCCTGGCCTACACAATATACAGTATGTATGCTTGTCTGAAGCCTCAAAAATCTACTATTCTTTATATATATATATATATATGGATTTCAGCATAAGTGTTCAGCATAATATTAAGATAGCTAACTACTGTAATACTGGACACATTCTGTAAATTCACAACAATTCTGCTAATAAAATGTGACATATATAGTCACTTCATTCTTGTATGCTCCTACTAGAGTTATTTAATATACCGTACCAGGAATTCAAGGTGCATTGTATGGTGCAGGCCCTTATCCCATAGCAATAGCATACAATGAGCATATCACTGACACCCCCAATGTAGCTGAACTACGTAAAATAAATCCAAACCAAAAATATCCATTCATATGCTGAGGAAAAAAAATCTGATAAGCCATGGTTGTAAAATCACATGTACAGGCTCTGCAGTATGCGAACTCAGACTAGGGCCCCATGCGCATAACAGTGAAAAACTTTTTTTTTTTTTTTTTTACACCATTACATGTCTATTTTGGAAGTTAGTGGGTACATACACATTTCTGTTTCTTTAAATGACATCAGTTAAAAAATAGGACATGTCCTATTTTTGTCCGCTTCTCCATCCTGATGGATCTAATACAAGTCTGTGAGGTCAGTTTTTAGCATCTGTTTTTTGGCTAATGTATCTATGTCACTGACAATAAAAATGGAGTCGGTTGGGTCAAACAAAAAAAAAAAAAGTGACGTTCATCCATTGTTTTAAATGACAGCTAAAAGCGGATGACAAACTGATATATGGCCAGAAAATGGATAAAAAATATGTGACGATGATGAAAAATGGACAGTAAAAACTGACTGTTTCATTAATTTTTAATGTCCTTTTTTTCACTGTCCAGTGCATGTAGCCTTAGAGCTCATAGTCCGGCGAGGGACAAAAATAAGCGATTTCATGTGACTAAAAATGTGACTTTATTTCAGTAATGAAATATTAAAGTAAAATCAATTGTTGGTGAACATTATGCAAAAACTTAAGACCGTGTTTACACATGGCATAGTTTCTGCACGTTTATCATGTTAATTAAAAAAATGCAGTACTGAAAAACTATGGAAAAATATTTGCCATATATATATATATATATATATATATATATATATATATATACGTTCTGCTTTATGACTATAACTGGGTTTCATACCAACCTGGGAAGACCTACATAAATGCTGCAAGCATACAACTTGGTCCTTGTGCTGAGGAATAATCTGTAAAACCTGGTCCCTAAACGAAAAGAGAGAAAAATGGTTAGTACACAGGAAATATGTTCATCTCCATGTAGGTAATCACAATTCACATGGAAAGCTGTCGTAACATGAAAGAAGTTTAATGATGCCGTTTTTAAGCCAGCGCCTAAATAAGAAGTGTATAGGAGCTCCTCCCCAGCCAAAGCAGACGATAATGAATCCTTTATGAATACATTCATGCCCTGCTCATTTAATAACTATAACGACCTTGAAAATTTCTGTACGGTTCCTTTTCATCTCTCTTACATCTTAAATTCTCGGGCATGGTAATCTCTGCTAGAATTGATTTTTATTTTCAAAAAGAGCGGCGTACTTAACCCTCTAAGGGAACAATTAATGAGCTTAATACAGCACTAAAGTTTAGCGGTAAATCTGAGGCATATTCCAGGGAGAATACAGTTTACATGGTCTCTCCAATTTAGAGGTTTTATAGCATTTGTAGAATGGTTTCAAAATAACTGCTTACTGCACTAAAGGGCATGGATTTTCTGTATACAGTTCTCTCCTAGCATGTAAAAGAGCATGTGGCAAAATTAAAATAACTTTTACAAACCTTACTATATATAAAGACTCCCACCATATTGAAATCTGTACGCAATTAAAAGTGAAATGTTTTTGCAAATATAAATTAGCATTTTGCAGAGTTTTAAAGATTTTCTTTAACCATCTCAGTGGTGATCTTCTATTTTCTTGATAGGCTGCCAAAGGATATGAACATGAGTGCAAGAACTTTCTATGGTCTGGCACTTTTCAGAAACCCAGCCATGATTTACTTACTATGGCCACTTCTCTGCTCTTCACAAGAAGATAACTAGGTCACAATAAGGACATCATGATTAGGTTTGTGACCATAGAAAGTTCCTGCATTCATGGTCGTATCCGTTGGCAACCTCTCAAGACAACAGACTGTCACTACTAAGATGGTTAGAGAAATGCTTCAAAACTCAAAATCTGCTTTAATAGATGATAAACCCGGAGACCATTGTTAGGCCTCTGGCTGCCATGGCAATCCCTTTACTTTGGCTGAAGGAACCCCTGCCCTCTGTTTAACTGCTTAGATGGAGCAGTCGCTATTGACTGTGGCATCTAAAAGGTTAAACTGCCTAGCTTGGAGTTATCTCTGATCAGTTGCAGCAGGATCCCTGCTATATTTAGCCCTTAACACTTTATGCCATACATGTACGTACAGAGTGAAGATCCTTAAGGCTCAGCACCATACTTACAGCTGAAACCCAACTGTGGTATCCACGAAGATAACTCCAAATGCAGGTGTTTAACCCATAACATGCTGTAGTGATTGTGGCATTTAAGTGGCTGTGTGGCCCCCCTTCCTGGCTCCCCGTGCTGTAATTGGGGGAGCTGATGTGCTGCTATGGCAACCCAGGGCCTGAACAAGGCTGTCTGCTATCTTTACTTGTCTATCAGGTGCTGCCCGAGGTCATCTGCTGGCTGTCAGAATAACACTGACTTACATTAGTTCATCAGTATATTTTATCAGGAATCAGAAGATTTTATGATCTAGTCCCCTAATGTAACTAAAAAATAAAGTAAAAAAAAAGAAGCTTCAAAATGTTAAAAAAATAAAAAGATTGAAAATAAGCACAAGTACAGTTATGACCATATTCATTATTATGCAAACAAATAATAAACAATAAAAAAAAAATACATGTTTGTAATGACCAGAAAAATAACGCATTATTCAACTTTAAGGCTGTACTCACACGGAGTTTTTTGGCAGCGGATTTTGAGGCGGAATCCGCCTCTAAATCCGTCTGAAAAAATGCCTCCCATTTCAATGGGAGTCAGTACCGTTTTTTTTTTTCCTCTAGCGTTTTTTTTTTCCGCTAGCGGAAAAAAAAGCGACATGACCTATCTTCAGGCGGATTCTGCCCGCGGTGTCCATGGCACGAGACTCCCTCCTGATTAGGCCCATTCATCTGGGCCTAATCAGGAGCAGGATGCCGCGACGGAATACTGATGCACTGCAGACCGCGGTGAAAATTCCGGTGGCGGAAAATGATTTTCATTTTCCGCTACGTGAACACACCCTAAGGGGTTTATGCTGTAAAAATATAGCTAAAAAATGCAGAAAGAAATGTTGTTTTTTGGTTATCCTGCTGCACATAAATTGAAATAAAAAGTGATCACTCGTCTCACAAAAAACAAGTCCTCAGTCATCTCCATTGATGGAAAAATTTACAAAGCATTGGTCTTGGAATATGGCGACATAAATGTTTATTTTCAAGGTTCATATTGTGCAAAATGAGGAAAAGAAATAATATTCTTTATAGGTTTGGTATTGAAATAATTGTACTGACCCATAATGTTTATAATGTAAAAAAGGTGAGGAAATTGGTATTATTCATAGCTCTCAGAAAGGGTTAATAAAATTTACACTAGGTTCACATTTGCATTTGATTCTCAGTATGAGACTTCGTCCCCCATTCCACATAAAATAGGCGTTTGTCAATAAGTTATAGTTATTTTAAAAAGGTGCTATTGAAAAATGTATCCTGCAAAATACAAACTCTCAAACAGCTACAAAAGGCAAACAAATAAAAGAGGTAGGGCTTTCTGAATTCCACTCCCCCTCCCCCCCACCACAAAGCCTTGAAACCAAAACTATCTTACCTTCTCAAGGAGTAAACAGCTGGCCTCCTGCTGCAGATTTGCCAACGTACCTGTATATCCTTCATGGGGCACAAGCAGGGGCGCACCGCTAATGAGGCGAAGTGAGGCGGCCGCCTCAGGCGGCACTGTCCGTCACTGTCTGGGGGGCGGCATTTTTTACTTTCTATTCTCTGCATCTCAGCGCAGGCGGCGATACAATGACGTCATCGCACCTCCTACGCTGAGACGCGGACACGGGTGAAGAAGAGGAGGCGGCGGCTCCATCAAGCAGGTAGGTGTGGAGAACTTTTTTTTTTCTATATATAAATAGTCCGTTAGCTACTGGAATAACCCCGGCAGGTAAAGGCCTATTTACTTATCGATCCCCCCACCTGCTGTGGCCGTCTCCACTTCCCCTTCTGCTATCGGATGCAGAAGGGGGAATCAGAAGCGACTGTGAGCGGCAGCGGGGATCGCTAAATGAGGCTAAATACTACTCCCCTGGGTCTCCGGAGTATAATAATCGGAGACCCAGGGGAGGTGATAAACATAAAAACCAGTGTTACTCACCTCTCCAGCTATTCGAGCTACTCCCAGTCGGCTTCGGCCTTCTTTGGTGACGTCCAAGGCGTCACGTGAGCAAGGCCGAAGTCATTATGTGGCGACGCCGGTCTGTGCGACATTGAAGAGGGCCGAAAGCAGGGAGTGCACTGGAGCCTAGGTAAGTAACACTGGTTTTACTGGGTCTCTGATCATTATACTCTGGGGTCTGAAAAGACCCCAGAGTATAATAATAGTTCATGAGTGGGTCACTATGGAGCAGAAACTGTGTGCAGGGGCCACTATGGGGCATAATTACGTGTGCAGGGGCCACTATGGAGTATACTCCATACCGAGTGCAGGGGCCACTATGGGACATATTACTGTGTGCAGGGGCCACTATGGAGCATAATACCGAGTGCAGGGGCCACTATGGAGCATAATACCGAGAGCAGGGGCCACTATGGAGCATAATACTGTGTGCAGGGGCCACTGCGGGGCATAATATTGTGTGCAGGGGCCACTATGGAGCATAATACCGAGTGCAGGGGCCAGTGGCGTAACTAGGAATGGCTGGGCCCCAAGGCGAACATTTAACATGACATAGGCCCCCCCCAGACCGCCCCCTCCAATCCCCCCCCCCCCAAAAAAACGTATTCCTGCGCACACTATTATGTGCCATAGTGGCCCCTGCACACAGTATCATGCCCCATAGTGGCCCCTGCACACAGTATCATGCCCCATAGTGGCCCCTGCACACAGTATCATGCCCCATAGTGCCCCCTGCACACAGTATCATGCCCCATAGTGGCCCCTGCACACAGTATTATATCCCATAGTGGCCCCTGCACACAGTATCATGCCCCATAGTGGCCCCTGCACTCAGTATCATGCCCCATAGTGGCCCCTGCACACAGTATCATGCCCCATAGTGCCCCCTGCACACAGTATCATGCCCCATAGTGGCCCCTGCACACAGTATTATATCCCATAGTGGCCCCTGTACACAGTATTATATCCCATAGTGGCCCCTGCACACAGTATTATATCCCATAGAGGCCCCTGCACACACTATTATTCCCCATAGTGGCCCCTGCACACACTATTATTCCCCATAGTGGCCCCTGCACACACTATTATATGTCCCATTGTGGACCACCCATGAACAATTATTATACTCTGGGGTCTTTTTAGACCCCAAAGTATAATGATCGGAGACTATGCTCCACTATGGAGCATAATACCAAGTGCAGAGGCCATTATGGAGCGTAATACCGTGTGCAGGGGCCGTTGCAGGGCATAATACCCTGTGCAGGGGCTGCTGCGGGGCATAATACCATGTGTAGGGGCCTCTGCGGGGCATAATACTGTGTGCAGGGGCCGCTGCAGGGCATAATACCATGTAATACTGTGTGCAGGGGCCGCTGTGGGCCATAATACCATGTAATACTGTATTAAAAAAAAAACACCTACTCACCTGTCCCTTGTGCTCCGATGTCTCCCACCGCAGTCTGGTTCTGTTGCTCTGTTGTGTGATGTAATTACAGCCTTGTCACATAGGCCGCTATGAGATGAATGACACTATGTAAACACAGAAGCGGTCACGGCACTTACACGGACACCACGGTTCATTCAAACAGCTGATCAGTAGGGGTCCTGGGTTTTTGAGCCCCACTGATTAGTTTATTAATGACCTGGAAAACCTTTTAATTAGTTAACACCTGGGGCATTATTAATAAGGGGCACTATTTATACAGGGTACACACGGACATTATTAATATAAAGATGCACTTGGAAACATTATTCATTATGGGGGGTTATATCATATATTTTATAATTGGGGTAGCAGCAGGATGGGGGCTTTGTGTAGGTGAGGACAATGTGGGTTGGATGCCTGGAAAAGTGAGGAGCCAAAGATGTCTGTGTTGCAAACTTTACAGAGACAAGTCACAGCTGGAAGAAGTAGTTATGGCGGTCCAAAGGGAAGAAAAGGGAAATGTGACCGATTAGTCAGAGACGTCACCTGTAAGTAACAGAATGTTACTGCCCTGTATTCACCTAAATGATAGAGGAGAAATACCTGATTGATGGGGGTCTGTCTGCTGAGACCCCCACTGAGCCTGAGGATTGGGTTTTTTTTTTCCCCCACTGGGTTGGAATCCAGCCTGACCGCAGCCAGGCTGAATATAGGAGTGTCGCTTGGTGGATGGACAAACCCGCTTGGCTCTCATTCAACTTCGATGGGAGTGCCAAAGATACCCGAAGTCCAGTACTCAGCTATCTGCGGCGCTCCTATTATAGACAATGGGGGCCATGTGGGCTTGTCCATCCACCAAGCAGAAGATGTGTGAAGTTATTTTCATTGATAATGCCGTGTTGTTGATCTGATACTGAAGTAATACAGTAAGAAGAATTCTTAAAAAATGTTTCATAAGTTTGTGTATGTTTATTGTAGGACAATAACAGCGTGTGACGCTAACAGCATGTAAACGCAATTTTATATTTTTTTGGGGGGTGGGGGGGTGTCTTTTGATAGTCCGCCTCAGGCAGCAAAGAGGCTAGGTTCACCACTGGGCACAAGCTACCCCTTGTTAATGACTAATATACCCTCATTGCCAAAAAAAAATAGCACACCGAGATAAAAATGTCATATTGCGCAAAACTGGGCACGCAGATTGTAAATGTAAATGATTACAGGTGTGGTCTGATTAGACACTGGTTCTTGCCACAAGATGGTTTCCTCGCTGTCCTATTAAAAGGCTCTGAGAGGTTACTTTTGGGCAGTGTACCTCTTGTTGAGAGATTGTCGACTACTAGACATGCTCATGAAGACATTTTGCCCAGTTGACAGACTTTGAGAGGGGGCTCATCATTGGGCTGAGAGGAGAATAATTTTTTAAAATAAATTACCTACCCTTTAGGCCATTTTGACCTAGCTTTTAGGAGATTTTGGGAGCAATGGTTATGTGAGGGCATGCACACACAGTGAACAGGCTCTGAACGCACCAGACAGACCATCAGTGGAGAGGATTGTTTGATTTACCATCTAGCATGAGTAGCTCTCATAGTTTCCTTGTCCACCATCCAGACATAAGTGGCACCTTTGTTACATAGCCCTTTGTCTGCCTAGACCAGTCTGCCTGGCGCTTAGCAGAGGAAAATTTGGTGTCACAGAGCCCATTACGTGTCCTGCCATTGACAGCCAGCCAATGTCAAGTTTGTTTGTAGTGGTGTCGTGAATGTGAAACCTGGACTGTTATGGACTGGAACCATATTGTATTTACCAATGAATTCAGGTTCTTTTTGGGATCTGGGACTGGTTGACTACTGGTGTAATGATATGGGGAATAATTGCATATGACAGTCAGTCACCAATAGTAGCTGTTAGTGACACTAACAACCCAGTAATATGTGCAGGGCATCCTGCAGCCACGTGTTTTCTCATATGGCAGGGCTTCTAACTGCCATTTTTCAGCAGGATAATGCTCATCCACACACAGCAAGGGTTTCCCAGAAATGTCTCCGCTAGATTTCTTGATTGGCCTGTCTGGTTACCAGATAAATCATCAATCGAGCATTTATGGGACCAGCTGGGATTCAGCCTGTGAGTGTGCAGGGTACTGTATATAGGATCAGCTGCAACATCTATAAGCAAATGTGCCTCACAATAGCATATGCCCACCCATATCTCATTTTGTAGAGATAGAGGTGGCTCAACAGGGTACTAGGCTACCAAACTTACACTCCTTCTTGTATGAAGAAGTGTGAAGGTGTTAATATATGTTTTGATATGTTTTCTTTCATTACCATTTCAAGACCTCTGCTTGTTGTCAGTGAAAGGGGGCATTCGTTCTTGTTGGACAAATAAACAAAGGACAGGACAGCACTGAGCAATGCCTTGTGTATTATCACTTAAATATACCGTAATACACCAACTTTGCATTTGAAAAAGGAGTTTGAGGAAATCCGAAACATGTTGTGTATTGGTTTGAACGATAAAGGTTTTTTCTTTTACATCAGTCCTGGTAAGCGCTGATCCATTCTTCCATCTCTTCTTACATCTCTTTGCCCCCCCCATCCAGGGCCAGTGTTAGGTGGGGGGGGAAAACTGGGAAAATTCCCAGGGCCCCCATCTCCAAAGGGGGCCCCAGGATCCACAGCACCAGACATTTGGTCTGATGATCCGGATTGGGGGGAGCCTTACCTTAGAAGCGCATCAGTGTGCTTTGCACGCCAATACTGTGAATATCTATGATAGAGCAGGGAGCTTTAAAGTCAGCAACGGGACTCAGCAGGGGAGCGTGGTAAGGTGAGTAAATGTTTTATTATTTTCTATGAAATAAGAGGGCGCTATTACTGATACATAATTAGGTTTAATAAGTCCAGTGTAAACATTATTTATAAGGGGGCCTATGTTGAAGGATCTCTTGTTAAAAAAGCTAGGGGAACTATTAGCCCCCCATCATTAATAATAATTTTCCCAACCTTATTATTAATAGTTACTCCTTATAAATACCCCTTCCCAATATATATTTATTTATAAGAAGTAACTATTGTTCCTAAATCTATGGGAACCATTATTAATAAGGGAGAACTATTTATAAGGAATAATTATTAATGTTAATGCTGGGGGAACTTTCCTTCCACCTCACTTATTAATAATAATTCCCCCAGCATTATTATTAATAGTTATTCCTTATAAATATCTCTGCCTTATATATATTTAGAAGGAGGCACTATTAATAAAGCCAGTGGGGGGACTATTTTTAATAAAGGGGCCATACTGTATATATATATATATATATATATATATATATATATATATATATACATGTATATATTCATATATATGGAGAAATTGTTAATAAGGCAGGGGGAGCTATTATATATAAGGGGGAGAGGCAATTCATGAAGAGGAACTATTAATAATAAGGCCAGTTGGGGAATTATTGTTAATAAGGAGGGACTATTAATAATGAGAATGTGGAAACTATTATTTATAAGGGGGGTGGAGTATTATTTATAAGAAGGAACTATAAGAGGGATTGATTTATAAGGGGGAACTATTATCCATAAGCAGGGATTATTATTTATAAGTGGCATTATAATAACTCATAAGGCAATACAAAGGGATACAAAGGGGGTTATTACTGGGGGCAGAAAAGTGTATTATTAAATCACTATTTTAACCCCTTCACCCAAAATCACGTACATGTACGTGATTGGGTGTGAAGGGTTGTATGGGGAGAGCTCAGGAGCTGAGCTCGCTACATACAGGGCGGACGCCGGCTGTATAACGCAGCCAGCACCCGCCGCTAACAGCAGCGATTGGTGCCCACACCGATCGCAGCTGTAAACACTTTATATGCCGCGGTCAAACATGACCGCGGCATCTAAAGTGCGCAGCCGCCACGGGCGCTGCCATCTTTCGTCGATCGCCGCCCTCCTGAACGTCATCGGAGAGCGCTGATCCGTTAGTTATGACAGCTGGGAGCCTATTGGCATCGTGTAATAGAAGGGAATGAATTTCGCTACATAGTGTATAGTATGAACGATCAGACCCCCTAGGGTTCAAGGTCCCTAAGGGATCTGATCTTAAAAATAAAAAAAAAAAAGTTTTTTTTAAAGTATAAAAAAACACAAAAAATATAAAAGTTCAAATCACCCCCCTTTCCCTAGATCACATATAAAAATAAACAAAAGTAAACATAAACACATTAGGTATCCCCGCGCTCCAAAATGTCCGAACTATTAAAATATTTCTCCCATACGGTGAACGTCGTAGCGGGGAAAAAAAATCAATATGGTCAAATGGCTGTTTTTTCAACTTTTTGCCTCCTATAAAAAATGGAATAAAAAGTGATCAAACCATCAGAACTTCCCCAAAATGGTATCAATAAAAATGCCAACTTGTCCTGCATAAAAAGATGCCATATCCAGCTCCATACACATAAATATAAAAAAGTTACAGGTGTCACAATATGGCGACACAAATTTTTTTTTGTATTTTGCAACGTTTTAAATTTTTAAAAGGTTTCAAAACATTACAAATACTATATAAATTTGGTATTGCTGCAATCGTACTGACCCACAGAATACAGGTAACTGGTCCTTTTCACCATAAAGTGAATGCCGTAAAAATTAAACCCATACAAAATTGGCATAAATGCGTTTTTTTTCCAATTCCATCTCATTCTGAATTTTTTTCCAGCTTCCCAGTACATTGTACAGGATATTGAAGGGTGCCAATAGAAAGTACAATTTGTCCCGCAAACAATAAGCCATTATATGACTCTGCGAACTGAAAAATGAAAAAGTTATGGCTCTTGGAATGGGGGGAGGGAAAAATGGAAATGCAAAAACCAAAATTGGCTGAGGTATGAAGGGATTAAAGGAGTTTTCCAGCCGCAAATTGTTTTTGATTCTGATAACCTATCCTCAAGATAGGACCTCAGTATGTGATCTGTCGGGGACCAACTGTTCTAGCAACCTCCGGTTTCAAATCCCTACAGACCACATAGTGATGACCTGTCCTGTGCATAGCTTATCAGTATAAAAAATCAATTTGGGGCTGGAAAACCCCTTTAATTGATCAGATGTGTATTAGGATACAAGTATTGTCTTTGCATCACTATGTAGTGTACTGGAGGTAGTGTACTATCTGGGCCTAGTATTGAGGTATTACTGGTATTAGTGGTCTGTATATTGTGTGTTTTGTTTGGTAATTGTCTGTATAGTGATAATAATTCTCCCCAGTATAGCAGAACACACATAGTGGTTTCACTATATATATCTTTTCAATTTTTTTTTTGTATTCTCCTGATCTTTTAGACTATATTAGTGCCACTGGAAGTGACAGACTATGACAGTGTTGTTAGTATGTCAGCATTTGAGGCCCCGCTTTAATTTTGCCCAGGGCCACACAATGTCTAAAACTGGCCCTGGTCCCACCATTGCATCATTCTTGCTTCTTGCCCTGCTATACACCTCTATCACTATACTACTGTACTCTTCATAACATCCTGTCCTTCTGTATATCACTACTACTTTCAACTAGCTTCCTTTCAAGGCAAACAATGTGTTTCCTTTTTTGGCTTCCTTTCAGCTGACATTTTTCAGCTATTCCTCTCTTGTAACTTGTAAACTTATTTAAGGGGGTTGTGCCATTACAGACACTTATTCCTTATCTACAGGACAGGAGATAAGTGTCAGATTGCTGGGAATCTGTTTCCTGTGAATGAAGCACCAGTGTGTTTTGCATGACTGGTGAAGCCAATGGGGCATGGCCACGTAAGAGCATTGGCGCTTCATTCACAGCGAGGCTTCACTGGAACATTCGGGTTCCAGTCTCCTGATTGCTGGGTCCCCAGTGATTGGACCCCCAGCGATGTGACATTTGTTCCTGTGAATACGAGAAAAATCTCTTTACACAACCCCTTTGATCCTTTTGAAACTCAATGTATGATATATTCATCCAATTCAGGTAAACCTAACCTTTTTTGTTTTCATCGAAAGATTTTCTATGGATGAAAAAAGAAAACGTACTGAGGTGGTTTGTTCAAATCTGATTAAAAAACATATTGAGGGAGAAAAAAAACCTATATTCTTTTTGTATATACCAGTTGACCGAGTGATTGTGGCAGGACCGGCCAGCCATATAAAGGAAACCTTTGACAAGTAAAATGTGGTCTAATCTGCAGGCAGCATTTTATAGAACAGGAGGAGTTGAGCAGATTGCTATATCATTTTGCAGGAATAGATTCAGTATAACCTGCCATTTACTCATATCTCTGCTCTTTCTATGCTGAGAAGTCAAGGGGGCAGTACTTCTCAGTGATTGACAGACTTACCTCTATGACATGTGCATACAAAGATAGCTGTCAATCATTTATGGCATCAGTATTGTTCCAGGTTGGCTCTGGGTTACCAAATCTGTTGCCCGTGTATATTTAGTGTTCTGATCCTGTTTGAAATGTTGTACAGCACTACAGCTACATAGTTACTGAGGCTGAAAAACAAGCAAGGTCCAAAGTTCAACCCATTATTAATTCTAAATGTGTGATGTTGATGCAGAGGACAACCAAACATAACTCTGGAGAGCCATCTGCTAAATTAACCTCAAAGGGGGAATGTCTACATATAGCAAGCTGAACACGGGAATGTGTAAGTGCATACATATGAAAACATGCATAGTCACTATGTCAGGGTTGTTTCTTGGAGGGAAATGTAATTTTCTATGGATACCTAAATTATTCACACATTAGAGTTAATTATTGAAGATCTTTATAAGTGTAGCAATGTCCACTGCTTCTCTAAATGAACTGATGCACGAATCCCAGCAATAATGATTGAAATGCACTCACATAGTTCAGCTGCCAGAGGAGCAAACTGCCAAGGACACACATGTACTTCCAATGCAGTGACATATCTATGGGATAGATTTATGGTGCCATTGAAATAGGCAAATCATACAGCCGCTATACTGGTCTGGAAATTGGTATCCAGATATAAAATTAAACAATTTTTATTCACTAACATATAAGTGCATCTCAATAAATTAGAATATCTTTGAAATGTTCATTCATTTCAGTAGTTACATTAAAAAAGTGACCTCCTATATTTTCTAGATTCTTTATACACAGAGTGTTCTATTTCAAGTGTTTTATTTCTGTAAATGTTGATTATGGATTACAGGTAATGAAAACCCAAGTATTGTAAATTTACAAGTATTGTAAATTCAGTGTGTCACCTGCCAAGGTCCTAAGCCTTTAAATGGTCCCTCAGTCTGGTTCAGTAGGACACACAATCATGGAAGACGCTGATTATGAATTGTATTACTGAATTACTGAAATGAATGAACGTTTCAAAGATATTCTAATTTATTGAAATGCACCTGTAATACAGAGTGAATGTACCTACAAAATGGCATCACAAGTTCTCCAATCCTATTGTATAAAAGCACTACTAATGCAAACCCACAATGTGTAATGAAATGCAACAATGATTTGTATCTGATAGAAAAAAAAAGGAAATTCTTACCCATCATAGTTTATCTTCATGCCCAGCACCTGCGGGATCAGAATTCCCAGAACACCAGCGTTCCACAGGATTAGATACATCTTGTTGAAGCTGCATACAGACACAAGTCGGTTAACAGACTGTACACTGCTGCTTACTGACTGGACTTTAGAAGAGTGATCACTTGCTCTGTACACTTACAGCAGAGATATTAACCCACACCTATCTGAGGCTGAGAATCTGGGATTCTCCCGAAATCCTCCCTGAAGGCCAAATCAGTTTAATCCTAGTTCTGCTGTAGCATCAGACAGGCTGGCATTCTGAGTAGGATATGTCATTGTCCTTGTTTAATTTAACTAGCATTGTCTAGATCCTTAATAGGAGTGATCATTTGGTGTGATGACAGAGGAGCTCTGCTTCCACAAAAGAACCACCAGCCCTGGCTATCAGAACAAGCAATTTATCCAGTTACATAGAAACATATATTAGCTACATTTAAACAAATGTGCACTATAAAATGAAAGTATGCCATCTATAAACAGTATTTGTTGTTCTCTAGTATAGAAAATGTAAATTCTGAATTATTGGGTTAGAAATCCAGCACCCCCAACAAACAGTTGATCTTGCTGGGGAAGCAATGTAGAATTACATGGTGGATATTCAGACAACAGCCATTCTGGTCCTTAGCAAAAGACCCCCATTTATTTATTTCCATATACAAGGATTGTCATTTTTAGACAACTTGGAGGTCCCTATTTTATTATTATTATTATTATTATTATTGTTTATTTATATAGTACCATTAATTCCATGGTGCTTTACATTTGAGGGTTTACATACGGTACACAAAATATACAAAACAGATAATACTAACAGTGACCAACTGGCACAGTGGGACAGAGGGCCCTGCCGGCAAGGGCTTACAATCTATGAGGGAAGAGGGATAGAGACAGAAGGTGAGGGGAGAGGCTGTACAGGTGGTGGTGTGGTGACAGTAGCGTTATTGGAGGTTGTAGGCCTTCCTGAATAGGTGAGTCTTCAGGGTCTTCTTGAATCTTGTGACTTTGGGGGACAGTCTGATGTGTCTTGGTAATGAGTTCCAGAGTATGGAGGATGCACAGGAGATAGTCTCGGAGGCGTTTGTGTGAAGATCGGATAAGAGAAGAGCGGAGTAGGAGGTCTTTGGAGGATCGGAGGTTATGTAAGAGCAGATAGCGGGAGATTAGGTTGGAGATATATGGAGGGGACAGGTTGTGGATGGCTTTGTATGTCAGCGTTAGTAGTTTGAAATCTATTTGCTGGGCAACGGGTAGCCAGTGAAAGGATTGGCAGAGGGGGGGCGGCTGATGAAGAACGGTGGGAGAGGTGTATTAGGCGAGCAGCACAGTTTAAGGTGGACTGGAGGGGGGCGAGAGTGTTTGCTGGGAGGCCATGGAGAAGGGTGTTACAGTAGTCTAGGTGGGAGATTATGAGGGCGTGGACTAGCATCTTTGTAGTTTCAGGGGTGAGGAAGGAGCGGATTCGATGAATGTTCTTGAGTTGGTGATGGCAGGAGGTGTTGAGGGTTTGAATATGCGGCTTGAAGGATAGGTTATCCCAAGGCAGCGGACCTGTGGGTCTGGGGTGAGTGTGGTTCCTCTGACTTTAATAGATGGGTCAGGTAGGGGGGCCATGCGAGGAGGGGTGAAGATTATGAACTCCGTTTTCTCCATGTTGAGTTTGAGAAAGCAGGAGGAGAGAAAGGAGGCTACAGCTGTTAGACATTCTAGGACTCTGGACAACAGAGAGGTAATGTTTGGTCCAGAGAGATATATTTGGGTGTCATCAGCATAGCAATGGTAACGGAAACCATGGGATTTTATGAGTTGGCCAAGGCCGAGGGTGTAGATGGAGAACAGGAGGGGTCCTAGGATGGAGCCTTGGGGGACACCTACAGAAAGAGGATGTGGCGAGGAGGTGGTGTGTAAGTGGCAGACACTGAATGTGCGGTTGGTGAGGTATGAGGAGATCCGGGAAAGGGCCAGTTCTGAGATGCCAAGGGATGAGAGCTTTTGTAACAGGAGGGAATGGTTGACTGTGTCGAAGGCACAGGAGAGGTCGAGGAGGAGGAGGACAGAATAGTGACGCTTGGCTTTAGCAGTTAGAAGGTCATTAGTGACCTTGGTTAGGGCAGTTTCTGTGGAGTGATGGGGTCTGAAGCCTGACTGTAGTCTGTCAAAGAGCACATTGGATGAGAGATAGGAGGATAGTTCGGAGTGGACGTGTTGCTCCAACAGTTTAGAGGCGTATGGGAGCAGTGAGATGGGGCGGTAGTTGGCTGTAGAGGACGGGTCGAGGGAGGGTTTCTTAAGTATAGGTATGACGGTAGCATGTTTGAAGGCGGAAGGGAAGGATCCATTGGTTAGGGATAGGTTGAAGAGATGGCTTAGGGCAGGAGTAATGACTTCAGAGAGTTTGGGGATGAGATGTGACTGGATCGGGTCAAGCGCGCAGGAGGTGAGGTGGGATTTAGAGATTAGGGTGGAGAGCTTTTCATCAGTAACGGTGGAGAAACAGGTTAAAGATGAAGAGCACAGGACAGTTGGATAGAGTGGTTGTCGGGGGTGTAGGGTGAGACTGTCTCTGATGGTGTCAATTTTGCTTTTGAAATAAGAGGCAAAGTCATCAGCTGTGATAAGTGATTTTAGACCCCAAATATCTACAACATAATGGAGAGACTTATGAATACTGTTGTTTTCAACGCCAGTCTTCATATCCCTTGTGTTGGTAAAGGGGGAACCTTATTTATGACTTCTCACATGCTGAGCATGCACCTTGTAATTGGCATAGATTTTAGGGATCATTTACACCAGTAAATTTCTGTAACTTATCATAAAACTGGCCTCCCTCACCATTACCATGCCCCTTTGAGGAAAGTGGCGAGGGTGGCATAAAAGAGAAAAACATTGCAAATTTTTGTGCAAAACCTGACAAGAAAAAATTTGCAACTCATCATGCCTTGTACCCCAGAAAACTGGAGCAGAAGGCATGAATCTGCCCCAATGTTTTTATCAGATATCATAAATGACTTAATTTCCCATGGTAGCACATGCCGTCAGGTTCCCCTAGTAAATAAAGCTGATAACAGGCTGTGAACCACCTGTGATCATCTTAAAGGGAGCCTATCAGTAGTTTTCAGCCCTGCTAGATAGGTGACATGCAAAGTTATCTTGTACCATTGGAGAATGTTGAGAGAGGAATTAGTATTCATTTGTGCATCTAGTACAAAAACATCAAGAAGGACCTAAATTCATACAGAATTGCATATGATTGTATTATTTTATTTACCGACAACACATGTAAACTATGTTTTTGGAAATATTGCCCTAAATTCACCTCATACATGTCGAAATGCAGAAAATACAGCTTCAGGGTGGAAAGGTGCTGAAAATCATAAGTCTAACAAAGAGGTTAAAATATGCTTGGCATCCTATTAAAACCCTGTTATGGCACACACAGATCATCCTTCAAAGGCTGCCCACTATTGGCAGAAGTCCCACAACAACTGTGCCTTTTATCAGCTTAGAAATAAGCTGAAATATTCTGGCCAAACATTTTACACCAGTTGTATTGTTTAAGAATGATATGCTTCCAATTCTCTACATGTTACATTTTTTTTTTATCTATAAACACATGAAATTGAGATCTATAATATTTAATTTACTTTCCTTCTGCTTTATCTTGAAATGAAATGTAGAATTGATCTTGCTGAGTAAGCATTTTCTTTACAAGGTTACGTTAATCATTTCATTAAATTCTGGTTATAGTTTACATTAGCTGGTTACTTTTGTTTGTAGGCTACAATAACTAGCTACATAAGTAGTAAGGGTAAAGGGCTAAATATATTGATGATCCATCCTAAGGATAAGTCATCAATATCAGATTGGTTGTTGTTATCTAACACCCAGCACCCCCACCGGTCATCAGCAGCTGAAACACAAAGAATAGCTCTGTTCTCTGTGTAATGGCCAGACCAGGATCAACTCCCATTCACTTGGCAAAGAGCTAAACTGCAGTGACTCAGTTCAGCGAGGACAGCTGATCGGTGGGGGTGCCAGGAGTCGAATTTCCTTCAATCTGATATTGATGACTTATCCTTAGGATAGGTCATCCATATTTTTACTCTAGAAAATCTTCTTACAGTTCATTCTTTTGAGCTATCTTGCTCCAGATCAAGGCTAAAACACAAACATCATTTATTGTATATAGGAAGGCAAATATGTCAATCTTACACAGATAAGAACATAAAAAGGATATTAGATAGCCACAATCTGTTCACTATTGGATTTCCCATCACCAGCAGAAAAAGTCCCACAAATTCATAAAATTAAAGTAGAGAAAAGATTTTTATTCTATATATTCTTAAAATGAAATTACGCTTTTAATAGTATAAAATCCATGTAGCACACCAGGTCTCTCATGCTTGTTTCTGGGTTTTGCCTTTATCAGACCCCAGAAGGAGCCTGATAGATGCAAAACCCATGAGCGACTTGGAGGGCTATATGGATTTTATACTATTGAAATCACTTTTATTTTTATATTATATGTGTTCTGAAAGTTATTCAAACCCTTTTAAATTCCAAGGTATGTGTTGGTCTACCCATCCCCATCTACAGTTGCAATAAAAATTATTCCCCATTCCAAATTAGCTTTATTAGAAATTAGAAATTTTCAGCTGCTTGCAAAAAAAGAGACAAGAACAATTTAAATGGCTGACTCAAATCTACTTCACGTGGTTTCTCTATATTCAACAAAACATGTCAATTCAGTCTTAGAATTATTCGACCCTTTCACGATAAGTGTCTTTAGTACTTAGTAGAGCACCATTTTGCAGTTATGTCTATCTGCATATGTAGTATATAACCAGAAACCAGCTTCGGGCAGTGTTCCTGAGCAATCTTAGCCTACTGTATTTCTCATAGGCAATGACCTCCAGTTCACTGATATTCTTGGGTTTGTTGCTATGAGTCAGGCAACTGTGATGGCCACTTTAGAATCTTCCACAACTTGACCTTCTGAAATCATGTTGAACTTTAGATGTGCTTGGGATCATCGTCCTGATGGAAGCTCCAAAGATACCCTTCACAGAAGGTATGACGTTTTCTCCTACGAATTTCCTGATACTTGAATCCATCCTTCTCTCTATAGGGAAACACTGCAGGTTTCCAGTGCCAAAAGCAGCCCCAGAGCATCACCTAACCAGAACCATGCTTCATTGTATGCATTGTGTTCTTCATTCTTCCTCCTCCAGACCATATTCCCCAAAAGATCCAGTTTTGTATTATTCCTCTACAGATCAGAATCACTTCTGTGGCATATTCATATGGTTATGTGGTTTTGAGCATATTGAAACTTGCTGCCTGTGCCTGCTGCCACCTACCTCCAATCTGATGGCAGCCAGTGATAGCTTCATCTTTATGTACAGGTAGTGTAGTTTGTGTTTCTTTAACATTGATCTTGCAAACTGTACTTTCAACTACATTTCTAGGAGCAATCAGTGTATTCAATGTCTCTTTTACCACTGTCTGGACATAGCTTTATTTCTAACATGAAATTAAATGTCAAAGTCAGCAAATGCCCAGCCAGTCCAGGAACTTCAGACACACAAACAGGTGTTCTGCACAAATAATATACATATACATACAGCACTGCTGAACACATAGTACATGTACATACAAACAGCACTGCTGCATACACTGTAAGCATAATGTAAGCACAAGCACCAAGGAGATGGAAGAAGTATCCAAGGTCCAAACAAGGGGTATCTTTATTTTTAAGATAACACATTTTGGAAGAGAATTACCCATTTTGTCAGAAACAAAAAGTGTTATCTTGAAAATAAAATACAACTTGTTGGGACCTGCACCAGCTTGATAATTCATCCATCTTCTTGGAACTACAAAAGAGTCCTTTTTATACCTAAAACTTCACATCAGAAGACATGACCCTGACAGAAGCCACATTTTCTAGAGTGTGACCCTACCATTGCAGGGTTAGACTAATAAATTGAAAAGAGACCATTTGTACAGTCATGGCCAAAAGTTTTGAGAATGACACAAATATTATATTTTCACATGATCTGCTGCCCTCTGGTTTTTATGTGTGTTTGTCAGATGTTTTTATCACATACAGAAATATAATTGCATTCATATTATGAGTAACAGAAGCTTATATTGACAGTTAGAATGAGTTAATGCAGCAAGTCAATATTTGCAGTGTTGACCCTTCTTCTTCAGGACCTCTGCAATTCTCCCTGGCATGCTCTCAATCAACTTCTGGAGCAAATCCTGACTGATAGCAGTCCATTCTTGCAGAATCAATGCTTTAATTTTGTCTGAATTTGTTGGTTTTTGTTTGTCCACCCGTCTCTTGATGATTGACCACAAGTTCTCAATGGGATTAAGATCTGGGGAGTTTCCAGGCCATGGACCCAAAATCTCTATGTTTTGTTCCCTGAGCCATTTAGTTATCACCTTTGCTTTATGGCAAGGTGCTCCATCATGCTGGAAAAGGCATTGTTGAGCGCCAAACTGCTCTTGGACAGTTGGGAGAAGTTGCTCTTGGAGGACATTCTGGTACCATTCTTTATTCATGGCTGTGTTTTTAGGCAAGACTGTGAGAGAGCCGATTCCCTTGGCTGAGAAGCAACCCCACACATGAATGGTTTCAGGATGCTTTACAGTTGGCATGAGACAAGACTGGTGGTAGCGCTCACCTCTTCTTCTCCGAATAAGCTGTTTTCCAGATGTTCCAAACAATCGAAAAGGGGATTCATCAGAGAAAATGACTTTACCCCAGTCCTCAGCAGTCCACTCCCTGTACCTTTTGCAGAATATCAGTCTGTCCCTGATGTTTTTTCTGGAGAGAAGTGGCTTCTTTGCTGCCCTCCTTGAGACCAGGCCTTGCTCCAAGAGTCTCCGCCCACAGTGCGTGCAGATGCACTCACACCGCCGCTGCCATCCCAGCAAGCCTGCACTGCTGGTAGCCCGATCCCGCAGCTGAAACACTTTTAAGAGACGGCCTGCCGCTTGCTGGCTTTCTTGGGCGCCCTGGAGCCTTTTGGCACCAATAGAACCTCTCTCCTTGAAGTTCTTGATGATGCGATAGATTGTTGACTGAGGTGCAATCTTTCTAGCTGCAATACTCTTCCCAGTTAGGCCATTTTTGTGCAGTGCAATGATGACTGCACGTGTTTCTTTAGAGATAACCATGGTTAACAGAAGAGAAACAATTATGGCAAGCACCAGCCTCCTTTTAAAATGTCCAGTGGTGTCATTCTTACTTAATCATGACAGATTGATCTCCAGCCCTGTACTCATCAACACCCACACCTGTGTTAATGGAGCAATCACTGAAACGATGTTAGGTGGTCCTTTTAAGGCAGGGCTGCAATGATGTTGAAATGTGTTTTGGGGGATAAAGTTCATTTTCTAGGCAACTATTGACTTTGCAAGTAATTGCTGTTAAGCTGATCACTCTTTATAACATTCTGGAGTATATGCAAATTGCCATTAAAAAAACTGAAGCAGTAGACTTTGTAAAAATTAATATTTGTATCATTCTCAAAACTTTTGGCCATGACTGTATACAAAGCTTACCATAGTATTGTGCTTAAATACATAACAACCAGTCTAGGTGAGCTCCCAATTAAGGAATAAGGAGAGAATAAGGGTACACTTTTTGGTTTGGGCTATACTACTCTATGAGCGTGTTGTGTCTCTCTAGTTTACTCTATACATAGGAGTAGCATGTTAGATCAGACTGAAAGTCAGAAACAGGATTAGCCAAAGTACACATGCAGGACATGGACTGTAATAACCATGGGCAGGTCTTAGGGTTCCTGAACACATGCATACGTCTGGGCAGACAATGGCAAACCAGAACTATACTAAGACACAACTTTGTACAATTGTCTTGTTGGTAAAGGCAGGCGTAGAATTCTAGTACGTAGGTGACAGCTAGCCTAGGGGAAAAGACTCAGGAATTGGTAACCATAGAGCATGGGTTCAATTCTTAATATTGTAGTATCCGGATATTCTCCAACTTTGAAATATTTTGACACAAACATGTCAAAATATAACACTGATGGAGGTCTGGGAGCAGTGATGTCCACCAATTCAGTGCACCTATTTGGTACTGAAAACATCTCAGTCAGTTACTTCAGCTACTTGACATCACCGCACACTGAACATGGAAATTCACTGATTTTAATAGAGTGAATTCCAGGAATGCTTTTACTCATGCCTATGGCAGCTGCTTGGAGAATAGGGGCCCAGGCTTCGTTTGTCACATCTCTTCTGTTGCTAGTTGCAGAGAAACTATACAAAACCTTCCAGAGGTGCTGCAGTGTTATCAAACAGGAAGGGGAGGCATTTGATCCAACGGTTGTGCAAAGAGGGGTCAGATTCTTATGTCCTGGGGTGGCAAAAATACGCACCATAATGGGGTTTGATCTTTACTTGGGCTCCCCTTCTCTTCTATTTATACCACTGGTTAATTCTTCACATGGTTTGTAGAGCTGATATAGCTAGTGGAGCTAGAGTATATGTTTATGGGTCATAAAAGCTGCATATTTGCAGAAGGTTAACTGGTTTAGAACAGAGGTCATCAACCCCGACACTGGTGCTGACGTTGGCACCCCAGGCATATCTATCTACCTGACACAGGGCTCAGTGCTGTTTTAAACACATAGCAGTGCTGCTCCAGGTGGCAATTGCTCTCTAATGGACCATGGAAGTACAATCGGTGTGGAGGATACACTGGGGGGGAGCGTGAGGCATGATGCCCTAGAGCCTGGATCAGAGGACAGTAACTACCTGTTCAAAGTATGATATGGCAGCTAAACATGCCTTCATTCATTTCAATAAATCTGGAAAGATTTGTTTGGAATTCCTCAACAATAAGATTAGGCTGTGTGAGGGGCATCCTCAGCCCCCCTACAAAGCAGGCTTACTGCAGACTACTCATAGCCCCATGTTTAGCTGAAATTCATATACATCAAAGAAGGATCATGATTGCTAAAAAAAAAAAAAAGAGGCAAGGACAAGGATCACACCGAAATGTAAGCTTAATCGACTAACTAATTGGTTGCCATCATGGATTGTGGTATATGACCTTCATCCTTACAATTATTGCATGGCGCACTAACCACTTCATCTTTTTTGGCATCCCATACAAAATATATGTTGCTGACCCCTGTTTAAGAATAAAGGCAATCCAATAGATGGACATATATAAAGGGTGGGACTATGTTTGACCTCCATGTTGTGGAAAAAAATGTTTAATTAATAAATATATATATATAACATGATTTCACTACTAAAATATATTCTGAATTTGTATGGCTGCTAAAAAGGACATGTGTCAGATGTCATTTATTAGTAATATCCCCTTCACCACATATATAGAACTATTCTTCATATATTGCTGAGATATTGTCAGTATAGTTCTACCCTGAATGTATGTATCTATGTAAAGCATCACCGAAGAGAGTCTCCATCTTAATAAACAATCTATCCTTGATAAATGTTGTGCTATTGTGTTTTTCTGCCTGAACTTGAACTTAAGACCTTTGTGCTTCAGTGCCTCTGTGTTTGCTCTCCGTCTGCTCAGTACAGTTGTGCAGAGTTTCATCAATCTTCAATACTGCATACAACCCTGTTCTGCAGACTAGAGGTTTCTGGTACACTTAATTGTCATGACAATATTTCCATCCTAGTAACATAGTTTGTTTGTATGGCTTAAAAAATATGTCATTCATCCAGTTCAGGCTATTCTCAAACAATTCTGGTCCTCTCTAGATTTCTTTATCTGCTTATTGGCGTGTGTTCATGAAATGTTCCCCTTAAGAATTCATATTTTGTATCCCTAGATAGTATAATATTATAAATGTACATCATTCATTTATTATTTAATTTAACTTTTACTTAAGAGTATGGAACAAGGGGGGGAATACCAGCTCCGAGACAGGGCCATAATACAGTCCAAAGGGTAGTTTGTGTTTTGTTTATGAAACATAATAAAGTTAATACTCCTTAGACTTGTCAACAAGATAGTCTACCTCAATATCATTGTAGAAGGTAAGAGGTGTGTATAGTACTGGTACCAGAACAGTTCCAGCATTTCCGTAGGTATAATTGACATGCTGCGATTTACAAAAGCAATGGTTTTTGAAATTGCTGATTTTTTTCTACAATGTGTGAATGGGATTAGCCAGAATCCCATCCACTTTGCAGATACTGTAATAAGCAGCATTTTTTTTCAGCGGAGTTTCCGCTATGGCTGAAACGCTGCGTGTTTGCAACGTAGGGCCCCAACCTGAAACCATTTACATGTAAAGGCAATAACATTAGTTATCTTGTGACAACAGAACCTTTCAAGGAGTGGGATAAATTAAGCAACATGTGAAAAGGCAGTTCTTGAAGTTGAGATGTCAGAAACAGACAAAATTGCCTAAGTATCCAGGTGACTGACATGTGCCAAATTATGACTAGATCACTGGATCATGGCATCTCCAGAAGAGCAGGTCTTGAGGGGTGTTTCTGGTATACACTAGTTAGTACCTACCAAAAGTGGTGTGAGATAGGATAACTACAATGTTTCTCCAAAAATAAGCCCTACGCCAAAAATAAGCCCTAGTTTGTTTTTGCAAGGTTTTTGGAGTAGGCTTGAAATATAAGCTCTACTCCAAAAATAAGCCCTAGTTACAGTCAACACCTCCAGCGCTAGGTTATGTCAAGTGACGTCACAGAGACAGAGAATAGGCATACTGTAGCTCGCAACTGTCCTAGACAAGTGCCCCACTATCTCCTGCCATGGCAGGGCAAAATCGGCTCACTTGCTCCCAAGTCCCACTCCAGAGTTGTGCCTTCTGCTTTCTGAGTGATGCCTCCTTGGTGCCACCTCCCGGCCGCTACTGTGCTTTGGGCTTGCCTACCTATGTGACCAAATGTCAGGTGCCACCCCTGCTCGCTCCCACAGATGCAGCCACTCCACTACACCTTCCTCTTAGCATAAAGGAGAGCGTAAAGTAGAGGTGATAGAGAGGGCACGGTGCCACAGCCATACAAAGTGTTTAGAGAGAAAGAGTGCCAGTAAGTTTAAGACCCACTGACTCTGCACCATCAATTGTAAATGAAAGTTAGGGATAGGGTTCCTAACCCTAACCAATTTATAAGACTTGTCCAGAGCAAATCAGAAAAGGTGCCTGAAAAATAAGACCTACCCCAAAAATAAGTCCTAGCCCTTTTTTGGAGTAAAAAAATAGTTTAAGACCCTGTCTTATTTTCAAAGAAACACGGTAGTGAACAGCAACAGGGTTCAGCCAAAATTATCCTACCTTTTCATCCTGTTGAAAGGTCCTATATGTTTTATGATGTTAAAAAATATGATATTAAACAGGGTGGTGCACCAGGATGCCAAGTATTTAGCATCCTGTGTTCATAGAATTGTATAGTACAAAATATTGATATGTCTCTGTGTGTCCTGCTGTAAAAGCAGAAAACACTTCCTAAGAAAAATGATCAAACATGATCAAAAATGATCAAATTTAATCATAATGGAAGACCATTATACACCTACAAATCCATTAATGAACCTATTACCCCAAAAAATTAAATGGCTGAAAAATGATGTAAAGGTCATGTGAACAGGATTGATGCATGTAAGAACAGGATGAAAGCTAGCCCATATGGTCCAATACCACAGAAGAACCTCTGTAGCACAAATAGCTGAAAAAGATAGAGAGTTATTCCCATCCTGGTAAATTGCTGCAGAGTTGGGAATTACTGCTCCGAAGTCTTGACCCCCTAGGGCAGGACTTCTGGGAACAGCTGAGCAGCGCTGCTCTACGCTGTTCTCATAACTCCCATAGAGGAGAATGGAAGCTACGAAAATTACATCGCACATTTAGCTTTGTTGCTTTTGTAACTGTGAAGCTATGGAAAAAGTGTAGCTCAGCAGTGCAACAATGTTTCAATAGCACCCATTCTCCATTATGGGAGTTACAGGAACAGCATTGAGGAAGCATTATTAGGCTGTTCCCAAAAATCCTTCCCTAGGGGTTGGGATGGGGAGCAGTTATTCCCATCTCAGCAATGATTTGCCAAGATGGAAATATCCTTTTATTATAGACTGTTATAAAAAAGTGTCAGAACAGACACATAATCTCAGCTTGCTGTGTATGGGGCTATGTAGCTGCAGGCCAGTCGGAATAACTATGCTGACCACTATCTTATCCTGAGAGCACCAACAATGAGCATGGCTAACCAAGAGCCACACTAGAAGTAGTTTTTTGCATTCACAAATTTTACATTGTGTTACATATCTAGACAGAAGAAAATGACCAGAGCCTCTTCATAAATCAGGACTGCCTTGTGACTATTGGGTCCTTTTTTAAGACTGGCGTACAAAATGCTAGTCTTAATTAATCTGCCCCAATGTGCTAGAACTTTGTCTTAATTTGCAATAAAAATTTGATCTGCATGTTGTGCACCATATTTGTTACGTGTTTTAGATACTTATCTTGTTTGACAAGAGGTCATGGCTTAGCAACAAAGGTGTGTTGCTATTTGGGACGGGGTAGTAACATAAGATGTGACTTTCCAGGCACCCTTTTTTCTAAGAATCCACACCCAGCCAGTCTAGCCAGTCGAAATATTTGAGCTCAAATCAGATACGCCAAAGATGCCAGTGTCTAATGGTAACCGCAATAGTAAGTCTGGGGCAATATGTGTAGTAATGTTTATTTAGAACTGCCAGCCTTGATGTTACTATATTGTGATATTCAAAATGAGACATCACATGTTATGAATTAATAGAGGATCCCTCTAACATCCTAGGGATAGAAATTTAGAGAAATCACTTTTCTATATGCAGGTTGAATTCCATTACAATTGGTATTGTACCAAGATTATTTTCCGCCCTATAGACCTTTGTACACACAAGGAAATCACATGGCCAAACGCTTTACAGAGGCAAATGATGTCCTCATAGTGCTGCGTAGAGAACCATAATACAGAATTATTTTACCCACTAGAATCAATAGCTCTGTAATACACCATCTGATGGATCATGGCAGAAAGCAGAATTAAACGGAAGAAAATTCTGTATGCTTCATGAATGAAATTGGAGGCATAAGGATCTACAGTAGGGGCCTAAAGAAGTTTAGAAGTGCCTTGTATTAGCCCTGTGTAGCACAGAGATTGCACAGAGCTGTAATACAATCATACAGATGAACCTTAGTAACAGTCAATCCCCTAGAAAGAAGTAATGCAACATAAGCATAGAATAGAATTGTTATTAGCTCTTACTATCATAATCTACAGTAAAGAGTCCGCTATACAAAGTCGTTCACTAGACTGAATAAGTAAGGCGCAAACAAAGAGACAATGAGGTTCAGAATATATTCCAGTAACCAAGGGGTTAAGAGTGACACAGATCCCAGATGTTTACCTGCTAAAGCTTTCCCCTTTTTTCCTCTTCAATCTGTTCTATGCTGGGAGAGAAATGGCCAGAGCCAGCTGCCCACAATCTTGTGAGCTTGGCTCCATTTTAATACACTGGTTACCCACGATGCTCGGGGAGCTGATGTCAGCGCATCAGCAGGGTCCCTGGAGCGTGTCTGAACGGAGCCCATTATAGTGACGATTTGAAGACAGGTTTTTAAAAACAATAGTGACAGAATTAAACAAATGAATGGCGCGCATGGCTAGGTCCTTAGCTGTTCTTTTCCAAACAAAAGAAAATGCACATATGGAGAAAGGCACGCTTTAATTAATCCGATGATCCCTTATTAAAGCTGCAGTCCCACTTACTACAGCGACATACATTGTAACTGCCTTGCAGGAGAACAGTGTGCACTGGTACATGAACTGCTGTACAGCACTGCTTACAAGATTGATGATATTAACATAGGAGTAAAAAATACTTTACTCTTTAATATATGAAATCAAATAAAGACATTCAGACCCGCATATTACTCTCTTTAGGACTCTCAGACAGATATCGTTTTTGTGGATCTCTTCTTTCTCTATTACACTAAAAAAGTATATTTTTAACTTATTAAATTTTAACTAATTTAATGTTTACTAGAGAAAAACATTTTTTGTTTTACCCTTCAAAATTTGTTCTAAAACATTTTCTATGATATTAAAAATCCATACAGGCAAATATGTGTAGCTACAAATGTTTATATATATATATATATATATATATATATATATATACACACACACACACACTTACATATAATATATACACACATATATATATATATATATATATATATATATATATATTTACATTTTCATATTATTAAACATGACAATAATATATATCCTATCTTAGGACTGAGGAATTGTTCATATCATTCTGGGATCCCTCTGTTTGTAGTATTCACTGGAAAAATGTCCTAATATATATCTCCAATGGAGGACTGCAACATATCTGCTATATAGGCATATAATGGAATACATTGCTCATGTTTCCATTGTAATAATGTTAACAATGTGACAGTAGTTTTTTACTGTTTAGATTTTGGTGAAATAGTGTAATCTACCACACTGTTCCACACAGTTTTGGTATGCCAATGTACACCACCCAGATTGAGGCCAAAGTAACATATCTTTGGCATCAGTATGAAAAATGGAGCCCTATAGATATGCCTAGCTATGTCTATGTCTGAATATTAACTTAGATTGTAATTGTTTTCAAGCTTTATGCCACTGTGATCTGGCAAGCCAGTGGACTCCATTTACTATGATGTTTTTCATTTTCGTATAACTCTGTTTAGCAGATATCATTTTTGTGGGTTTCTTCTTTTTTTATTACCCTTATTTCTGACTGATCCTGCCGGAAATGATGCTGTTGCCAGCTGACATTGCAGCCGTGATATAAAGTACACTGTGATGAATACTGACTATGGCTTCAAACAAATTGGTAATGGGGGTTGGGACATGAATCTCAGCTGTTGAGCCAGACGTTCAGCTGTCCATGATAGCCAACTTCAGATTAATGGTAATTGTAGGCTGTACAGCTCAGTGTCCTTGGGCATAGAGATATTTTACTATAAGACTATTTACAACAATTTCATTTGGTTAAGGAATAAAGACCAACATCATTTGCTCATATAAAGTTGTAATGAACTGCAGAGGTCTTTCTAGCCTTCCCTCACCAGGGGCAATGATTTCGTTCTCCAATAAAAATAGTTTCTAAATAAAAGTTTATGGGCTTGCTGTGGTGAGGGGGACAAATAGTTTCTTATGTAACCCCTACATTGGGTTCAGGTTATAGACTAAATGTGGAAGATTTGCTATTGTGGTTTCAAGTCTACTCTGATTAAAATGTGGCTAAATATGGCACATTTTGGTGCATCTTGTAACATTTTGGTACATCTAGTGACTTTGCAGGAAAGGGGACATGACTGTAATTGTGGCCCAAAGCAAGACTACACAGTCTAAAGATTGACCAGATTTACTGTCCCAGCATCAGTCAGTGTGATAAAGCTAACATATTTTCCTACTGCCAGGCTAATTATACTAATCTGTCCTTAAATGTGGGTCAATGTGGGCTGTTTTGCAAGTCATTGTGTTTTTTTGGGAATTTTTACTTTTATAGATTTTCTTTATTTTTATATTTTTTGCTTTTGACCCAGTTTTCTAAAAGGGAAAATGATTCTTTACGGTAAGAGATGGCAATGTTGGCAGAACAATATTAGAAATAAAAGTGTAAATATTTCTCTCATGACTACTTGAGGGTAATAATTAATTGAGGGGGGGGGGGGGTTAATTTGATTCCTGAAAGTTTTTATCTTAGCAAAGAATTGATATGTGTTACAGAGATGACTTTGACGCATTCTTCATTTTTAAAGAGTGACTGCAATAACATTTAATGGACACATTAAGAATGGGATCCACTAAAATTAATATGCAGGGCTGCAACTACCCTTTCTGTTTCCTGAGGCGAAAAGTGAAAAGGCGCCCCAACATAATATCCTCCCCCATCCTGAATCAGAGCAGATACTGAGAATTACACACAGCACACAGGACAAGAGAAGTGGTACTGTGCAGAGTCCATATAAACATAGTAAGATCAGATACTGAGAATAACACCCAGCATACTTGACTAGGAAAGTCATACTGTGTACCATCTATAAATGCTTAATAAGACCAGATACTGTGAATCTAAACCCAGCATAAAGGGCAAGAGCAGTGGTACTGTGCAACCCTTATCCTGGGCAAGAGAAGTAGTACTGTGCATTGTCTATATAAAATGCAGACACACATTATACTGTACATGACAAACACATCACACATACACTGTGTTCCAAATTAATATGCAAATAATATTTTCTCATATTTTCCAAAATTACCTATATGAATTGCAGTCATTGTAATTTTCCAGTCATCAACTATTCGAGTATAATTGAAAGGTTTTTGAACAAACTGCCTATGAGAACAGTATATTTAAAAAAAAAAATAAACACTCAAAATGCACTCAAAATGCATGTTCTAAATTATTATGCACAGCAGAATTTTCAACCTTTTAATTTTTATTAAGAACAAAAAAATGGTCATTGTGAAATTATAAGCATTAGCAGGTTATTACAAACTGAAATCAAACAGTTTTCAAGCCAAAACTTTATTCAAGGTGATGTTACATTTGCACATAGGACCCCTTGTTCGAAAGAAGCTTCTGAACTCTCTCGTCCATTGAATTTGTCAGTTTTTGGATGGTTTCTGCTTCAATTGTTTTGCATGAGGACAGAATACCCTCCCAGAGCTGTTGCTTAGATGTGAACTGCCTCCCGCCATCATAGACACTCCTTTTGATGATGCTCCAGAGGTTCTCAATGGGGTTGAGGTCAGGGGAGCATGGGGGCCACACCATAAGTTTGTCCCCTTTTATGCCCATAGCAGCCAGAGATGCAGATGTGTTATTTGCAGCATGAGATGGTGCATTATCATGCATGAAAATGATCTTTCTGCGGAATGCATGGTTCTTCTTCTTGAACCATTGCAGGAAGTGCTGTTTGAGAAACTCCACATACATTATGGAGTTCATCTTTACCCCTTCAGGGATCCTAAAGGGGCCGACAATCTCTCTCCCCATGATTCCAGCCCAAAACATTACTCCACCTCCTCCTTGTTGGCGCCGTAGCCGTGTTTGCATGGGGTGTCCATCAACAAGCCATCCTCCACTCCATCCATCTGGACCATCGAGCGTTGCACGGCACTCATCGGTGAACAAAACAGTTTTGAAGTCAGTCTTCATGTATTGTTTGGCCCACTGGAGCCGTTTCTGCTTGTGTGCAGTGGATAGAGGAGGTCGACAGGATGGCTTACGCACAGCTGCAAACCTCTGAAGGGCCCTGCATCTTGTTGTTCGGGGATGTTGGAGGCACCAGCAGCTTCAAAAACTTGTCTGCTGCTATGACAAGGCATTTTTGAAGCTGCTCTTTTAACCTGACGTAATTGCCTGTTGGGAAGAGTCCTCAATTTTCCCTTATCAGCATGCACACGTGTGTGCTGTGAATCAGCTACATACTTCTTGATTGTGCGATGATCACGATGAAGTGTCTTGGCAATGTTGATTGTAGTCATGCCTTGACCTAAACACTCCACAATTTGTTGCTTCTCAGTAGCCGACACATCCTTTTTCTTTCCCATTTTGGCTGAAAATTTAGGCTGCTTAATAATGTGGGACAGCCTTCTTAAGTAGTCTTGCCTTTAATTGGACACACCTGCCAAACTAATTAGCACAGGTGTCTGCAATTGCTTTCAGTGATATAAAGAGCCCTGACACACATCACCAACAATGAGTTTAACTGACAAACAAAAAAAATTCTTACCTTATCACTCCTAAACACTTTTTGCATAATAATTTGGAACACAGTGTATATACAGAATGTCACACGGCACATGTATATACAGATCACAGCACATATATACAGCACACATATTTATATACAGTAGCTCACAGCACATATATACAGTATACATAAATTCAGCTCACAGCACATATATACAGCAACATACATATAGCACATGTATATACAGCTCACATATGGTCACTTAGCACACAAACACTTATCCTCATTCTCTTCTCTCTGAAGTCTTTTTCTTTTGACTGCAGGACCTTTAACACTAGGTTCACACTAGCATTCGGCTTTCCATTCTTTGGGTCCGCTTGGGGACCAAAAGAACAGAAACCTAATCCGCTTAAAAAGCAGTTACCCGTGGAAACCCACCTGGTTTCCACCCGAAAAATGCGGAGAGAAAAGTCCTACTTGTAGGACTTTTCTCTCCGCATTTTTCAAGAGGATTCGGGGACAGAAACCCTGAACAGAGTTCGAACGCTGGTGTGAATCCAGCCTTAGTCATGTGATGTAATCACATGATATGCTTTCCAAAGGTCTTGTATTCAAAGTATAAAGAAGTCCGGGAACAGGAGGCTCCTGCATTCATCCATGCATTGCTATACATCACACTTATGTACCGTTTTCCCCACATACACAGATGAGTGCAGGGCTGTCCAGGAGTGCAAGGCAGCAGACTGAACTGCCATCCCCTGCATTCCTGGGGAAAGTGCTGCCTGAGGCCAGAGGCTCAACTCACCTCATAGAGCTGCAGCCCTATTAATACGTAATTGCAATAAAAACAACTTACAGCCCTGCAGTCAGCAGTCAATTTCTTTATCAGTGCTTATTTCAGCCACAAATGTAACAGGACCATAGCAATCGGGATAAAATATAAACTTTATCTAGACTCTTAGAGCGCCCTGCATTCAATACTATCCTCTATCTTTCAATTTCTTAATACAATCACCACCTCTCCTTGTGATAAGGACATTTTCAATCACTTGCACATTTTCTGATTTATAGAATGGCCTTTGTGATGAAAGTGTGTAGAGATAGGACTTTGTTGTTTGTATGAACTATTTATGATGAGAAATCCTTGTATCTGTTGAGTGTTATTTCCAACATAAATATAGGCTTAAGGAAATTTCTACAAAAAAGTGTTATACAGTCACCTCTGACTGTATAGAAGATAAATATGACAATTCTCTGTGCTTCGGTGGCCCTAAAAAGTAAGAAGCACAGTCATATTTATTGGTTGATATAGGCTACGATTCTTTTGTGAAAAGAGTATCTCTGCCTGGGTAAATACATTAGATGGCATTTTACATTCTTGGCTTTCTCAGGGTGGTGGACTAAGAAATGGTGGACGATCTGAAGCATAAAACATATCAGGAGAGGCTTAAAGGAAACATGTCAATAATAGCCTATTTTTTAAGTTTTTATGTGAATCTTTTTTTAAAGAGTTTTTTTATGATTTCATTCTTAATTTTCCATATCACATCTATATTTAAAAAAGTGCTATATCCTCCAATTTTAACGAAGGCCACTAAACCTGACACTTGCCTATTCTGCAACAATTGTCATTGCAGCAGTCACATCATCACAAACAAGCCAGACAGAATCACAATATAAGATCAAATCTCTACAGATAACACTCATAGTGACCCATCATTACATCCAGTACTGACAACAAATGATGTCACAGCTTCTCTGGAGCAGAGAAGCTCAGGCATGATGCATAACCATGTACAGAAAACAGAATAAAAATCTACAATAAAAAAAATAAAAACACAAGAGCAGAGGAGAAGCTTAGGCAAGATGGCAGCTCCCATAGTTATGTACAGAAAATAGAATGAAAAAAATCAGAAAATTAAAACAAATTAAAGTGATATATCTGGTTTAAATACATAAATTTAGAAAATGGCAATATGTTCCTTTTAAAGAACTTAATCTGCATAGCCTTAAGGAAAAAAGTAAATGGGAGAATCCCATCCACACATTGCAGAAAAATACGCGCAGCATACGTTGCGGTTTTGGAAATTGCAGCATGTCAATTCTACTTACGGAAACACCGGCGGTTTCCCTATAGGTACAACTGAAATGCGATGCAGGAAAAACCGCAATATATTTTTGCATTTCTCCCACAGCGCTTTTATGCTATGACCGGCTTTAGGCCGGTTGCAGACGTGCTGACCCGGCCTGCCGTGAATTAAAAGCACGGATGGCACACGGAGAAGACGGGGATGTTCCTGTGTGCCACCCGTGCATGTGCCGTGCGTCCACGGCTCCTTTCATTAAATTAATAGTCGGCCCGCAAATGGGACCGTGAAATTCACAGTCGTGTGTACGAGCCCATAGAAAAAAATGGGTCAGTGCGCTATTCGTGAAATAAACGGATAGCACACCGACCCACACCACGGTTGTCTACAAGGGGCCTTAATATGTAAGAGGTATAAATAAGATTCAGGAGGGAAGTGTTTTAAAAACAAACAAAAAAAAACACAAGAACAAGGAGCACAATCTGAAATTAGTTGGGAGTAGATCAGAAGCAATGTCAGAAAATATTATTTCATTAAAAGAGTAGTTGAAGCTACAGTAAGTGAATTTAAGCATGCCACATGTCTATCCTAATATAGAAAGGAAATAACATAAAGGGCAGTATAGATAGACCATTAGTGGTCTTTTTCTGCCATCAGTCTTCTATGTATCTATTTATGGAGTGTTTCTGCCTAAAATAATGACAATTTTGTTGTTTTTGCCAACTTACGTTTTTATTAGTAGGGTTTGTGGACTAAATGGAGTGTCGAGTTAATTTAATTTATGAAAATGACTAGCATATAAAACATGTTACAAATACAAGGAAACCATCTACACAGGGGAATAGATTGTGCAGATTTAAGCAGTGCAGAATTGGGGCCTAGCTATAGGGTGTGCAGTGGCAGCAGGCTCTACTGGGCCACATATCATGAGGGGGCCCCAAAGGTCTTCTGATACATATAAAAATACCAGTATTCTAAAAGGCACAAGATAACTAGGGTCCCCATTACAGATTATGCACTGGGGCCCAGAAGCTTTAAGCTACACCTCTGACCATACTTGGTCGATCCCATTCCATGTGGATAATCAGCATGTTGATCTGTGGTAGTTCAACACTGCAAATCGCGGCAGAAACCCAAGACTCAGCCTTGGATTCCTGCCAAGGGCTCCACGGCAAAGATTTTTCTGACATGTATTTATTGCTATGTGAACATACCCTAAGGAATACTATACTACAACGTAATAAAGAAAAAGCGATTGTACCCCTTCCACAGGCGAAATCCAGTCAAAGTAGCCTAATACATTAGAATTCATCAGGCTAAAGCCTCTTACAGGTCTGTCATCTTCACTCCATGCATTCCTTCAAGAACTAAACAACACTTAGTGAACCGGGCACTAAACATTTAAGCAATAATTCTAGGATTGCCGGTTACAGGCTGACAGCTGTATTAGCTAATGCATCATGAATGAAGTTTTGTAGACGTCAGAAATATTGCAGGAGACAGAGGGTTTTATAACCATTAGATGGCACTAGGTGACTGTTCTTCACCTTCTTAACTACATCAAGCTGAGCTCAGGAAAACAAGGACCTTGAAATACCCAGTTCTTTTGTTAGAATCTGGAGGCATGGTAACTGGCAGTATTGATTCTATATTATTTCATACATGTAATGATATTGATCATATATAGCTTCCTTTTAGACTAACATGCAGCACTGGCTCAACTAGCTGTCCATCTGCATGTCTATCTGCATGTCTATACATTTAGATACCTAGTGATCTCTTTACATACCTAGTGATTCTATCTATCTATCTATCTATCTATCTATCTATCTATCTATCTATCTATCTATCTCTATACACTATCAGTCATTATTATCTAGTTTGTGTGCATTTTAATAAACACAATGGTGCTATCATACCACCTACAAACATATATAATGTTAATGATAATATCTATCTATCTATCTATCTATCTATCTATCTATCTATCTATCTATCTATCTATCTGTCTCTACATCCAATCATTCATCCATGTTTCTAAATGCACAACTAGTGTACCTTCGGAAATGAAATAGCGTTCTATGTAAGAATTCTGCATGGTTACCGGGCCTGCAAGGAATACACTGCACCTAATTTACATGTAATAGCTTCTGCATATGTCTGGCATAGAGCATTTAATAGACACCACACAGTATATGGCTGCTTAAGATCATTGATAATATAGCCAAATGTCATAAAAGACTTTCATCAGATTGTAAAAAAGACTTACCAGGGGTCTCTTCAGCAAATACTGTAGGTATCAGCAGCTTATCCAGCTCCTATGTAATGAAGCTGGATGCTTGCCTTTAGGTACTGTGGTTTATACTGTATACTGTATGAATATGTCAGATGAATTTCCATCTATTAATGTTTTATAGCATATATGAAAAGATAAAATATAATGGGTACATCATGGTCTGCACAAAGAACTATAGCCCCCTATGTAGACTTCATTTCCCACCGATTGCATATATCAGACAAAGAATTATCCTGGAAATTAATAGGTCGCAACAAAACATCTTAATAGAAACTGGCCATACAGTGGGAGTCTATGGGGCCAATTTATTAAGACTGATATGTTATACCTGTCTTAATGAACTGCCACACTGGAGTGAGATGCGCCAAATTTATGGTACTTTGGTGGTATTAATAACTTTGGCGCTTCTTGGGAGGTCCATGTGCCAGAAATTGAAATTGATGCCAGCTTTCTGAAGCAAATAATGTTAAATATGGTAGAATACAAAGTTCCATCCCTTCATTTTCATCCAAGGTTGTGGCACAAATGGGGAAAAAGTCAAAATTTTTGGGGTATAAATATAGCCACACACCAAAAATTGTGACTTTTGATATGCCTTATACGGAAAACAGAAAACAACCCCATTTTGATCTGACTTTGTCGCGAAGTTCTATTTATTATATGTTGATTTACAAATAAAACTTACTTTATATATCAGCATTAATATCTAATCTAGGGATGAACCATGGATTTCTGCTGCAGATTTGCTGTGTGTGTGTGCAGTACTGTAGTTCAACCTGAGGATTTAGCCCCATTGTCATTCAATGAGATTACAAAGCAGCAACAATAATAAAAATCTGCCTGGAAACTTTCAGGCCAGGGCCCGACATTGCGAAAACGCAGGGTTTTGGCCGTGGCAAAAAAATGCTGCGTTTTACATTACCTGCAAAGTACGTGGGATTCTGGCTAATCCCATCCAAACATTGCAAAAAAAAAATCTGTAGCAGAAATTCTGCGATTTCGAAAACGCTTGCGGGTTTTGTAAATCGCAGCATGTCAATTATATCTATGGAAATACTGACGTTTTCCATATAGGTATATCAGAAGCAGAAACTCCACAGAGGAAAACTTTGAGGACTTTCTGTGAAAAACACTGCAGAAAAAAACATGATGCATTTCCGCCACAGTCTTTTCCGCAGCATACATATGCAAAGGATGCAGATTTGAAACAGATTTTGGCTCAGAATCCACATCTGTGTAAATCTGTGTCAAATCAGACAAGTGTGGATGGAGCATACTTATTATATCTAATTGGTTGTATGGTGAGATTAAAGCCCCTGGCAGGCAACTGTGGGATGCCCAGGCTTCCACATCCCCATTCATTCAATGAATAGGAGCCGCGGAAGCATGGTCACAAAACCGGACAGGAATAGGGCCAGTCCTGAGTTTTGCAGCCCAGACTGTCGAGTGTGGGTCGATAGAAATGAATGGATCAGTGTGCTATCTGGAAAAAACCCGGATAGCACACTGAACTAGCACATGGTCGTGTGCAAGGGGCCTAAAATGGAATTAAAATAGGACATTCACAAATTCCTCAGTATCTTCTTAAAGGTTATTCACGCAATAACGAAAAATGGCCATCGCACGGCAGTTTTGAGAATATATTGAATTCAATGTGTAAATTCACATGGCCGTTTTTTTTTTACATGCACTGTCTTTGTCTGTCAAAATGGGCACAGATAGAATCATGTGAATAAACAATGGTATATTATTCACAGCCATGCAAATAAGTGTCGTCCGTCAACTTGAACGGACAGGCACAGCCATTTTTCACAGACGTTAGAGCATATTTTACACAGATGAAAAAACCCCTTTAATTGTAAGGTCCAAGGAAACCCAGTCCAATGCTGGAGTCACCAATACAAAATATGTGTTGCCTTTTTAAGGCTCTGTTAATACTTGGATCATGGGCTCTATTTCTAGCATGATGATCATGATGGATCAATTATATTATCTGTGCATGATTATGGGGGCTGCCATCTTGCCTGAGTTTCTTATCTACTGTGTTAACAGCATTTAGTGATATACTTTACAATATAGTCTTGGCCATAGGCAATGTGAAACCCCACATGGCGTAAACGCTTCGTTTTACAGTCCCTGCAAAGTGGATTCCATCCACACATTGCGAAAAAATACACGCAGCATAAACGCTGCAATTTCCAAAACCGTTGCGGTTTTGGAAATCGCAGCATGCCAATTATACCTACGGAAATGTTGGCGGTTTCCCTATAGGTATAATGGAAACCTCGGTGGACTTTCCGTGAAAAGTGATGCGGAAAAAACACGATGTGTTGCCGGCACAGTTTTTCCCGCAGCAATTTTTTAGGCCTTAGCCTTATTGAGGTTTTGTGCAGAGAGGAGGAATGGATAAGTTGTGGCTATCAATGTCAGTAGTTAATGTAATGATTGTTGACTGTCGAAGTGTGAACTTCTATTGTGATCCTGGCTATCTTATTTGTAATGTAAATTTGGCCACTGCACTGGTCACTGGTCTTATAAAAAAATCTATTTTTGGTGACACATTCCCTTTAAATGGTCACTAACTTTTCAATAAACTGTGCATAAACGGGTAATACAAACCAATATAAGAAACTGTAATATATCTTATCTGAGAAAAATGCTTCCACTTGTCAGGCTCTACTCCTTCTTTCTCCTCTGGTTAAACTGACCTCTCTGAAGTATCATTACAATTCATAATAGAAGTCTAAAGAGAGGTGGGGGGAGGGGGAGAAGGGCTGAGTGAAAGACAAGCAACACAAGAATAAATGTTACATTTTAGGAGTTTTCTATATTCAATTACTATGGTTAGATGCTAGTGGTAGGGTGTAAATTGGAGTTTTTTTTCACCTCTTTGGGGGTGATACATTTAGTTATTAATCTTCATCCCTCCAGGTCCATGCAGCTGTAGTTAATAACCATTTTTTATTTTTAAAGTCAGTGCTTTTTCAAATCAGTTCTGCTCAGTACGTCTATATAATGTCCTATATAATGAGTGAGTGAGAGAAAGTTAGGGATCAAAATCTCCTGTCTTTTCCATGTGCTATGTAAGGGAGACATTATAGCAACTAGTCTCCACCCACCAGCTCAGGGACAACTGACAATTAGAGATAGAACATGCAGGGGGAAAAACTGCCAAAAATACAGAATACAAGTCATATAATGGCCAGATATAGTGTTACTCTGTGTACATACACATGGCAGCCTATTCTGAAAAGTCATCTAAAAAGTAATGTATACTTTAATGGCTCCTTATTTGGGGTCTGTCAGGTTTCAATTTTTTTACTTCACTGTTCTGTTAGTCAGAGACAACACAAATATGACAGAATAAAATAAAGAAAGCAGGTTTTCCCCAATATATGGGCCTAATAGAATGGGGACAATAAGTGGCGTAACTAAAGTCTTATGGGCCCCAGTGCAAACTTTTGTCCAGGGCCCCCTACCCCCTCCCTAGAGCAAATTCTTGATAGTGACGGTTACGGGTGCTGCAGCAATATCTCAGATACTTGAAAGGGATACAGTTTTAGTATCCACAACTGCAGTTATCAAGAATACGGTGAGTGAGCAGTGCAGTACTGGGACAGTATTATGTGTGCCACAGTGGCCCCCACCAGTATTACGTGCTCCGCAGTGGCCCCCACACAGTGTTAAGTGCTCATAGTGGCCCCCACACAGTATCATATGCTCACAGTGGCTCCCACACTGTGTTACGTCCTCCACAGTGGCCCCCACACAGTATTACGTGTTCCGCAGTGGCCCCCACACAGTATTATATGCTCACAGTGGACCCCACACAGTATCATATGCTCACAGTGGCCCCCACACTGTGTTATGACCTCCCCAGTGGCTCCCACACAGTATTACGTGTTCCGCAGTGGCCCCCACACAGTATTTTGTGCTCACAGTGGCTTCCACACAGTATTACGTGCTCACAGTGGCCCCCATACAGTATTATATGCTCACAGTGGCCCCCACATAGTATTATATGTTCCACAGTAGCCCCCACACAGTATTCTATGCTCACAGTGGCCCCCACACAGTATTATATGCTCTCAGTGGCCCCCACACAGTATTATGTGCTCCCAAGAGCCCCCATCCCTTGAGCCGGTGTAATTATTATACTCTGGGGTCTCCTTAGACCCCAGAGTATAATAAGTAGAGGCCCAGGAAAAGTGATTAAAAATAACAAACACTTATACTCACCTTACCTCATCTCTCCGGGGGATCCTGGCTTTGTGCTGCTGTCTGCGGCATCCTCTTCTGTCTGGTGACTGAGGTCTCCCTCTCCAGTGGTCACGTGGGGCACGATGACGTCTTTACGACCATTGGCATGACCTCAGTCACCAGCAGGAAGAGCCCTAGAGCAGATGCTCAGCCCAGGTCAGGTGAGTATAAGTATTTTTTTATTTTTATAAACCTCCCCTGGGCTGGCAGCTATCCATTAACAATATGTATAGCGGTCGGGAAACAAGGCTTTCCCTGACCTCTATCATGGTGGTACGGGGCCCCGGCCATTTCTAGCTGGCTGCGGACCCCGTACCCCTCCAGGCCCAGTCGCGGTCGCACCCCCTGCGACCACGATTGTTACGCCACTGGGGACAATGTCAAGTGACATCTGTTCTGTTCTCTTTACATGATGCATTTACACTTTGATCTGATTGGTTAAAGGACACTAGCTAGAGATTGCAGTAACATGTTGTGCTTGGAAAAAACCTACATTGAAGAGTACTTTTCGCGTCTTCACAGATGTGCGTTATTATATACTGCTAGAAAGCCAACAGTACGTGTTAATTTCTCCTACTATCATCGCTAGGAACGACCACCCTGATTGTACTCTTCCATACACTTATACTGTCGATGACGCTAGGCTGTAAGGCCCGCCCTTCTGACAGTGGGGAGATATCAGTGCCGAAATTAACCATATCTCCAGCACCGTGGAGCATACCGGTGAAACTGACAATGTGCTGAATATATAATACCACACATCTATGAGGACATGAAAGGTCCTCTTTAAGTTAGGCCAGGGTGAACACACTGCAGAATTCTGCAGCATGTTTCACTGCAAGTCACCCTGGCAAAAAAAAAAAACATCCGAAATCAAGGGTATTTTTGCTGCAACTCACCTGCAGGTCTCTCTGCAGTCCCCCTGACCTGTTGCAGGTTTAAAACCTGTGGGTTTTGTACTGCAGGTTTTAGTTGCAGCATGTGGATGGGACTAGTGTAAATCTCATCTAAAATGCTGCTACTATAGATCGGAATCACAGTGGGGCAAATTCATTGTTCTCTCTTTATGCCTGGCGTACAGGGATGATATTTAGGCCCTTTCTTGCACCAAACATGCGTCTCAATCCAAGCCTTAAGGGCCAAGGCATCCACTTCTCATTCCAACAGATTTATTATAACTCAAACCAGTTTTCTGGGGTGAGTTACATTGGAAATCTACACCAGTTCCTAACTGGCATAACTTTTCATTCAGGTGCAGGAATGACAGACAGATTTATATAGATGCCACACCCTCTTCATAAATCTCTTGGTCTTTGCGCCATCCCTGTGCCAGTACAGAAAACAAAACTAGTGAATAGGAAAGATGTATATAAGGTATAATATAAATATATTTTAATATGGTTTGCTAATACAATATACCAATATCCAAGTAAGAATCAGAAGGAATACAGTCAGCAGTATAAAAGGTGTGCTTGATCTCCTTAGCCATTTAAGTCTTATTTCTAGGACAACTTTGTATTAACAAAAGTGTTAATACCATTGGAACACCAACATCAGACTTTGATCCCCAGTCATAAAGGTGAGATCTGTGAGAAAGAGCCTCAGACGGAAAAATGACAACTGTACATGGAAGGATAAAATATAAGCTTGGCTAAGAAGCTTACTGAATGAAGAGGCAAAGCATGTGTTTCTAATATAGTCTTTGTTATCCAGAGAAGTGCTTGGTACTTAGCGTCTGACTAGCAGGTTTACAGATAATAAGAATCAAGTATGTAAAAGGTGATAAGTTGGAAACATTTCTCCTTCTGTAAGGCGCTGAGTCTTATTTCCACGCTGTTGCTGAGTCCAGATTCATTTTCAGGCTTCAGGCCAAATACTCTAACTTTAAGACGATTTATTGGTCACTGTATATAGTTCTGCAACCACATGAGAAAGCAAATGCACACTGGTGAGGACAATTCACACTGCTCAGTAGATCTCCATTATAAATCCAATATAAATACAGTTCTATTTGAGAAGAATATTGTGACATTATGATAGGATGCGACATAAAGCATGTGTATATTTATTGCAGAGTTCAGAGGCAGAGGCGGTACGGTATGTATAATCTGATAAGTCTTCTGTTACATGCATTTAAGAACATTACACAATGGGGTTATTTATCATCTGCCCCTTTTTTGGCCATACTTTTTTTAGACTGCTTTTACTGTGGTGTCTATTTATGATGTAGGTGAACCTCCTTCTTAAATGTTGTGCAGATGTTTGTTAATGTAGATGTGCACTTTGACCCTTTTTTGGACAAAACGGCGCAAAAAAGGCACATTTGCCCCTTTCTAATACTTTCTAACCTGATGGGCTCTTTTACGTTGCCCATGGACTGGAATGCATTTGTGCCTTTTTTTGCCCCTTTTTAAAAAAACGAGAGTCATATATACAGCGTCCATTTAGGTCATGCCCCTTTTTCTCAATAAAAAGGAAAAGTGGCGAGAGAAAAAAAAGCGCAAATGCTTCATAAATGAAGTGTAGGGCAGAAAAAGACCTCAAAAAGGCACAATTTAGGCGTAAGTAGGTTAATAAATGTACCTCAATGTCTTCACTGATGCTACCTGATTCTACAAATGTTAACATAAAATGTGTAATTTTCAAAATGTATATAGACACCCAGTAAGCGTCTTACTAAGAAAAGTTCTAGTATACAGTCACATCTTATTATTATTAGTTTGATCCTTCCAATTTTGTGTGTTATATATATATATATATATATATATATCTGTGTTATTTCAATATTCTTTATACGTCATTGACCTGAGGAAGGGGCATTCAAGCTCTGAAACGCACGTTTTAATTAATAAACTTAAATTTTTGATGTAACATGCTATCTATATGTCCCATTGGAGGTGTAGCCTGGTTTTTGTTTGAGTTTTGGAAATCACAGCATGTCAATTATACCTACGGAAACGCTGACGGTTCCCCTATAGGTGAAAAGCACACAAGGAAAACCTGGGATGCATCGCCGCCACGGTTTTTCCCACAGCACTTTTTTGCTGTGGGACACTACGTGGGGCCTTAACCTTAAATGCATCATCATTTTCCTCAACATTTCCAAAGTCTGAGGCCCCACGTCGCAGAAAAGCTCCTATTTTGTTGCAGATTTTGCTTCTGTTTTTTGAGCCAAAATCAAGAGTGGCTTGAAAAGGAATGAGAAATATATAAGAAGCTCTTGCACTTCTCACGTTTGTTCAATCCACTCCTGGTTTTGCCTTAAAAAAAAAACGCAACAAAATCTGCAACAAAAAAAGCTGCGTTTCCGCAACATTGGGCCTTGGCCTAAGGCCATTCATTACAATGGGAGTCAGGAGCAGATGGATTCCACCTTGCAAACCTACTATTGTAGGTAGAAAAAAGATGCAAAAAAAAAAAAAAAATCTGCCTGACCTCCATTGAAGTGAATGGGAGAGTTGAGGGGTATTTTTGAAACAGATTTTGAGGCAGATTCTGTCTCAAAAGTCCATCTGCAAAAAACTCTGTGTGAACTTATCCTTATACTACCTTCTCCTAAATGCACTCCTGGCTTTGTAGTTCAGGACCATGAAATTTTTCAGTTTTGTGTTTTTGTCTTTTACTTCCTTCGTTCCAAAAGCCATAACCGTTTTATTTTTCCATTCACAGAGGTGTATGGTGGTTTATTTTTTGCACAACAAGTTGTACTTCCTAGTGGCACTATTTATTATTCTGCACAACATCATAGGAAGCTGAAAAAAAATTCCCAGTGTGGTACATTTTGGGAAAAGACACATATGATCGATTGCAAAATGACACATTGCATATATTCTGCAGGTCACTGCCATCACAGCAATACCACATTAATATATTTTTGTATGCTTTAATAATTTTAAACAAATTAAAAACTTTGAAAAAAAATAAAAAAGGTGATGCATCTTCATATTGTTAAGTAATTTTTTTTTATAGTTCCGTGCACAGAACTGTGTATGGTGTCTCTTATTGCAAGACGAGATGTAGTTTTTAATGGTACCATTTTGGAGAATGTGTGATGTTTTGATCACTTTTTGATAAATCTTTTTTTGCCAGCCATAAGGCAAAAAAAACAGATTCAGCCATTCTGATTTGCTTTCCTGTTGCTGCATTCAGTGAAAGGAATACATTTTTTTAAAAATAATTTTAATAGTGTGGGCAATTTCAGATATGGGGATACCCAATTTGTCTTTATTTTTGTGTATTTATTTTTATATGTGGTCTAGGAAAAGGGGGTGATTTGAATTTTTATATTTTTATGTGTTTTTCATATTTAAAAAAACTTTTTAAAATATTAATTTGTTTATTTTTTAGCCCCTGTAGGGGACTTGAGCTAGCAATCATTAGATTTCTTATAACATACACTGCAATACTACAGTGCTGTATTATATGATAAAATCCTTGTGTTGCTATTGAGTCCTGCCACGGGTCTGAGAAGTCATATAACATTGGTAGGCCTGGGAGGCTCCTGACTGCCATAGCAATGGAACGGCTCCAAGGATCTCCCTGTGGGAGAGCTGATCTATAACCAAACAGAAGACTGAAAGTGAAAGTAACATCTCAGATGCCATGGTCACAGCATGAGAGTTGACCACAGCATTTAAGGGGTTAATTGTCCATGATTAGAGCTGTCTACAACCATGGACACTGCTGCCATGTCTCTGCTGTATAAAACAGCAAAGAACCCGTGGCTATGAATCTGTGGTGCAAAACACCAAGCAAAGTTTTAGGCTAAGGCCCCATGTAGTATCCCGTAGCAAAAAAGCGCTGCAGGGAAAACTATGGTGGGAGCGCATCGCGTTTTTTCTGGGGGCGCTTTTCACAGAAAGTCCACATAGGTTTCCTCTGCTTCAATTATACCTATAGGGCAGGGGTAGGCAACCTTTTTTGTTCCTGGTGCCGATTTAAATAAAAAAATCAAAGATGAGGTACTTGGAGTGACGGTCAATAATTTTAAGGCTGGCGACACCTACACTAAAGTCATATAGCACAAACCGTAACATAGGGGTGCTGTCATACTGTGCTCCCAGCCATATGTGTTTACCGCTATTTGCCTTGATATACCTGTACTTTTCCATTAGACACAATGCAAGTACATGTGTAACCCACAATTAGTGGTAAATGTATATGAGTGGGAGCAGAGCAAGGTAACACCTGTAGGATGGTGACACACTATGTACCTGGATGCTGCATCCCCAGGCCACTGGTACTTTCACTTTTTTGTAAGTGAAACGCAGATTAATTTCAGCCACTTTTAATTCCTGGTGTTGCAGTAACAGCAAAACCCCAGCCATGAATTAATGGGTTTCACACTTACCCCAAAGTGACAGCACTGGTGCCAGGGAACTGGATTTGGGTATAGCCGCACCGGGGTACACAGTGTGTCACCACACGAAAAGAAACACCGTAAGGCTAAGGCCCCACGTTGCAGGTACGTAGCTTTTTTTTGTTGTAGATTTTGCTTTTTTTTTTCAGCCAAAGCCAAGAATGGCTACAAAAGGAATGGGAAATATATAGGAAGTTCTTATACTTCAATTTTCTGTCAATCCACTCTTGGCTTTGGCTCAAAAAACCACAACAAAATCTGCGACAAAAAAAAAAAACAGTGTTTCCGCAATGTGGGGCCTCAGCCTTAGGCCTCCTGCACACAAATGGCACAGATGTGGTTTTCACTGACCTATACATTAAAAATGAATTGACAGGGCCGCAAATGCAGACAGATATAGGGTACGTATAGGACAGGTATAGGACCTGCTCCATTATTTGCAGCTTTTCAATTTGGCCCGGACACACAGCTACAAAAACAACGACTGTGTGTATGGGCCCATTGAAATGAATAGGTCCTTACTTTTATCCACAGTTGTGGATAAAAAGTATGGTCATGTGCATTACAGTTTAGCAATTCCATGTGCTTCATATTAATAGCAGTTAACCCTATCATGTCCCTCACATTAACCCCTGTGTGCCTCACATAAGGGTTACTGATATGTGAGACATATGGAGGTACTAATTAAGTAAATATCTTCATCATTGAGGTCTTTTATTAGTACCCCCATACGTCTCACATACAGGTGCATCTCAATAAATTAGAATATTTTTGAAACGTTCATTATTTCAGTGATTCATACAATTCATAATCAGCGTCTTCCATGATTGTGTGTCCTACTGAACCAGACTGAGGGACCATTTAAAGGCTTAGGAAACTTTGGCAGGTGACACACTGAATTTACAATACTAAACTTTTTTACAATATTCTAATTTTCTTAGATTTGGGTTTTCATTACCTCTAATCCATAATCAACATTTACAGAAATAAAACACTTGAAATAGAACACTCTGTGTGTAAAAAAATCTAGAAAATATAGGAGGTCACTTTTTTAATTTAATTACTGAAAGAAATAAACGTTTCAAAGATATTCAAATTTATTGAGATGCACCTGTATTAGTAACTCTTATGTGAGGCACACAGGGGTTAATGTGAGGGACATGATGGGGTTAATTTATGTTAATGTGAGGCACATGGAGTTACTAAAACTAAATTAATAACCCCAAATGCCTGACATTAATAGGAATAGTAACCCTAGCATGTACCTGTTTTTTGGGGGTTTTTTTTACTTTCATTTTGCTGACGGAGATCTCATCCTCCTCCTCTTCCTTCTCCTCCTTCTCAGGGAGCCTTTGCAGAATGCAGACGACAGGAGCTCATCACTGTAGCAGGCAGGGTCCTTGTGCTGTACAGTGATGAGCTCCGCCTTCTATGGTTTCCTCCCCCCTCTCATTAGTGGTCAGGGAGGGCAGCAAGAGAAGGGGGAGCCTCCTATACCTTAGCTCTAGCAGAGCACTAAAGAAACGCTCCCTCTAAAATTAATACCTGAAGGTCCCGTGCTGTCTGCCGTGCCAGCAAAATATGCCACACGTGCCGACCCCTGCTATAGGGAAACCGCCGGTGGTATAAATGAAATGCTGTGATTTCCAAAATCGTGATGTTTTGGAAATCATAGCGTGTCCGCTGTGCGTATTTTTCCGCAAAGTGGGGATGGTGCTGTGACTAAAATGCTGCGTTTTTTTGGGAGGAACATATAAACACGTATTGTGGTCCTTAAGTAGAAAAAAAAAAAAGCAACAACATTTGCAACAAAAGAGCAGCTTTTTGGCAAGATTTGGCCTAGATTATGTGTCTGAGAAAGAGAAGTTAAAATGTTAGGAAAGGAGGCTGTGCTGAATGGAAACCGTCTCTGTATCAGTGAGGCAGATTATGTTTGCCTAATATAAGCAGCAGAAAAAAAAACTAAAAAAAAACATTATATATATATTTATATTTAAAAATTACTTGACTTATTTTCCAGTCAGTTCACAATATACATAAAACATAACACCTAATATAAAATTTTCAATAGAGTATGTTTATATGGAGAACAATTCAAAATCTGAGTATGTATAGAATGCAAAATGTGATATGGATATAGCTAACCAAACCTATAGTAATATAATTGCATAATCCACACATATACTACCGTATATGTAATGCAATGTTAAGAACCATTTCCTCTTAAAGTCTAAATAATATTTGGAACTGGAAATGTAAATCCCTGACTGGTCCATGTCTTTGACACCTGCTGATGGCAGCCATTACAGTGGATTGTCAGTCATATTTTAACAGACCCTGAATTTCATAAAAATCTGCCGCACTACCTCTCTGTACTCTTTCAAGTATTATGTTCATGAACCAGGAGTGTCAGGATGAACAGATTATGGAATTATGGGAGATCATGGAATCAGTGAGTCATTATTTTACATGAAAAGAGTGAGGTTATCATCAGTAAGTCACCTCTCTCTGTGGAGCGTCCTGGAATAGCTGCTTATATCTACTGGCAACAATGAATCCTGCACAAAAATGAATATTATACTGTATATAAGATCTAGATAGATACAACTACATACAATAGATACAACTAGATACTGTAGATACAGCCATATGTGGGGGTGTCTGTGTGTATGCTTAAATTAAGAAGCACGATGAATATTCCCAATGAAAATAGACAAATGCAATAGTCATAAAAGGCAAATAAACAGCTTTACAGATTTGCAAATATGTAAGTACATCTGTTTCTAGACAGTTTTATGAAGATTCTCACAGATTGAAATATGGAACTAATGAGATAAAGATGAAGAACTGCCGACTATGGAAATGTGTTTAAATAACAGGAGCATTATTTTCCTAATTGTACTAAAAATATAATATCAACTCCTCATCCTACTAGTTATATGGCAGGAATAACATGCACTAATGTAACTTTTTGTTGCCTGTATACGGTAGTATAGAGCAATGTTTTTTAAGCTGTGAGATGGGTTTCCCCAGTTCCACTTGCACTTCTTGATAAGAAGTGACTTGTAACCCAGGAGCCCTGATACAGGTCAGCTCCACAATCCCAGGACAAGATATTTGCAAACTTTATTCTGTCAGAGGTGCTTTATCACAGACTGTTTCATCCGAGAAGACATTCTGCTTTAAAGATTAGTCAGAAATGGAAAGTTATATAAAAGTCTTCTTGTTACTTTTGTCTTATGGCAGAAGAGACAAGAGCGTGGAAAATTTGGTTGTGGCAAAGTGGCTCTTACTGTTCAAAGTGGCTCTCATGTTCAAGAGGACCCTTCACTGCTTCCACCAACGCCAGTTCTTTACATCCTTTAATAGGCACCACTCTACTAATTTTGGCACAGTTAGAATTTTTTCTCTAACCCCCACCATTCCCAGGCAATCATTGCAGTTAGATTGTGAGCCTGATATTCTAATTAGTTTATCTTCTGTCAAGTGGGTGGTCTTGGGTAGGAACAGACAAGGAGGTGTGATTCTTAGCTCTCTGACACTTTTAGACGCACATAATAAAGTAAATAACCCTATGCCTATAAGATCTGTTTTACACAGGAACAGGTCTATCACTTTACCATCAGTCATTAAGTTTTTTTTTTTTTCAGTTGTAATTTTTATTAAGATATTTTCAATGTAATAAACAAAATACAACAATAGTACAAACTAGAACACAGCATACAACAACTACAATATAAGACATGAAAACACAATGTGGAAAAAATATGGCACAAGGACAAAGGGAGAACACATAAGAGAGAGTAAGGGAGAGGGGGAGGAGGATCAGAGACCTTGTAAAGCACAGTGAGTATCCCATGGGGACCAGACAAAAGCAGGTACAGTATTGGTCATGCTGGCTGTCAAACATTCCAAATTACGAATGTCTCTGACGTTAGTAAGGAGATCTGTACTGGACAGTGGGTTAGTGGACTACCACCTATTAGAGACTTATCCACCATGCAGAGGTAGAAAAAGAGTTTGGAGGTTTTCTTACCCAACTGCCTTGGCAGGAGGTTAAGTAGGTGGGTGAGACGGTCAAGGGGGGCCTCCAGTAGGAAATGATTATTGGTGATATCCTTTACCCAGGTCAAGAAAACTAATCAGTGGGCAGTCCCAAAATACATGGTAAAGCGAACCCACAGCCGAGTTGCACCTCTAGCAGACTGAGGGTATTGTGAGGTTCAGAGAGTGCAGGAGGGCTGGCATATTGCACCAATGCATCAAGCCAATCTGCAATTGAGCATAATAGATCCATCTTCCCAAGGCTTCCTCCCATCAGGTCATATACCTATGGACCAGGGGGGCGGCCCTCAGGAGAGGATAAGAGGTAGTAGATCCTAGTAATCAGGCCCTTAGTGGATGTACCAGCCCGACACAGCTTTTCAAAAGCAGTAGGAGGTGAAACCTTAAATGAGCAGAATAATGAAAATGTAAAGTGAACTATTTGGTGGTAGTGGAACCACTCAGATTCGGGGATGCGCAATGTTGTGGTTAAGTAGTCAAAGGACCTGAACTCCAATGTCAGAGGGGCAACAATGTCCGCTAGTCTAAAAAGGTCAGCCCTAGACCAAGCATGGACCATAGGAGACAAACAGTCCCTCCGGGAGAAGCGGGTTATAGAAGTCATTAAATGCTACTCATCCAGTAGATATATCTTTTTACACATATTTCTTTCAGATATAAGAAAATAATACTGTTGCCAAATACAATGTCAGTCATTTCCCTTTCTTTTATCTTTCCTTTTCTACATACATGCTGTGCAGAGAGCCACCACTTATCTGCAGCCTTTAGACCTTGGCCTACTGTGCCTAATAACAATCCAGTCTGTACATTACTTGTCATCTAGTATTGAAGTTAGCATACCAGCCAATCCTGATGTCAGCCATATCATTCTTACACTTCTCTGAATTATTATAACACTGAAATTCATGTATGAGTTAATGTGGCATGGCCAAGATAACAATTAGAAATTGTACTTAGAATGTTTTAAACATTGTTGGTATTTCAATGTCTATTAGCAGCTCTATAAAGTATATTTTCTACTACCAGCACTTATGCATTATATTACTAGTGCACATTTACAAAAAACAGAGATGGCACAAAATTAAAATTGAAAATAACATTTGAGATCTAGACCCAACACTGATTTGCAGAATGAAATAGTTCAATATACCATGGAAATGCATTGGCCCTTTTTTTTAGACATGTAATGCTTCGTTCACACCTGCGCTTGCTGTCCGTCCGTTGCCAATCCAGTGAAAATCTTGGCGAACTGGATTGGCATTGGATACAGACCGGTCAGCGGCGCATTGGTTAAAAACCCATTCATTCTGGAGCACATTTTTTTCTTCATGTTATACAGTTACTCGGTTATTCCTCTGAGAAATTTATTAAATTGACAACTAGGTGGTCTTTAACATGTCCTTTAGTTAGACTTATCTGTACTCTTCATTTCTAGCTTTAACATAAAAAAAATCAACTTGCAACCATCAAGACATAGTTATGCTAGGTTCACACTAGCATTCAGGCAAATCCCCCCGAAATTCCTCTTAAATCGGAGGCAGGACTTTTCTCTCCACCCATATCAGTATAAAACCGAATGGAAACCGGATGGACACCATTATAGTCTATGGGGTCCGTGGGTAACTGCTTTTTTAAGCGGGCAGGGTTCCCACTTGGGGATCCAAAGGACGGAAACCGAGCACAAGTGTGAACCAAGAATTATCTGCCTTTCAGCTTTAAATGCATATGTATAGTTGGTATACAGTTGTCAATAGGATTATCATATAGCTTGTATGAACTTTCATTTTGGAGATCATATCAAATACTGTATGAGTTACAAACAAAAAAATCCTACTCCAACACATGTTGGGGTGTCTCCATTCCCTCCTGTTATAAATTGCCACAGGAGCAATTTTCAAGAATGCAGAAACTGGCAGATTCCAGAGAGCAGTAGAACAAGCTACCTGAATCTCAAACAGCATTTGGGCATAGTATCTAAGGCTACCAAAATGTCTTCACCAGAGCCTGCCACAAAGCCAGCTGGCCTTGAGCTGAATTTGGACCCAGGTTATCGTCCCAGAAGCTTACTGTAAGAAATAGATACACTTCAAACTAAAATCAAACCAGGACATACAGCAAAACTCACAAGGCAGGTCAAACCAGGAGAGCGGAATCAAAGGAATAAATGTGTCAAAGCTGAGGTCAAACCAAGAGTTAACAGTCAAAGCCAACTTCAGAAAGCAAGTGAATATCTAGTAAACAAGAGAAGGTCAAGAATAAAGCAAATCACAGATATGTCCAGAGCACAGGAGCCTAACTAGTGACAATTAACTAATACCAGGGACATGTTGAGTTGAGAACAGACTTTAAATATCCCTCCTCAGCTACTGATTGGTTTAGTGTCTCAGAACTGTGATAGCTGCAGAAAGAGAAGGCAACAGCAGCAAGTAGAGCTGCTGTGAAGAGAATACTCACTGAGATTCCTAACACCTCCCTGGTCTATATACATCTTTATGTACCATGCTTATATATTTGTTGTAGTTGTTGTGTCTACCTAGTGTATACTTGTAATACAGTATATCTACTAGGAATATTGTTGCACTTTAATACTTTGTATTAGTACTTTATTCTGGAGGATTTATCTACATATATTATAAATAAGGCATGTTTCAATACTCCTCAGAGGGTTGGAGATGGGTGCTATGAATTTTAACTTCTACTTAAATAAAGATTTCATTGTGTTACACTATTTTGTTGTTCTGTCCAATTTTCATAGGCAGGACTACAAGCAAAAACAGTGTAAATATCTGGAAACCAGTAATATATGTCAAACAAATCAATTTTCTTCCATGGTTTACCTGATCCTTCTAGGGGCACTCTTGTAAAACATAATAATCAAAAAATAAACATATAATATATATATAAAAATTGCATAATGACTCTTCTTTCAATGTATAACTCTTAATAAGTAAATTTGTACATGTTGCATATCAAAGTCAACATAAAATATTGGCTGGGCTTGAATGGTTACAGCTGCATGCTGCCGCATCCATCTCACTGGAATGTATGGGGAATGCAGCGGCTGGGAAACGATGAACAGGGGTCATCCACATCTATCTTTCATTTATGGCATTTCCTCTGGGTAGAATACAAATCCTTAGAGGGAATGTGTCACTTAGATACTTATATTTTATTTTCCCACTATTATGATCCAGATAGTACAACTTTTTGGTTTTTATTTCAATTTTCCTATTGTAATTTGTTTAATGTTATTTTGTATATATGATCAGGGGAGCAGTAACTGTTTTCTTTTTTTTAGAAAAATAATTATAATTCTAAATATGAGTCATTAAAACATATGAAGCAAATATTAAAAACATACTGTATAGGCTATCCAGCATAAAAATTACGTGACTCCCTGCAATAGTCAGGAATGAACCTCATGCCGAATGTTGTTCCACAACCCTCCATGGCATTATACAGCATCAGAACATGAAATCACACTAGTTTTCGCAAGGTTTTTGAAGCTCTGACTAAAAGTGTGCCATATAGGGCAGCATCTAATACTTTTTTTTTTTTTTTTTTTTAACTTAAAAAATCTGTACACGAACATTAGGTTTGAGCTTCTCCACAGCAGTTTAGTGATATGCTTTACAGCAGTCCATAGGCAGCAATAGACGGCGCCAACTCATTGAGGTCTGTGGGATAGCTTTCTAGACATGCTCTGTGAAGGGAGAGGAGTAGATAAGCTGTAACATCATATATTGTCAATAGTAGGTATAATGATGGGCGTTTTGAAGTTTTATCTATAGAGGTGTTATCTTCGATTGTAATCTTGTCTGCCTTTGTCTGTGATGTAAATGAGGTCCAAGGAGGAACCAAAGTCAGAAGTGGATTTAACAGAAGGGAAATATCTAAGTGCTTTCTTTATATTTTCCATTAATTTTTAAGCCACTTTTGGCTTTGGTTCAAAAAAGTAGTAAAATCTGCAGCAAAAAATGCTGTGTTTCTGCAACATGGGGTCTTAGCCTTACTGTGAAAAGCCAGGGGCAGCGGTTATTATCTACAAGAGTTCAGAAGATGCACTCGGATGTCAGACATTCTCTGCATTACCTATCATACACATAAACATGTGATTACAGCGATGCCTATATGACATCCGACACTCCCATCCCCAGAATTATGGGCACGAGTACAACCGGGAATGTGCAACGGGTCAACGCAATTGGCCTTCCAAGATGCTTAGGACAAGTAACTCGGAATATAGTGTACAAGTCCTGTTTTAGTACTACCTCTTAGCAGGATTGTTATATGTAGGCATACTTGTAAAGCACTTGTACAACATTAGATCCTGGTGGTGAGAGTTTCATACCCAAAATCCATGTAACAGTTTAACCTTTAAATGACTTGCAATATACGTGAAGAGTGTCGTTCCTGAATTTGATAGATTCTAATACCATAGGTTTATAGGTACCTTTGTCCTAATATCTCTGAAGGTCAGTGCAGTCTGTTCCCTCTGCAAATCAATCTACACCGACCATATTAATATCATATTTAATTGAAGATCCTTCTGATAGAAATCATGGATCAGTTACACAACATAAATAATTGTCAATCTGTCACTTACTGCTTTTCAGCCTTCACCCCACACGTTTCACAGCCATAGGCCCAGAATCTAGCAACCTAAAGCCAGCAGTAATTAGACTGTCTGCAGGCTGAAGCCAGGGCAGAGTGATGCAGAGGAATACATTATTTTCTTTGGAAACATTGCTGTACTTCATAGATGCTTTATGGAGAAATCAATAAATAACAGATAGAGGTTAGATTCAATATAGATAACTGGATTACGTAGGTAGGGGAAAGGATTAAATAGATAAGAGTATTATAGACATGTACAATATAGGATTATACAGCTAAAAAGATTATGGAAGTAAATGATAGTATTGGTTGTGTTAGTTACTGGGTTGTACTACAGCACTTGGGTTACCCATCCAATACTTTATAATATCAGAGGACTAAGTTTATTTCATTGAGGTCACCTTCATGCATCTGCATTTCCAATACATGGAGCTATGTGTAGGGATCACTAATGATTCATTAGCCTCATATAGAACCAATATTTTGCATTTAACTAGGATTCCAAACTTGTATCCCAGTTTGGACATGAAGTTTTGTAATGTACAGTACTTATAGTATAACATCCATTTTTTTCACTATTGTGGGGGGATTTGGTGACCAGTTTTGCAATATACTTTATTAACCTATCTAACTTTCTTTTTATTATAAAACAGTCAGTAACTTTCTTCTTAGCAACCCTCTAACTGAGCTGTTACTAAGGAAAGTGTGTACACAGTTGTATTTTGAATATGCAGAGCTGAAGCATTTACCAAAGGGGTGGGGGGTCACATCAAATGGTTGTATCTTCAGTTTTATACCATCTAAAAAAATGGTATCATAAGAAAGATGAGGTTCTTAGCTTTCATTTGTTGCCAAGTTTTAAGTACTAGCCATAACAGTACTTGAGATATCACTAGTTAAAAACACAGTCTCGGAAATTTAAAAATCGTAATATGCAGCAGTTCAATCTCATCTTTCTTATGATACTAGAACCATTTTTCTAGGTGCTATAAAACAGAAGATATAGCCATTTGAAGTGACCATCCCCCCATTGGTAAATGCTTCAGCTTTACATACTGCAGTGACTACATGTGCAGGGACAGTCTCTCCCTGGCAATGCTTAGTTACAGCATTGCCAATGGGAACTTTACAGCCTGTTTTCTATTAAAAAGAAGTTTGATACATTGATAAAGGATATTACAAAAATGTTCACCCTCTCCCCACCTTCCCGACACAATAGCAAAAAAAAAAAATATTCCACATACATAAGTGGGTCTCTTAGACATTTGGTCAGCTGTCATTTCCCTCCCCCTCTACACTTTTACAAGAATGCTATGATGTGAGCTTTTGGTTACTTTGGGTTATTTCCATTGATATTTACCCTTGTGCTCGCTATCATTGGGGTTATAGCTTGCTGTGGTTGCATGCAGAATCACAGTGGAATTATCATTCACTCTTCTATGTTGGTGTAAAAATGTTCATACTATAAAGGTTTTTTTTCAGCTTCACAGTAGTGGTAACCTAACCTTAGAATAGGCCATAAATATTAGACTTATGTGAGTCTGACTCTCATAAGCCCCCCCATGCAGCACTTGTGTGAGCACTGCTTCCTCTTCATCTGTATCCTTCTCATCCGCCTATGTAGTATTAGCTTTGCCCCTGTGTTATTGCCACTTTGTCCAATCAACAGTGTAAACTTGGAAAATCCCTTTAAATCAGTAGACACAAGGTTCTCTTCTTAGAGAGTCATAATGCTATATATAGCACTATATTTTTCCACCAAAATGATGTACTCCTCAGTGGGACAAGGCAGACCCCGTTATAAATCAGTGAGACCCATCAGGTACTGTTCGTTTTCATTGTGTGACATTGTGGTATAAAGTAAACCACAGCACAGATGTGAACAAAGCCTAAGGCTGCTATTAAGATAACGATTAAGACAAACATGGAAGGTGACAGGTTCTCTTTAAAGTTCGCTGCCCTAAGTGATACATCAACTTTGAATAACAGGCTGAAAACTCCTTTATATTGTATCTGAATTGTATTGCAGTTACTGAATGGCAACAACCTCTATTATTAAATATACTGCAAAACAGCAGAGCTATACAGGCTGCTCCATAGTGCTTGTACTGTGCTACAATGCAGAGGGAAGTGAGAGTTTCATTTACTGAAAACGCTGATCAGAAGAGAATGTCACCCAATTCATTACACAAAAATTTTGACAGGACACATTGGTGTCAAAATGACACATCTGCTGTCAGGTCAAGGATTGTGGAGAGTCATCAAAACCCAGACTGTAGTACAGCTGAACTGCGTAGGTATCTGGATATGCTGTCAAGAATAGTTTTAAATGTGATAGAATTTACAGAAAAATAATTCAAAGTGGTTTTACAAGTGACAAATGTAACACAGTCAATATTGGAATTTATAGTAGTGTTATTTGTATAGTAGTGTTATTTGTGGCAGGCTATACAGGCTTAGCCCACCAGAGATTCACATACAAAAATGCTATATGTTTTAAACTTCCATGTGTAGACATTTTAGGCACCTGTACTCTTTCCCAAAAACACAGTGGTAAAAACATGTTTGATGTCCCAGAACCAATTACAGTGCTCCTTCTCGGTCTAATATTGATTTGTTCCAGGATGACCATTGTAAATTGAAAATATTGTAACTTGAAACTACAACTTTATTGGAAATTTGTGATTGGTTCTGTAACCTCCAAAATGTCAGCTAAAAATAAGAAAAAGTAAAGATTAAAAAAAAAAATAATAAAATTAAAAAAAAATATTAGAAAAATAATACAGGTAAAGCAATTCCTTACATATCAAATTCAGAAAGGTCTGCTACTAGTACTATAGTACTAGGCACAGCGCCACTAGATGGGCAACCAGTGCGTGGCATTTAGGTATACAGAGCCCCCTGCCTCAACTGGGCACCAAAGTAGGGCACTGAATGTGGTTTTTAAGTTGGAAACCCAGAGGGTTGCTTTAATGTACTATATGCTTTCCAATATTGTAAAAAGAGAGCACTAAAGCTAGATATAGATACTTTCATAGTCATCAATAATTCTATTACTTTTTTGTGTGAAGTATTTTTTAGAGAATGTAATGAATTTACAGTGTAGTTCCTATTTTTGGCATCTAATATACTTCATTTTATGCTGGCATTGCCTCTGCACTCTGCGTGCCAAAAAATGAGAATCTGCTTAATGTTCTTGATTCTAAGAAATGCCTCACTAAAAATTCCTCGTACAGAACAAAAATTGTATCTTCATATCTGTCTGTGAAAAAGGACATATATCTGCAAAGCTAAATTCCTTCTGTGACGTATTTGATAAAAACACATGGGAAGTTTATATAAACCATTAATATAAATAACCTAAAATAATCTTATAAATTAGCAGAAAAAAATGATGCAAACAAATCACATTGTTATATGAATTATATGGTATTGATCTGTTAAAAATGTCACCTGCATCTCACCTAAGGATCATGACATTGGTTTCCTTTAGGTGCCATTGGATTAGAAATACATTGCTCCAGGAATTGAATCGGTATGGAGGATATAACTCATTTTATGTGACCCTTAATGAACAAGGACACTGGGAACACATCCAAAGTAATATAAAGGAAACCAAGGCAATGTATATTTAAGACCTTCTTGTACGCTATCACCGATTGGTCTGTCTCCAAGCTCATACTGCTTAGCAACAGAGATATATGCAGCTTTTCTGACCACTTGGAGGAAGCCAATTGGTAAGTTATACTAATGGTTTTTGGCAATACATATGTTAAATGTCAAATAAAAATGGGAACTGTTAATGCAAATTTTATTTCTGAGTCAATTTAACCTGTGTAATATAACATGATAAAAAAAAGCTCTACCACCAGACATTTTTTCAGAAATTGCAGCTTACTTTATTTCATATGGCCCAATCTATGACCTTGCTATGTAGGTCTGAAGGGTACTGTTTCACTGTATGGAAAGCACCAAGGAGGTATAAGGCGTCTTATAAAGAATACAGTGCTTCTATGGGAAAAAGTGATGCAAATTAGCTCTCTTTAAAAAAAAAAAAGAAAAAAAAAAGTCATGTCTCTAGCATCAAGTCAATGTTCCACAAAGCCTATTGTCTTAGATATCTGCCTAGGCATCCTGTAGAATGATGGCATACAATGTTATCATATAGAAAATACTCATCTTGTGCCACAAGCCAAATCTTTAAATGTGAATTGATACAAAGCATTGCAGTTAGGGTGGGTTCACACCTGTGCTTCAGTCCGTCCGTTGCCAATCCGAGTGAAAATCTCGGCGAACGGGATTGGCATCAGATACAGACAGGGACGCATTGGTTAAAAACCCATTCATTTAAATGGGTTTTTAAAGCAATGCACGGGTGTGCGTTTACACCCTCTGCGCTGCGAAGCCGATTTTTTTCGTCGGACACGAAGTCCTGCATGTCCGACTTTGTTTCCGACGAAAAAAAAGGATTTGCAGCGCAGAGGGTGTAAACGCACACCCGCGCATTGCTTTAAAAATCCATTCAAATGAATGGGTTTTTAACCAATGTGTCGCTAACCTGTCTGTATCCGATGCCAATCCCGTTCGCCGAGATTTTCACTCGGATTGGCAACGGACGGACTGAAGCGCAGGTGTGAACCCACCCTTACTATGTAACTTGATGTACAGTAATTGTAAATAGCGGGTGGGTTATCCACCACTGGAGCAGCATTGGATATCAACGTGCCTCAATGTATAGCTCCAGCCTAGCCACACTCATTACTCAAGGAGTAAAAGGAAGCTATCTATTGGAGTCACTGATCTATTGTTGTCAGCACTTTATGTACTCCTTTATATCACCAGAGCAAATAACATGGCAGCTGTCAGTAATGCTAAAGTGAAAAATGCAGTTGCAGCCCCAAAGGTTGAAAGAAGACAAAAGTCCTACAAATATGGCCTGTTCCAAATGATTAATGTGATGCATGTCTCTAGAAGGCAGAGGAAATCTCCAGAGGGCCATCTGCTAATTTAACCCCGCACCGACTCCATATATGGCTAGCTACTTATATCTATGAATTAGCTAATACATTGCTTTATGTAGATGATACCATGTTTGTTGACAGCCAATCCTTTTTTTTATTATTTAAATTTAAGTTTTTTGTAATGTTAAATTTTACTACATCTTTACACCTGTGGTCAGAGGTCATTAAACTATAAGGTTCACTGAGATAGTGTATATGTGAATAATACTATATTTTCAGAGAAGAAACCCTTTATACAATGGTACATCTATTATTATTTCTCAAGTCTAAATTGGTGCCTTTTTTACCAAATAGTGTATGGGTATGTGTGACATCTGTGATGTGTGTAGAACAGCATAAAATGATGGCAATAACATCTTAACAATCACATAATATAAAAGTCAGATTTCTCTACTTCTGTTGACATCAATAAATATGAACCAGTCGCTTCCCTGCTTTCTATTATAGAACACATTCAAGCAATGGTTACTTTGGATGTAGAAAAATATATGGGAATGGCTGGGTGCTTTCAAGTTGTCAAGTTGCCCCTATCAAAGCAGCCATGGACGTGTGTAAATCTGTGGCCCAACACTTTAGTTCTCTAGTCACTATTTGTATGAGTATAAAAATTCCTGGGCATATACTAAGGGAAATTTACAATATCTAAGGGTGGGTTCACACTTGCGCCGGCACTCCGATCGCCGCAAATCCGACCTAAATGTCGGAAAACTGGATAGGGACCAGATAGGGAAAGGTTTGCGATGCTTTGCTTAAAAACCCTTTCACTTCTATGGGTTTTTAAAGCAATGCGTGGGTGTGCACTTACACCCTCTGCGCCGTGAAGACAGTTTTTTCGTTGGACACAAAGTCCTGCATGTCCGACTTTGTTTCCAATGAAAAAAACTAGCTTCGCGGCACAGAGGGTGTAAGTGCACACCCGCGCAATGCTTTAAAAACCCATAGAAGTGAAAGGGTTTTTAAGCAAAGCATCGCAAACCTTTCCCTATCCAGTCCCTATCCAGTTTTCCGACATTTAGGTTGTATTCGCGGTGGACAGAGTGCCGGCGCAAGTGTGAACCCTCAGTAGTTAGTACTGTTGCTTTACAGCGCTGGAAGCCTGGGTTCAAATCCTGCTATGGGCATCATCTACATGGAGTTTGCATGTTCTCCCTTTGTTTTTGTGGGTTTCCTCCATGGACACACTGATAGGGAGTTTAAAATATATGCCCTACCTGGGACAGTCAGTGATGTGACAATATCTGTAAAGTGCTGAGGAATATGTTGGCACTATGTAAGTAAGTAAAATAAATGAATCAAGCCCTGCTGTCCAGAATTGTCATAAAAAAGTTGCTAAATTCAGTGTAGCAACTTTTTGGGCCATTTCTGTCTGGATTTGGTGGTGATGACAAAATGCAAACATCATATTTGATGTGTAGAGATGGGCAAAACTCTTAAGATTCATTTTGTTTTGGGTTTGGGTGGCTCAGATCCAAGATTAATTTCAGGTCGAACAAGTTCAGTACGAACCACACCTTAAAATGGCTTAAAACATAATGTAGAACACTGACAGGGCTCCCAGTAACCTATCTATCCAATTTCTAGCTCTCTAAGGCAAACACAGCTGAAGTTATGTCAAAGTGAACGTGACATATATGTCTATGGAAAAACGAATGATAAGCAGTGGATACAACTCCTAATTTAACCATACACTGCACTGACATTCGCTTTTACACATTTTAACATTTAAAACACTCCAAAAATTACCCTTTTATTGGGGAAAGGTGCTTGCCCATGTTTTTTTAGATATACATAGTGGCTATACTGCAAAAAGCAATGATTTTGTAGAAAAATGAGCCCGTTGATGATTTCTAAGTGCTACAGGCCTGTTGTCATTTAGGAGACAAATTAGTGGCTGGCCGTGAGCCAAGTTAAAAAGTGATGAAGAATTGGCTTTTCAAAAAAAAAAAAAAGCCACTGAAAGTTATCCCCTTATGAGAGCAGAATGGTGCATCAACATTGTGTTGGTATTGGAAGAAGCAATGGTGGGGTTGTTTGTTTTATTTTATTTTTATTATGCCAACAGAGTGACAGTGGCATGTGGCACTGGCAACTATAGAATTTGAAGAAAAATTTGGGGCACACTATCAGCATTCTTGGCCTGCCATCTGAAAAAGCTAGAATGTCTTCTGAAATGGAAAGAATTGTTCTGACCCTGAAAAAAACACTTTGGGTGCAGAAAATAATCTGATTATCCTGCTGGTTATCCTTGACTCTGTATGGGACCAAATGCCACATCAACATTGTGTTGGCAGAGTGACAATTTCCAAAATTTAAAGAAAAATTTGCCAGCACATGCCTGGCCTGCCAGCTGAACAAGCTGAACTATCTTCCAAAACTGATCATCATGACTGAGGTAGAAACTGTTCTTCCCACAGACCAGTTATCCACTTCATTGTGTCTGTGGTTTGCTGCATGTAGTAATCATATGCTGCTGCGTAAATTGACACTCTGACATATGCAACAGTGCAACTCAATGGGTAGTGAAACTGTGCCTGCCCTGCACCCACCAGGTGCTGTCAATAGTAGTACTAGAAAGCACCAGGCCTTACCGTGTGCTGTGGCCTCTGACACTCAAAACATTGACTCAGTGGGCCATGACAGCTATGTATTGTCCCTGCCCAAGTGCCCATAAGTGCTGCTCTACGTATTGACATTGCCGAGCACCTCTCCCCACATGGACATTTTCAAGGAGAGAGCCACTTGGCAATATCAAGCAGGGACAACTTTCCTCGAGAAACAATGGTGGCTAGGTATTCAACATTGAAAATGCCATCAGTTGGTGAAACGCAGCGAATGGACCACCAGTAACTTAGCCAGGTGAGATTGCTGTTTACTGGACATCAATTCCTTTATGGATGATGATGGTTGATGTTGGCATAGAGGAGAAGGAGAAGCAGATGGATATGATAATAATGAATGATAATGACGATGACTATGTGCTAGGTGTGGAATGATGTCACCTGCCTACAAAGATAATTATGGGGAGAAGGAACAGAACGGTCTTGGGATGGATCTGTGTTAGTGCAGATAAGGAAGACATGGTTGACACTACAGAAAGACAGCATGGTAAATTACATGTTGAGGAGCAACATACAGAATCCTCACTCAATATATGTGGTTCACTGCTTTCAAAAATTTTTTTTTTTTTTTTTTTTGCATAAAGTATGACAGCACGCAGCTACTGGTGGAGCTGTTATCATCCACGTTAGTGTTGCTGAGGCTGTTATCATCCACATTCTTAATGTTAGTACTTGCACAAGTGTTTCCTCCTCCTCTCCTTTTGCCTGTCCCCTGCCCTGTTTTTTTAGTCATTACAAGCAAGTATTTCAGAAGAAGTCAATTTTAAATAGAGTTTATTTTAGATTAGAGCAAGCTAGACTGTGTATTTCTTGAAAACAACAATAAAATGAATGTTTAAATAAAAGAGATTCTTTTTTAGATTAGCAGAGGCTGCAATACTGTATACATGTGCAGTAAAAAAAAATTGCTTAAGAAATTATTTGAATATTTTTTTCAGATTAACAACACTGTGTTACACTGTGTATTTGATGAGCAGAACTCCTCATTAAATAACGTTTTCTTTTTAGATTACCACAGGCGAGACTGTATAGTGGGTGAACAACAAAAAAGCTTAAATAGTGCTTAAAACTCCACTTAAATAAAATGTTTTTTTTTTTCAGATTTGTGCAGCCTAGACTATATACTGGGTGAACTTAATACAACAGAAAAAAAAAGGTTAAATAACTGTAATTCTTTTTTTAGATTAGCGGAGGCTGTAATATTGTATATATGCACAGCAAAAGAGAAACACTTAAGGAATTATGTCAATATTTTTTTCAGAATAACAACACTCCACCTCACTGTGTACTTGGTGACCAGAGCAGAAAAAAAAACATTAAATAACAAGAGGTTTTTTTCAGATTTGCATAGGCGGAATCAGCGCTTTGATATTACAACAGCAGTTGCTATGCAACCATGTATTCTATAGTTCACTAATAGGATTGTTTTGTCAGTAAAAAGTATGTTTAAAGACTGTGTATACAGACAAAACTGCTCTGTTGCACAACAAACTTAGACGAAATTAGATTATTGGCAATAAAAGGGTTAACTGTCCTGTCTGTGTCTGTAATTCTGTATTAGAGCAGGAATTCAGCAGTCTCATGCTCAACAGCATCAGCAGCTAAGCCCTCATTCCTATCTATTGATTTTTATCATTTAATCTGCCTGTGTAACTGCTTTAATCTGACTAAATTCTCCTAACTACAGCTTGCAAGCTTTAGAACTGGACTCTGTATGATGCAGTGAGATGAATCACAGATCTTTCACTATCTCCTCTATTACTGCAACTAACTTCATCGCTTGCACCACCTTATATAGTGTATATGACATCAGCACTGTAAGGTGTCCACCTACCACTGTCTATTGGCTGACAGCCTGATAGCTGATGTCAGGTCTGAATCACGCATGTGTGTCTTCTGTATTTCTTGACCAAACATGTGGCAGTGGCCACTTTAGTTAATTCGAGACAACTTACCATTTGTTCAGTTTTGTTAAAAACCGAACAAATTGGAATATGCGGGTTGAACCTGGCTCATGATGAAGCGTTTTGCCCACCGGTAGTCAGTGCTTCTAGCGCTTTCTAAAATAACTTGTTAAATAAATCTGCATGCATACAGTATGTCAACCAGATTAGCAAAAGTGACTAATAGTGCAATTTTCTGTAGGATAACCGAAAACCTCATTGATAGGCATGCATTCTTACTTCGAACAGAAGCAGATATCTTTCAGATGCCCACTGCCCAGAGCGGGCAAACTACTGAGCTTAATAATGATAACATCTTTCCAACAGCCATCTGTCAAAATGAATTTCTTAGTCCCCTTAGCTCTAATTAGAGCTCACCTAACTTTGCCCTCTAAATATCTGCATAAGTACAAATTATTTGCATATGGCATAGCAGATACCATGAAGTATCCTTACATTTTACTTATGATCAGATAACATATACTGTGTGTGTTTCTACAGTGACACACACTATACTTTTATACATGGCGTTAGATATGGAAAGTCAGATCTTTGCCTTTTAGAATATGCTGACATTTTGCATCTCATTGAAAACCCAATAAAGAAGGAATTAAACAAAATGATTTTCCAGTGCATTAGAACATCATATGGCCAGACATCTGCTAGTTTGATCAGTCAGAGATGGCTGTATTCACTCATGGTTCAATTATCATTACTGCTTGCTGAATGTTATAACATTATGAAAAATGGCATGATGTATGGTCATAATGGTCCAGCCTGTCCATGACTTGGCACCGCCCTACTCTGTCTTTCCAGCACTGAGAAGTTCTATGAACATCTTAAAGGACAAGGTCAATCCTGTGTGATGTCTTACATTTTTAGTCATTTATAACAGGATACACTACAGCACATTATTTCATAAATTTTATGTCAACTCCTGCAGTGCCTTTTTATAGAGCAAGTAATTGATCAAATATAATAAACTGCTTCTTCTTCAATATGATGCAAAGATTTAACTATAGGGGATGTATGGATAAGAGTAAGAAAGACCTATACTCATTCATTAAATGCCCAGCATTCTCCTACATCTGTGCTCCGATGATCCTAACCGATCCAGCAGCAAAGATATCACATACATTGTTCCCATGACCATTGCAGCCAATCACTGGGAGCACTGGGGCTAATGTTTGGCTGTAGTCATCACATAAATGATGTATGTGATGTCATAGCTACAAGAATGGAGGCGACTACCAGAATTCCAACTAAAGCAATTTAACTAAATTTAGGTGAGATTAGATTTTTTTTTTCTATTTCCTGCTTGTTGACAATTTTTCCTGGAAGCCTTTTGTAATGGACCCCTATACACTGTTAATCAAAGGGTGCTTATATATACTATGCCAGCCACAAAAACTGGACACATATGTCTCAGTGCCCTCTTAATGCAAGTATATGTTGGAGAAACCAAACTGAATACTCTGTTGAAGAATATGTGGTAATGGACGAGTACTGTGATAAAATACAGAGGGTCATTTGCACAGCACGATAAACAGTACAAGCTACACCATAGCTCATTGCATATTATAACTTTTCTTGACACAGTAGATGCAGTATATCTTATCATGAATAGTTCCCTTATCAGACAGAATTGGATTTCCTGACCTGTTTAATCTTGCATGAACAATATTTGTTAATGGTACAGTTGCGTGCACTAATAAAATCCTTTCATTGTGTCGCTTAGTATAAGTGGCAACAAGGGGCACAATTTATCTCATTGCCTCAGGCAGCACAATGACTTGGACCAATCCTGGGATGAAACAGCTGCTATGGGTGATTTTATAAAAGAGATTGTGTGCGCCTGACGCCACGTGCTGCCCTTGTCAGCACCACTGTGCACCCATAAAGCAGCATCTTCCTTCAGTGCAAGTTAATGATTTCCCTGCAACCACCACAATTGCCACGTTGCAAATTTTTCCCGGCATTAAGAGGGCTTACACCCTGGAGACATTTTTCCTTACGTAATTTTGCAGCACACAAATAACGAAATAGTTCATAAAATGAAGTCACCAGAGGATTATTACAATAAAAATAAATAGAGTATGTGCCAAAAAGCCAAACAAGCCATTCCCTGCTCCTACCTGCTCCATTTATTTTAACTAGTGCGGTATTTATAGAACACAAAACAGCAGGGAGCGGGGGATGGAAATGCGTTCTCACTCGTTAGGGAATGACTAAATGACTCATAAACGCACAAATTAAATACACATCTGCCTGGAAGAAGCTCAGACTGCCATCGGATATTCTGCTAGCCGGGGTTAACATTACTGCTGTACAGGCACTCATTCATTTTCAGCATCTTTGCTGTTCCTTTTCCAGGCTGATCTTTTGTCTTGCAGTCTTTGTTTCATTCAGCTTTCGTGTGCCTGTTTGTGTCTGTCTATCCTGGCGTGTGTGCGCCTTTTCTTCTGCCTTTGTCTCTGGTCGTCTCTATTTTCTGTGACAGTCATTGTCGTCTGTCTTTGTGGGTCGGGATCTGCCTCCTGCTCCCTTTCATTCCCCCCTTTTTACTTTTGTGCATATTTCCAGATCTTTCCAGGCTGTATTCTATATCTAATAATGCCTGTTGTGTTTATTGGTACACTTGCCTTATTCTTTATTATCATAGCATCCCATAGCTTAAGTGCACAGTGTAAAAGTCCACTAGAACAAATACAGTCATGTACTACAGAGAAGATGCAAGTGCAGGCCATCTGCAGGAATTACAAGTCTGCATCTCTTGCTAACACGACCCCGACTTGTCAGAGGTGTTCCTTGCAGAGTGAAAGTTAGGTGTGAAATAAACTAAAACGTGTTGGTTTTTTTTTCCACGACTTGATTATTTCAGTGACACTCAGAAGGTGGTAAAGAACATTTAAGGACATTCCCAATTTGACAACATTGTTCTATTCTGAACATCAAGCACCACTGTATCCCTTTAATGTATGGACTGTTAATATATGTCACTGGATTTCCACTAACCACCAGGACAAGACTGAGTGTGTACCAGTGACCATCTAGGAGCGGACATTGACTCCTAGACACCAGATGCTCAATGCTATATTTACCACCTGGCATTTATATCACTAACCACAGACAATATCACTGTCTGAAAGAAACTGAATGCCCACCTAAAATGTAGCCACTGACTCTATGAGTCTATATGCTATAGGGTACAGGGATCTGTGGCTGTATAAAACTAATAATCAAGTCCACGTCAGAGTCAAAGCACTATAAATATGCTTTCTTAATGTATACTGCACTTATACAACATGACATGGGCTAATAAGTTTCTTGTCTGTCATAGGATTCTCATATACAACACCAATGAAGAAGTCAGCTACAGAGATGGTTATGACATGGCCCTGCTGAGCTAAGTGTCAGAACCTGACAGATAGAGAGGCAGATTTAGGGCATCACTTTCCTTAATGGAAAGAGAAAGATGAAGGGTGCTGTGCTGCTTAACAGGTCAGAAATGATAAACTGTATTATAGTGTCCATCATATAAAATATCATATATTCATATACTGATGATATGATGTTGTGAACCGAGAGCAAGGCAGGTGGTTTGGACTCCGCAACCAGAAATGAACGCACACGCGGTAGTTCAAGAAAAGAATATATATTTACTATAAGTTAATAAAGGCTATTTGAAGGTAAAATGACAGGGATAAAGACAAGCAAAATATACAATATAGCATGAACAATTTCAAGGCAAATTCTGCAATGGTTTCTACTTTTACTCTGTCCACTTCTGCAGTATGGACACTGAATGAACAATATACTCAAAACTATCCCTAACTGACCCTGACATCACATTTGGGTGCACCCCCTTTTCCCCAGTGGTCCAGGTGGACCGCTTACAGTCCGTAGAAGCGCGCGGTGGGGCCCAAAGTCGTTCCTTTCTTTTATAGTGAAGCGTCCTCTCCTCACTGTTATCAGGATCTTGGGAGAAATGAAGTCCTCTTTAACAGGGAAACCCAATGAATGCAATGTAATCCAACAGCAGATTCCACTCAGCACACTGACAGTCCTGCCGAATCCATACACTGAGCTGGGTTGTAAGCCGGGGTTTAGCAGGTGCTGTCCAGTACATCAACAGCACTGCGAGTCTCTATCTGTGGTATCCATATACACAGTCACAATGTCAGTCTCACTGATCAGCCACTGAGCACAGTTCCTTTCACGTGGACTCACTAGTCCTGTTGTCTCTTTACACTCTGTTTGTCTCTGGACCAAGATACAGCTTAGCTGTACAGAAAAATCTCCACACCAGTTCAATACAACACTTGCCAAGATGGCTGCTGCTCTCTGTCTCGTCACTTCCTGCTGCTCTGCTCACACTCTGTCTGCAGAACAGGCAGGCTGACATAAAAAGGGGGGGGGGTCTCACTCCAGCATCATGTCACAATTACAATGGCTGCTGTCTTAAAGGAACAGAATCACAGAAATACATTCAACATTAACAGTTTATACAGACAAATGAAGCTTAGGACAACATTGGCTGTCTCTTACATATTCCCCCCCACTTTAAGATTGGCAGTCCCTGCCTATGACTGTATATCCAGAGGGTTGTACTTTTATGCACAGGGTGGTAGTATACCGATGTATGGCAGGCCAAACAAACTCATCCTGCGCATACCGAACAGGGGGAATACCAGCATTTGGCCTAGTGGTCCGTCTGAGGACCGGTGGTATATTATGGGGTGCTGCAGCTATGGGCTGAGAAGGACCAGCGGATTCCGCACCTGAGGGGGCACAGGCCGGAGATACAGTAGTCACAGATGGAACATCCCCAGGAGCAGGGATCGGCCAACAATCATCCTCCTCGTCGGAGGCCCATTCCGCACCTCCATTCTCTGACTGTGGGAGCTCATTCACATTGGCAGGCCCATCATGATTTGTCCCTTCAGAATGACACAGACGCAACATATTTCGGTGAAGTACTCGAACACAATCAGTTCCTTCTTTCTGGACCTGGTACACTGGCCCATTCGCATACTTGCGGCCAACAACACGATACGGCAAAGCCTCCCATCGGCTTTCCAATTTCCCTTGGGGTTTCTTGACACGAACTAGCACCAGGTCGCCTGGTTGCAATGGTGCTTCTTGCACTGGGGTCTTATCAGGATGGGGATGTTCTTGCAGGCGCTGCCGCACCAATCGATGGATCGTCTCAAGTCTCTGCCGGTGCGCCCGCACCCAAGAGGTTGGATCCCTCGGAGGGAACCCATCCACATCATCCAACTGTAATTCTCCTATACTTCGCCCAGACCGCCCAAAGAGAAGTGTATAAGGAGAGTACCCCGTTGTAGAATGGACCTGATTGTTATAGGCCCACACCATTTCAGACAAGAACTGAGGCCACTGTAACTTCTTGTCTTCCTCCAGAGTCCGCAGCATCTGTAGCAGAGTTCTGTTGAATCTTTCACAGGCCCCATTTCCCTGAGGGTGGTATGGAGTCGTGTGCGACTTCTTTATCCCGTAGATACGTTGAACTTCTTTCATTACGTGTCCCTCAAAGCAGGCACCCTGGTCGGAGTGGATGCGTTTAGGGCACCCATATACTCGAATAAAATCTTGGCACAGAGCACGAGCTGCTGACTCAGCTGTCTGGTCCTTGGTGGCGGTTACCACCGCAAATTTGGTGAAGTGATCCACCATTACGAGGCAATACTGGTGTCCGCTATTGGATGGGCCCACCATTAGATAGTCTATCATGACGATTTCTAAAGGTTCCTGGGTCACGATGGTTTGCAGGGGAGTTCTCTGTTCTATTGCCTTATGGATCTCACAAGTTCGACAGCTGCGGCATACTTCTTCGACCATTTGACGAAGACCAGGGCAGTAAATCAGTCGCTGTAACCAACGAAAGGTCTTCTCATGACCAAAATGTCCATTCTTATTATGAGCCTCAACTGCCAACGAGCGAGCCAGTTCACTAGGCACCACAATTTGGTATCGAATGTCGATCTCAGAAGGTAAATAGACCTTTCGGCATAGCACTCCATTTTTCATCTCCAACTTTTCCCACTGACTCAGAACAGATAATATCTCACGTGTCAGTCGTTCTCTTTCCTCTCTACAGGGCTTCTGGCCTTTCTCAACACACTTGATCATCTGTGCCAGCCCCTCATGGGTCTGTTGTATCTGTGCCCATTCCTGTCGTGAGGGACCAAAGAAAGGAGCCGTTTCAGTCCCCTCCATCTCAAACTGATTAGCGGCGGCCAAGGCCTGTGAAAATCTGCTGAAGTCGGGCACCTCCACATGCTCCAACTCATGATCCACGTCTACTGTGGGGGTCTGGGCGGTTACCCTAGAAAGCCCGTCAGCATTCTGGTTCTCTGTCTTGGACCGATACTTAATGCGGTAATTGAACTTAGTCATTCGGGCTATCCACCTCTGCTCTAACGCCCCGAGCTTGGCATTTTCCAGGTGAGCTAGTGGGTTGTTGTCAGTCAGTACTAAAACTTCAGCACCGGTCAAATATTCAGAGAATTTCTCGGTCATGGCCCATACCAGTGCCAACAGCTCCAACTTAAATGAACTATAATTCTCGGGGTTTCTTTCAGAATCTCTCAAAGACCGGCTGCCGTACGCTATGACCCTCTCCTGGCCATCCTGAAGCTGGGAAAGCACTGCTCCAAGACCATACAGGCTTGCATCCGTATACAGCTGGAACGGCAAGTGGTAATCAGCATATGCCAAGATTGGGGCTGTTCTCAGTGCATCCTTTAATGCCTGGAAGGCTTGTTCCTGTTCAAGTCCCCACTTCACGGACCGGTTCTTTGGACCACCGGATGTGCCTCGTAGGAGAGCATTAAGTGGTGCTGCTACCTTGGTGAAATCCTTAATAAACCGTCGATAGTAACCGGCTACTCCAAGGAACGCCCTCACTTCTCGCAGGGTAGTCGGTATTGGCCAATCTTGAACAGCCGCTATCTTGTCTCTTGATGGTCTCACCCCTTCTCCTGATACGCGGTGACCCAAGTAATCAATTTCAGATTGGAACAACCGACATTTACTGGGTTTCAATTTGAGCCCATGTTCCCGAAATCTTCGAAATACTTGCCCCAACTGGTGGAGATGGTCTTCAAAGGTCGCAGAATACACTATAATGTCATCCAAGTAGATGAGAGTGAACTCAAAGTTGAAGTCACCAAGACATTTCTCCATCAACCGCTGAAACGTTCCGGGTGCATTTGTCAACCCGAAGGGCATCCGGTTAAATTCGTATAGTCCCATGGGCAAGATGAATGCCGTCTTCTCCTTGTCTTTTGTGGCCATCGGCACCTGCCAATACCCACTAGCCAGATCTAGTGAGGAGAAGTACCGGGCTCTCCCCAGCGCTGAGAGGGACTCCTCAATCCGTGGCAAGGGGTAGGAATCTCGTACGGTGCAAGCGTTTAACTTCCGATAGTCTACGCAAAATCGGATGGACCCATCTTTTTTTCTTACTAACACCACAGGAGCTGCCCAGGGACTCTGGCTTTCTTGGATGATCCCACCCTGTAGCATCTTAGCTAACAGTTCTTTTACTTCCTGATACAACTGTGGAGGAATTTGTCGGTAGCGCTCTCTAATTGGAGGGGTGTCTCCTGTGGGAATCTCATGGTAGATCCCTGTGGTACATCCAAAATCTTCAGCATACCGTGAAAAGGCGGCTCGGTTCTCCCACAACAGTTCATCTACCTTCTGCACCCATTCCAGAGAACATGAACTTGCATCCATCTTCATCTGTTCTCGAATTGCACGGCCATTCCATTCAGAGGTGGGTTCCTCATCTTCTCCCATGGACACAGTTACGGTCCACTCATCCCTTTCAGTCGGCTTCAGCTGCATTGGAGTTACTTTCCTTACTTCCTCCGGAGTCACATAGATGTTAGCCAGCTGCCTCCCTGGGGTCAGGTCCACACTCTGGTCCTGAGTGTTTACACATCGAAGTGGTACTCTTCCATTGCGAACTATTGCCAAGGAACGGGCCACTAGCGGATCAACACCTCCTTCGGCTGCCTGCAGTGGTTCTACCAACACAGCTATGCCCTCTAGTTTCCGACAGGTGCCTACGGGCATAGACACTATTGTCTCCCGACTGGGTGGCAGTGTAACTTTTGTATGCAAAGGAACTGAAATTCGAGCCAGAGGACGCTGCGCATCCGAACTTTTCTGTAAGCCACATGTCCGGATCAGCCGCTGGAAAGCTGTTTGAGTAGGCCGATGGGTGGTGGTTTCTTTCCAATAACCGTGACCTTTCTTTTCAAAGAGGATCTGATCTAATTCTTTTAACACATTCATCCCCAAAATGACAGGGACCTTTACTTCATGTGACTCCTGTACCACCACAATGCCTTTCCTACCTAGATCTTGGCCACATACCCGGACATTCATCCAGGCCACTCCCACGACTGGAACTGGTAACTGGTTAGCTGCGACCACTCGTACGAATGTATGGGGATCATATTTCACATGTTGCTGGAAGTACCGTTCATAACAGTCTCTACTCAAGGTCGTTACTTGGGAACCCGTGTCAATCATCCCGGTAACCGGAATACCCTCCATTTCCACCTGTATAACAGGACTTGCAGCGATCAGGTCATCATTAGGGCATTCTCCCCACATAGTCTCCTTGTCAGTCTCCCCTACTACACGCCCTACAGCAGCAGGGGACTTCAGTTTAACGGCGGTCTCTCATAAGTTTGTCGCTGCTCTGGACATCTAGCAGCAACGTGGCCCATCCGTCCACACTTCCAGCAGCGTATCTCCCGTCGTTCTGGCCATCTGTTTGGGCCCCTTCGGTAAGCCCCTTCGATTTCTCCCGAGCACTGCATTAACTGATTTGGACCCCTTCGGTAGGTCCTATCCTCACCCCTCCAGCGGGGTGGTGGGTGATTCTGATTTTCTGGGTATGGACGGCTCACCCTTTCACCTCCAGTTTTCTGGAAGTCTGCAATTTTCATAGAATGTTCATCACAACGGGTGTGCAAGTGTTCCATTTGTTCTTGCAGTTTCTGCATTACTGTGAGAATTTCTTTAACTGTCCCTTTTTCTACTGTCTCTGAGCCAGAACTAGCCCCCTGTGACAAAGTAACTCCAACTGCAGTCTGGGGCCTCGGGACCATACTATTGGCATGGGAGATGGCCTCTACCTGTACATCATGGAATTTAGCATCAGTCTCTCGTCGTATAAAATCCTGCATAGTCACAGTTAAACTGCCGTCACGTATCCCCAGGACAAACTGGTCACGGAGAGTCCGATCAGGGTTACAGAAGGCTGGCGAGCCCCCTCTTTCCTTCACTTGAATATCTCGGAGCAGTTCTTGTAGGGCATTTGCATATTGGGGAAGGCTTTCATTCTCCTGTTGTACCCTCTGGAAGAACCGAGCCTGCAGAGACCCCAGCAATGCAGTTTCTCCATAAATGGTTTCTAGAATCTGGACTACTTGCTCAAATGTCTGCCTTTGTTCAAATGGCCTCAATATCACCGTGGTCTTAGCATCCCCTTGTAATGTCAATATTGCTAGCTCTACTAGTACTTCTGGTGCGGTCTGGTACATTCGCTGTATCATTCGTATCTGTTCCACCCACATACTCACTGACATATTATTGCCATCAAATTTAGCTAACTGACTTATTATAGCCCCTGCTGGCATTCTTCCTCCAGCACCATTCTCCCGAACGGGTGCGTCACCGTCCATTCTGGTAAGTGGATCCTGCCGACTACGCCAATTTGTGAACCGAGAGCAAGGCAGGTGGTTTGGACTCCGCAACCAGAAATGAACGCACACGCGGTAGTTCAAGAAAAGAATATATATTTACTATAAGTTAATAAAGGCTATTTGAAGGTAAAATGACAGGGATAAAGACAAGCAAAATATACAATATAGCATGAACAATTTCAAGGCAAATTCTGCAATGGTTTCTACTTTTACTCTGTCCACTTCTGCAGTATGGACACTGAATGAACAATATACTCAAAACTATCCCTAACTGACCCTGACATCACATTTGGGTGCACCCCCTTTTCCCCAGTGGTCCAGGTGGACCGCTTACAGTCCGTAGAAGCGCGCGGTGGGGCCCAAAGTCGTTCCTTTCTTTTATAGTGAAGCGTCCTCTCCTCACTGTTATCAGGATCTTGGGAGAAATGAAGTCCTCTTTAACAGGGAAACCCAATGAATGCAATGTAATCCAACAGCAGATTCCACTCAGCACACTGACAGTCCTGCCGAATCCATACACTGAGCTGGGTTGTAAGCCGGGGTTTAGCAGGTGCTGTCCAGTACATCAACAGCACTGCGAGTCTCTATCTGTGGTATCCATATACACAGTCACAATGTCAGTCTCACTGATCAGCCACTGAGCACAGTTCCTTTCACGTGGACTCACTAGTCCTGTTGTCTCTTTACACTCTGTTTGTCTCTGGACCAAGATACAGCTTAGCTGTACAGAAAAATCTCCACACCAGTTCAATACACACTTGCCAAGATGGCTGCTGCTCTCTGTCTCGTCACTTCCTGCTGCTCTGCTCACACTCTGTCTGCAGAACAGGCAGGCTGACATAAAAAGGGGGGGGGTCTCACTCCAGCATCATGTCACAATTACAATGGCTGCTGTCTTAAAGGAACAGAATCACAGAAATACATTCAACATTAACAGTTTATACAGACAAATGAAGCTTAGGACAACATTGGCTGTCTCTTACAATGTTGACGTATTTCAAAGTACTAGTGACCACAAACCCACGAATTACAAGTATACAGTGGGTAAAAAAGTATTTAGTCAGCCACCAATTGTGCTCCCACTTAAAAAGATGAGAGAGGCCTGTAATTGACATCATAGGTAGACCTCAACTATGAGAGACAAAATGAGAAAACATATTTAGAAAATTACATTGTCTGATTTTTTAAGAATTTATTTGCAAATTATGGTGGAAAATAAGTATTTGGTCACCTACAAACAAGCAAGATTTCTAGCTCTCACAGACCTGTAACTTCTTCTTTAAGGCTCCTCTGTCCTCCACTCATTACCTGTAGTAATGGCACCTGTTTGACATTGTTATCAGTATAAAAGACACCTGTCCACAACCTCAAACAGTCACACTCCAAACTCCACTATGATGAAGACCAAAGAGCTGTGGAAGGACACCAGAAACAAAATTGTAGACCTGCACCAGGTTGGGAAGACTGAATCTGCAATAGGCAAGCAGCTTGGTGTGAAGAAATCAACTGTGGGAGAAATAATTAGAAAATGGAAGACATACAAGACCACTGATAATCTCCCTCGATCAGGGGCTGCACACAAGATCTCACCCCGTGGGGTCAAAATGATCACAAGAACGGCAAGCAAAAATCCCAGAACCACACAGGCGGACCTAGTGAATGACCTGCAGAAAGCTGGGACTAACGTAACAAAGGCTACCGTCAGTAACACACTACGCTGCCAGGGACTCAGATCCTGCAGTGCCAGACGTGTCCCCCTGCTTAAGCCAGTACATATCCGGGCCCGTCTAAAGTTTGCTAGAGAGCATTTGGATGTTCCAGAAGAGAATTGGGAGAATGTCATATGGTCAGATGAAACCAAAGTAGAACTGTTTGGTAGAAACACAACTCGTCTTGTTTGGAGGAGAGTGAATGCTGAGTTGCATCCAAAGAACACTATACCTACTGTGAAGCAAGGGGGTGGCAACATCATTCTTTGGGGCTGTTTCTCTGCAAAGGGACCAGGACGACTGATCCGTGTACATGAAAGAATGGAGCCATGTATCGTGAGATTTTGAGTGCAAACCTCCTTCAATCAGCAAGGGCATTGAAGATGAAACGTGGCTGGGTCTTTCAACATGACAGTGATCCCAAGCACACCGCCAGGGCAATGAAGGAGTGGCTTCGTAAGAAGCATTTCAAGGTCCTGGAGTGCCCTACCCAGTCTCCAGATCTCAACCCCATAGAAAACCTTTGGAGGGAGTTGAAAGTCTGTGTTGCCCAGCGACAGCCCCAAAACATCACTGCTCTAGAGGAGATCTGCATGGAGGAATGGGCCAACATACCAGCAACAGTGTGTGCCAACCTTGTGAAGACTTATAGAAAACATTTGACCTCTGTCATTGCCAACAAAGGTATATATATATATATATATATATATATATATATATATATATATTGAGATGAACTTTTGTTAGTGACCAAATACTTATTTTCCACCATAATTTGCAAATAAATTCGTTAAAAATCAGACAGTGTGATTTTCTGGATTTGTTTTCTCATTTTGTGTCTCATAGTTGAGGTCTACCTATGATGTCAATTACAGGCCGGCCTCATCTTTTTAAGTGGGAGAACTTGCACAATTGGTGGCTGATTAAATACTTTTTTTCCCCACTGTATCTTACTGTAGTGATTACACAGTGGACACTTCATAGGTGGGTATGATGGATGCTCAGGGGTGAACCTAGCCTCTCTGCTGCCTGAGGTGACCTATAGAAAGGCGCTCCTCCTTTTAAATAACCAACCTGGTGGTCTTTGGTTCTGTGATGTGGCTACCCTAATTACAATTGTAGGCCATGCCCCACCATTTGTAGATCAAAAAAAAAAAATCCCTTTATTTGGTGCACACAGTGTTATACCCCCTTTACTGACCCATACAGTATATTGCCCCCTTGACTGGTCCCCAAACAGTATTTTGCCCCTTTACTGACCCCCACATTATATTGCCCCCTTTACTAGTTTCCACACAGTATATTGTCCCTTTTTGACTTCTACACAGTGATATGTTATTCTTAGATTTGACCCAAACTTTCCAAAAGTTTCAAGCTAGGCCCGAATCCGAATCTTTTGTGGTTCGTCATCCATAAAGCACTGTTATATTCTGGAGCGAGGAAAAATAACAAACACTTAAACTCACCTTGCTTTACTTCTCCTAGACTTCACTAGTGACCCCAATGACATCAGACGCAGGCCGGAAGAGGCCTATAGAGGATGAAGAGGGACTGCTGCATGCCCAGGAGAAGTGAATGTAACTGTTTGCTGTTTTTACTCACCTCCCCTGGTGTCCTACAAGGCTGGCTACTAACTATTCTATTATTCCAAATGTAGCTACTGATATTTTACTAAACGATCCCCACTCCTGTCGTGTGTGGCCTCCGCTTTTGCCTCCAGCACATGGGTGCTGAAGAAAGGCTGAACTAGATAGGAGCGGAGAATCGGTAAGTAAAATCACTTGCTATCTGTTGGAATGAAGCAATAAATAGCAGCTGGTTAAAAAAAATGCCACCCCTTTGTTTGTGCCAGGAGTTGCAACCCTGTGGATGCTGTCATGTAGCCGTAACAAGCTGAAGAGTAGTTTGGCTCTCTTTTTTTCAGCTCAGTGACAAAGTGTTCATTGCATGTCTATGTATACTATCACTAGAATTTTTCTTTTCAAAGTTTTTTATTGAAAGGAGAGTAGACATTTGGCCATAGGACAAGGAGCGTTTATGAACTGAAGATATAACATACATTTATATAATACAGAATAGAACACTTAACTAGTGAAGTATATCCAAAAATATATAAATTCTATAGATGCTAGAAAACAGAATATAGCTAATAATAAACAGGTGTGTGGAAATATACACTGTAGGTGGCCGGTATAAAGAGAAAAAAAAGGTGTTTTAGGATGGGTCAATGATCTATAGGGAAATCTGGGATCCTAATAGAATGTACAGTACATATATGTAATACATGGATCTCTTCATAGGTCATTATACATGACACTCTACATTTGACAGTTAATAAGTATAATAAGGATGATCTCCACTGGGTTGCTATGGGAGTCCTGACCAAAAGTCGTATCAATTGAGATAATTGATATTTCTGATTATTATAACCGTTGGGTTCATCTGCTAAGAGAAGGACTGGGGGTTGTTAAAGAAAGTCAATTGATAACACTGAGGAAACCATGGCTACTACTACTCTCAGAACAAGGAAACCCAAAGGCAGATCCACCAAATATGGAAGCTTATCACTAGATCATGGCAGCCCTGGAAACAGCAGTAACTGTAGGGTAAATTTGATTCAATCCTGGTGAAAACTATTTGTATGTTCTATAAAGAACTTATGAGAGTTATTGATGGAGTTGACCCTAGCAAATAATGGATAAAATGCATTAGTTTTGTGAGTCATAGTTCTATAGCATTTTTCTAACAGTTTTTGATAAGGCTTTGGACCTGAAGACAAAGTTGTGAAGGTATACTAAGCCCTTCATGGCTCACTATTGGTAGTAGATGGCTTTTGGGGATCTGAATTTGGAATAATACAGGTGCATGTCAATAAATTAGAATTTCTTTGAAATGTTCATTCATTTCAGTAATTCAGTAATACAATTCATAATCAGCGTTTACATGATTGTGTGTCCTACTGAACCAGACTGAGGGACCATTTAAAGGCTTAGGAAACATTGGCAGGTGACACACTGAATTTTCAATACTGAACTTTTTTACAATATTCAAATTTTCTTAGATTTTGGTTTTCATTAGCTGTAATCCATAATCAACATTTACAGAAATAAAACACTTGAAATAGATTGTAAAGAATCTAGAAAATATAGAAGGTCACTTTTTTAATTTAATTACTGAAAGAAATAAACGTTTCAAAGATATTCTTATTGAGATGCACCTGTAGGTTTAAGTGGTGATGGAGAGGACACTATATGGTAAGTTAACCTGATTCTTCACCACAAAGCTATGGGTAATACTAGCATTTAATAAATCTTAATAAAGTGCAGTGTCATGGCTGGGGGTCTATGTGTGAAAAAGGTAGGGTAAGGGGAGTATCAGTATGCACCGTTGGTAGAGTAGAAGAGAAGGTAGTCAGCACAGCCATTTTATATTTCCCGCAATAAGTGTTTTTTCCTGTGTTCAGATGTTGAATGTTTGCTGATGTGTTCAGTGAATCTGTAAGTAAATAATACAATTACATAAAACATATGCTATTAAATAATTTACAGATTCTATTAAGTGTGAAATGAAGTTTCCAATTAAAACAATCACTAGGGCATAGCAGGATACATATTTTATATTTGCCTAGTTAACTCAAGCACATATGCATTACTATTATTATAAGAGTTTATAGTAGTAGCAATATTTACTGGCAGTACTAATAGTGGCTAATGCAAGGAGTATACTTTATCTATACACCTATTAACAGCCATCTGCTTTACTATAAGGATACTGTCTATTCATACACTGCAGGTGAGTTGCAGAACTTTCTATGAATCCTATTGATCTGAATAGGATTGCTGCAGAATGTTGCAGAAATAACCCTATCCACATACATGAATTAGAATTGTTTACAAAAAATGTCTGAACATAAAAACCTATAGCAGAAAACCTTCTCTTGTCATTCCCCAAACTCAGATCTGTTAGCCAGACCGCCAAATTGTAAAGACTGTCTTATTGCACCTGCTGACTTCCTGACAGAAAATGCTGTTATAGTTATTGCGGTCTTTAGATGGGGAGCCACCCAAGCACTGAGTGGATGCCAGGCTGTGATAATAATAGTCCTTTAATAGTCCCACAGTGGGGAAATTCAGTGTGTTACAGCAGCAAAGATAAGATAAGATAAGCAGATACAAATACAAATACAACATGTACAGGAATGTTCCAAGGTGAGAGGCATTACATTAATAGCAGTCAGACAGATAGGACGTAGCAGAGGGGGGGGGGGGATTTAACAGGCAGAGAGATATTTCAGTTCTCTGTATGTAATGATCTCCGCTTAGGTCGGTGTTGGTTGTACAGCCTAACCGCGGTGGGGAGGAAAGACTTCCGATAGCGCTCCTTCTCACACCTAGGGTGGAGCAGTCGGTCACTGACAGTACTGCTCAGCGCGATCACAGTCTCATGCATGGGATGGGACTTCTTCTTCTGCATGGAGCTCACCACAGACAGTATCCTTCTGTCACCCACCGCCTGCACTGGGTCCAGTGGGCTCCCCAGGACAGAGCTGGCCCTTCTAATCAGCTTGTCAAGTTTATTTCTGTCCTTGGTTGATATACTGCTCCCCCAGCAGGCCACTCCAAAGAAGATGGCTGATGCCACTACCGAGTTGAAGAAAGTCCTAAGAAGTGCCCCCCAGATTCCAAAGGCTCTCAGCTTCCTAAGCAGGTAGAGCCTGCTGTGGCCCTTCCTGTACAGGGCCTCCATATGATCTGCCCACTCCAGCTTATTATTAAGGAGCAGACCCAGGTACTTATAGGTGTTCACAATCTCGATGCCTGTCCCCAGGATGTCCACTGGTTTTGGAGGGCATCTGCCTTTGCGGAAGTCCACCACCATCTCCTTGGTCTTCCCCGCGTTAATCTTCAGGTGGTTCTGGTGGCACCAGTCCACAAAAAACCGGTTCAGTTCTCTGTACTCCCTGTCATCATCGTCTGTGATGAGGCCTACTATTGCAGAGTCGTCAGAATACTTCTGTAGGTAGCAGCTGGATGAGTTGCACCTAAAATCAGCAGTGTACAGTGTGAAGAGGAAAGGGGCGAGAACCGTACCCTGAGGTGCCCCCGTATTACAGATCACGGTACCTGACACACAGTCTTGGGCTCTCACGTATTGAGGTCGATGTCATTGTGAGCCCATGTAGAACACATCAGGATCCACTTTATACAGTACATAATGTCATTCTAAAATTGAATGGATGCAGTAGTGGCTTTAATGCAACCTTATCTGATGTGTTGTATTATGAAAAGATTAAGGCCAAGATTAAGGGACCCTTGACGAAGCCTCTAACGAGGCAAAACACGCGTCGGGCTTTGCGCTGGTCCTTTTTGGTATGGTTATTTAATATACATGTATATTCTGTCTTATGCATCTGTGGATTTTGCCCTATATTAGTATTTTGTACTTATTGACTGCTTACACCCAGCTGTGTATGTATATATACAGTATATTATTAGCTTCTATTTAGACATTTCTTCATGTTACTTTGCATCATGTCTATGTAACATTTATCCATACCTACATACACTGGATACCAGTATTGAACTACTTTAGTTCCCCCCTTTTTTTTACCATTGTTCTCATGCTTATTACTATTTGTATGTGATTTTAAAAAATCATTTAATAAAATTGTATTTTTTATACATTAGTGGGATTGCTTTTTCTTTGTTGGCAGTTTGAATATGACAGTTCCACATTTTGCTATATGTTGTTGATTATGTACATTAACGTTCAGTTAGAAAAAAACAAAAAAACATTTACCCCCATTGCTCTAAAAATGGACATGTAATGGATGGTAATAAAAGGAAAAATAAAAGTGCATGGAGCCTAAGTGTAGTAGTGGGATAGCTGTGGCTACAGTTATTACATTACTAGATTATTACATCTTTGCTCGGAAATTATTATAATTCTGGTGCTTATTATTATGTGACACAGAGGCCTATGGGGTCCTTGAGGCACAAGTACAACTATAACCTTTGCATCCCATATCTGCATCATAAATACATCAGCATTGTGGTATTATCTAGTGATTGATGCATTTACACATGAATTACTGCAACATCCTGGCCCGTTCGGGCTTCGGTGTCATCCTTCTGCCGCATGCTACGGGGCAGGAGGCGTATCCAGCTATGATTCCTTGTTTTAGGTTCTTCTGGTATTGTCTGAACACTGCCCTATTCCCTCACCTTGGTTTCCCTCTGTTCCTCTAATAGTTAATCTTAGCATATCTGTGTGATTGACAGCCTATCTTCCTATCAAGTCTGGGTCAGGTTCTTCCTTCCTATTTATTGTTTGTTCACATTCACCTTGGTGCTTGCTATTGCCTTGTGCATGCTGGCTATTTACTCTTTGCTGTTTTGTTATCTCTATACATATTCCTGACCTCTGGCTTTACTTTTAATTATTGTCTCGGATTTTGACTCTGTACTGCACTGCTCGACAGGTACCGACCCCTTCGCTAGCTGACCCCCCTTTTGTTGTTGTTTGTCTTGTCTGCGTTCTGTGTCATCGCTTATATCAAGAAGGGACTGCTGCCAAGTTGTCTTCTGTCTAGGGCAGTTTAGGCAAGTAGGCAGGGACATGGGGCGGTTCAGCTTAGGGCTCACTGTCTTGTTGTGCCCCTGCCCCCAGGGTTCACCAGCAGCTACTGGGGAATTGCTCTTTATACAAGAACGCATACACTTAGAGTACAACAACCATAATACATATTTTACGTGATAGTTCCATACTTGTCTGTCTGTACAGTATTGACACATAGTAGTTGTTTAATTGTTGTATCAGCCTAAATACTTAGAATTCTGAAGCAATTAATACTTGAATGTTTCCTATGTGAGCACAACACAATACATAATACTAGCTGATTGTATAGGAACTTACATGGAAAAAGGCAAATTCTATAGCAATATTCATAATATTGGCTACACAAAGTTTTCCTTCATTTCAAGATATTAAATTTCTTAGATCCTACCTTTTCGTTTTCTTGTTTTACAATGTGATACCTACTTCAATCTGCTTTCTTGAGTTAGATTTGGGTGTGAACATATTTAATAATAAGATGCACAAGAACTTGTTACAACTTGAATTCATAAGCTGAAATACACCAAAAATATTTTCTAATTGACTTATAGTGAAGATTCTTCCTTAGGGCTTATTTGAACATCCACACAGACACAGCTCACAATCCTTCTTATTTTAGGGTCATGTATTGTCTGTGGTTGGTCCTTTTTTTGTGTCCATGAACAATGGTTCAGCTTTTTTTTTAAATTCCTATACTTTTCTATGCTTCTGTGTCCATGAAAAATGGACAGCATAGACTTCAATGGTGCTCCATGGTCCTCAAAATTGGCCAAAATAGAACATCTACATTCTTTTTCCACAGATCATTGGAAAATAAACAGACCTCTACATGTTCCCATTGAAATGGATAGGTGTACAGTCCATAATTATCATGGACATCACATGTCCACAAATTACGAACATGTGAATAAGCTTTAACAGTGCTATTACACATCTGCATTTACATTTGTGGTAATGCATGCGTTTTTAGAAACCACACATTGGTGTGCACCAAATGAGCACCATGTTTTCTGTTCTGAGCCTTGCTGTTGCTGACTGGTCTATAGGTTAATTTAACATGCGTATATTAAATGGGCAGGTGGGACATAATGTGAAAGTAGCCTTATACGGTACTGTGGTGAAATTACTTTCTTTAAGATCCACTTGATCTAGAGCAGTGATGGCGAACCTTTTAGAGACCGAGTGCCCAAACTGCAACCCAAAACCCACTAATTTATCTCAAAGTGCCAACACAGCAATTAACCTTAAATTAACCAGGATCTGTTTTATAGTGACCGTGTAATGTTATTACAGCCTGTAATAATATCACATGTCTGCTATAAAACAGATACTCTGTGATATAAATAGTGAAGGGCCCCCACACAGTATAATTCGATTCGGTCCGGACCGCCGCCTACACTGACAGCTCAGCCGAAAGACGAGATCGCTCACTAATAGGGAATCCTGTACCGGATTCCCCATTAGTGAGCGATCATGGCGACGGCGCGCGTGCCAACTGAGAGGGCTCTGCGTGCCCTCTCTGACACGCGTGCCATAGGTTCGTAATCACAGATCTAGAGAGTCTTTCTTTAAAGTTGTTATACTGTAGATAGCAGCACTTCCAAATCAATTAAGGAGTTAATTGAAACACATTATATGTTATGACACCATGTGGAGAGAGTGGATGATGTTGCACTTTGCAGGTAGCAACCAACAAACACTACAACCTCCCTGACTTCTTGCAAAGTTAAAAAAAAAACAATCAATTTTCAATCTGAATGAAGAAGCATAAGATCAGGCTAAGGCTTCAAATACACAATTGTCTGTACTAGACCTAACTGATATGATCAATACATTTCAGTCTTAGTAAGGAACGCTATAACCCAAGCAGTTTTACTTAGTTATGTTTCTGTACTTCCCTTTTTTAACAAACATGTTGACATAGCTATGTAAAGCAATGACATGAGGTTACAATACACACTAGGCTTTCTCTTAAAAAATATGTATGAGATACAATGTTCTTAAATTGATGATGGAGTAAAAGGTGATGTATCTCTATGCCTAATTGTCTCACCGCAAAAGTGTAAAAAGCGTAGATAATTTAATGTGAACATCATATCAAGTTACGAGATACAAGACAATTGTATCAGATTTACATTTAAATGGGTTGTACAGGATTGGAAAATACGTCCACAAGTTACAAGTGGTATTGTAGCTCAGCTATATTCATAACAATGCAGATGAGCCACAATACTACATACAATCTATGGATAAGTATGGCACTGTTTCTTAAAAAAAACATCCATAGTTTTTTAATCGTTTCCAACATTTAACACCTTAAATGTTGGAAACGATTAGAAAAACATGGATGATTAGATAAGAATTACATAAGAAAAATATAACTGGAAATGGTCATTTACACCTGTGTCCTCAGATCAAACTATCAGCTACTTTCTTCAGGTAATCGACCATTAACAGACCATTTTGATCTGTTGGGTTGTACTTTTTGGCAGATAGTTGCCTATATTTCTAGTTTATGGCACTGACAACTAAATATTATAAGAATGTTTCCCGCCCTTCTGCTACATCTGACTAGAGGCATTGACATGCAGGTTTGTAGTGGCATCAGCTAACTGTACAGTAAATTGGGATAACCATCCACTGACCACTGAAAATCTCATGTCTACCTACAGTCAGCTTTACATCCAGGTTGTTTCTCTTCACCACACATTTGGATAACTGTGATGAAAACTCGCTTGACTTCTACAACCATTAGACTGTCACAGAAGTGAAAAAAGCTCAATACTAATGTTAGATAAACTAATACAGTACACAGAAACCTGTAAATGTCAGCTGGAGCTTTAAAGGAGACAGCCCTCAAGTTATGATCTATGGTAATGGTGTAAAAGTTAGGTACCAGCAGTAAATTTTTACATATCTTTACTATCTCTCTGGCTCCTGGGATTTACCCAGGCGTGTTACTGTGTACAGTTTATTACATTATTGGAAGCGATCTACAGCACAGTGGAGAGAAGCCCTATAGGCATTTATACTGTCTTATATGGCTAACACCTCATTATGAAATAAACAGCTTGTAAAGGTAATGAAGACAGTAGCAGAAGACCAGCACATACGTAGTGAAAGCAAAAAAAGAGAAAACCTAAAGATATAGTAGGGTTCATTTATTTGTTGTAATGAAATCCATTTTATTCAGATGCCTTCCTTCAAAGCAAACATTTGGTCTGAGACAATAGTGTCACAATGTGCAACTCTCCCAGGAGGAATAAAGTCACCATCTTGAAAAAAGTAGAGTGAAACAGCCAATTGTGGTGGTACAGGCCAACTATGTTATATGTATGGGAAGTAAGCAGATTTGCTCATAAAGAGCCTGGGAAAGCTGTAATGGCTGTGATTTCCTTTTGCCACTTTCAGAAAACAGAAAGGAAAGAAACAGTCACAAGTAAGAAATGGCAACGACCCAAAAATAATCAGACCATGGACTAGTAAACGGCTCATATAAAAAAGTATTCAATAGCGAGTCTGACTAACTGCTGAATAATTACAAAGTGAGAAATAAGTTTCCCTTTAAAGAGGACCTTTCCTCACCTCCACCAACTCCAACTCTTTGCGTCTTTCAATAAGTGAAGCTCCACTGATTCCAGCACAGTTAGAATTTTTTCTATAGCCCCTACCATTCCTGAGCAATCAGTGCTGTAGTTTCAGCTCCCAGTATACTAATTAGGCTCTCTACTGTCAAATGGGTGGTTCTAGGCTGGAGTAAATAGTGTTGGACCACTCACCTGACAAAGCCTAAGTACCATGTTGGTGGGGAAACTAACAGCAACAATTGCTCAAGAATAGGGGAGCATAAAAAAAAATTCCAACTGTGTTTAAATCAGTGGAGTGGCACTTATTAAAGGATGCCAAGATTTGGAGTTGGCGGAGGTGGTGAAGGATCCTCTTTAAAGAAATGTGCAGGAGCAGAAGACATCCAATATATTAACATCATATCAGAATGTCTTAAACCAAGTAAACCAGCATTATTTTTCTTCAGTTTGGTAGATATTTGAGCTTTCTATTTAGCCGGGTGTAGGGATTGGAGAACAGATTCTTTTAGCATTTGATTCGACCCAAAATTTCCAAAATATTCAGGTTCACCCAAACACAAAACTTTTGGGGTTTGTTTCCCACAAAACTATTATACTCTGTGGTCTCCTCAGACTCCAGGATATAATAAGGGGGGCCCAGCAGAGGTGAGAGAAAATAACATTTATACTCTCCTTGCCTCACTTCTCCTGGGCATCCGGTGGTTCCCAGATGTCCTCTTCAGGCCTCTTCTGGCCTCCGTCTGATGTCACATACCCTGGAGTCACCCAATCACAGTGCTTAATATAACAAAATAAATCTTAGACAATATTAGGGTATGTGCTCTCCCTCACTTGGAACTTATAACAAGAAAAAACTGAGAACACTAAAAATTTACTTTTAATAAGTATCAGTAAAACAACACTTTTCTGCCAATAAATATTAAAAGAAACCCTCACTAGCAAGTGGGGAAGACTGGATTTGCAGAACCCTTGGGAATAGATCTTTTAATGCTGTGTAGGGTCACTGTTAATACGCACCCACATGCTCTTAAATATTGGGAGCTATGTCTTTACAGTTTTTTTTGTTGTTATAAATCACCCAATAACAGGCCTCAGCGGCCTCAGTGTTTTGGTTATTGTTTGCATTATTGATTTTGAGCCAAAACCAGGAGCAGGTTAAAAAAACACAGAACATGTGCAAATCTTTGCATTATACCTTATCTCTGTGTACTCACAGACCACAACTGTTTCAAGGACCTGTTTCAGGCCATACAATGCACGGGACCCAGTGAGACACACACAATGAGTGAGCTATTTCCTTTCCTTACCCCTGAGTAGTCGCCATTTCTAGTTTTTGCTTACAAACACTACTGCAAAACACTGATGTGTGAACAAGACCTTAGAGCAGAATGATCATTTGCAAAAGTGGTCATGCCTGTTATCTTCATTTCAACTCCACTTGACCATATGCCCCTTCTTTCTTGTTGTCTGCCATCTTTCCTTCCTTAAATCGATTCCCTTATTTTTTTTCCATGTATAACTCTTCTGGTTTCCTAATCTTTTCTAGCCATATCAGATTATTCGCTTCCTAAAGCAGTAATGGCCCAGCAGACTACAACACTGAGCATGCTGATCTATTAAGCTGTGTCTGTATGTTCCCTTGCAATCCAATGGGCAGTTTGTTACATTTTCTGTCAGATTCCACGCAGCATGCTGTGCTATTGATCCACTATGCCAAGGACATGTATGTTATAACACACTGGCATAGCATAACTCTACATTGTCTCTATAAGGAATTATACCATAATGTATAGAATAAAAACAACTATTAAATTTTCCTTTATAGCTGAAATATAGCAGTTTTTTATCAAGGTTACCCCTTGTTACTTATTTCAGGCTTCCAAATAAATATAGAAAATTAACCAACATATTCTACAGCACTTTACAGATATTATCATCACTGACTGTGCCAAGTAGGGCTCAAAATCTAAATTCCCTATAAGTCCGTCTTTGGAGTGTGGACACCTGGAGGAAAACCACACAAACATGGGGAGAACATATAAATTCCATACAGATGTTGTCCTTGGCTGAATTCAAACCGAAAACTCCACCGTGCTGCCCCATCTTACTTTCACAGCTGCATCAGAGGTTCTATTTGGACCTTCAATACAGACTGCATCCAGGACTTTTTTGTCTTTCAAAATGAAGGTGAAAATAATGGACACCCAAAAGAACCCATTATAGTCAATGGGGTCCCTTGGGATCTGTTGTTGTCAGTCAATAGCCAGATCCATCATTACTGTTTAGCTATTTCTTCTGTCCCTAGAATGCATAAAAGAGGTTGTATGAGAGGCTTTGTATGAGAGGGCCTAAAAGAGGTGGTATAAGGAATTGCGTTAAATAAGACGGTTTTCTTCCAGTAGCAGCTCCCCCCATGTTTATAGACTGTATTCAGCTTTGTGGCTCATCACAATTCACTAATCCATGGATTGTATTGAGTATTCACTTTAGTACAGACTTGTAAAACATAGAAACATAGAAGACTGATACCAGAAAATATCCATGTAGGATAATGGTCCATCTAGTTCCTACAGCTTGAAGTGCATCCTAAAGACACATCTCTTCAGACAGGTTTATCACATTTCCTAGTCTAAATCTCCTTCTGCAGTTACGCTCCTTAAAACTAACCCTTCTCTGTTCATGTTCCCCCACCCTTTATCCCACAGGACATGATGCCTTTATCGGACTGTAACCTTCTTGTATGCAGGCACATAAAAGGACACTGCTTGGTGATGGCTTATACAGCTTTATTTGTGTAATTATAGTTAACTTTATCATAAAAATGGCTGGTTCACTGTATAAGCAATGCTACCTCTTATGCTTCCCCGCTACCTCTTGTGTCAACCCCTCTACCTCATAGATTGTAAGCTCTTGTGAGCAAGCCCTCGCTCCTTGTGCGAATTGACTTATTACTTTCTAATGTCTCATTTTGTCTGTACTTTAACCCTACATTTTGTAAAGTGCTGCAGAATATGATGGTGCTATATAAATAAAATGTATTATTATTAGCCTGCCCTTATATTATTTCCATTTTTTATTAGGATAGACATGTGTTTATCCCAGAAATGCTTAAATGGATTTAGATTTCCCAGCCACATCTGCTGGAAGTTTGTTCCAATATCAACCTACAATATGCCTCAATAATAGCAACAACAGATCTCCCATAACTAACAAACACCAACACCTATAACTAAAAGAGATTGCAATTACATAATAATAGCACAAGTAATAACAGTAAATCATTTTATATTTATTATTGAATTCATATCAAAAACAGACATATAAGTGAAATAAATAGAATGGACAGAAAACACTTCACCAAAAGGGGCTCAGAGTCAAGAGAGGAATCTCAATAATATAAAAAATACACTATATATAAATAGATGGAATGTACAAGCATATAAATATATAGATAAATAAGCAATTCATATGAGATAAATAAAGCCACAATATATCAAGCTGGGTTTTCATAGAATCACAATAAATGTGCATAATACTATCTAATAATAATACCCCGTTTCGACTATTGGTTTTTTTTGCTCTTGTTTTTTTTTTTCAATACTTCCTGCAGAGCTGTACAGGTTCAGCTGGATTGATTACATGTCTATGGATATAGTGTATTCTTCCTGTATAAAGTCATACAAAGGTCTATGAATGTAGAAGGCTCTTGCACACTATGGACCCTATGGTGTATAAACCTGCAGATATATAGAAATTTTGTTATTTTCTATTTTGGTGCACTACTATCTCTATTATATACAGGTGCATCTCAATAAATTAGAATATCTTTGAAACGTTTATTTCTTTCAGTAATTAAATTTAAAAAGTGACCTATATTTTCTAGATTCTTTACGCACAGATTGTTCTATTTCAAGTGTTTTATTTCTGTAAATATTGATTATGGATTACAGGTAATGAAAACCAAAACCTAAGAAAATTTGAATATGTAAAAAAGTTCAGTATTGTAGATTCAGTGTCACCTGCCAAGGTTTCTTAAGCCTTTAAATGGTCCCTCAGTCTGGTTCAGTAGGACACACAATCATGGAAGACGCTGATTATGAATTGTATTACTGAATTACTGAAATGAATGAACGTTTCAAAAATATTCTAATTTATTGAGATGCACCTGTATATAAAGTTATACAATATAGAGAACATATTTGACAATTTTTGAGAAAGGACATTTTACATTTGACATGGGGAAGGATAAATAGCTGATTGGTAGGGGTCTAACCACTGAGACCCTCACTGATCCTGAGAACCCCACTGAGAATGCAGCCTGAATGCAGCCGGGCTGAATGTAGGACTGGACACATGCCTGACGGCTATCTCCAGCACTTCTGCCAAAGGATATGTTGACATGTCCCAGACGTGGTTTATTAGACTGCTGTAAATAGTCGGTCATGCAAAATTATTTTTGTAAGATGTAATAGTGCTTGTGAGGAGGCCAATAACATTAAAAAAAAATTGTCATCTCTCCCTGGTCCACCGTTTTCCATGACTTTTATAACCAATCACAGGCCTCACAGGTGACCTCTTCACAAGTGACCCAACAGTCACGGGACTGTGCATGTGACCTGACATACTTGCTGCTTTATATATGCCTCTCTTAGAGGTATACTTTGATAGGAAGTTATATCGATCACCAGAAATTGAACTACAAAATATGGACAAAATATAGCTAAGGTTCCATGCTTGGAGGCGTTATGTGATACGGCTTCCAAAACTGGGACCTTAGCCATCTATGGTCCCCACTACAGAATATAGACTGCAATTGTGAGATATAGACTTCATTTCCCTCATTTCTCATGCCTGAAAAGGGCATCTAGTCCAAAACGTTGTTAAATAACTATTAGTCATTGGCACTAAGTGGCTTAATATTGGATCTGATGGATTCTTATTACACAAAAAAGTAAGAGCAGGTTCTGTCCCATTTTGCTCTTTGGCTTCTTGAGTGTGGTCAGTCCTTGTGGAAACTTGCTACAGCACTACAGTCAGTGAGTTCTGCCTGCCCATTGCATACATTAAATGTACATGTCGAGGAAATATGGGTATAAAACCATAGAGTATACTGTACTGTGTTTTTCCACCCCATGGTGACCAGCAAAAAAATGTATATGTTTTGCAATGGAAACCTAGGATGGCAGATGCCACTGTAATGCATTTGTTTAATATATGTGTCATGCTTATACATTACACATGGTTTAAAAACAAGATGTGAACTCAGTCTTAGAAAGCTGTGTATAAGGTGTGTGCTGTATCATAGGTTTGGTGTTACAGATATAACATCACACTGGTATTATGTTGGGTCAATAATGTGTAACCAGAACTGAACGACTATGCTGCATCTCACTACTTTGCTCTATGTTATACAGTATATTGTGCTGTCATGGCTGGCTATAACTGCATTATGTAACACAAGGGTAGGCAGCAGTGAAACGGTTACATTTATCTCCTTATAAAGGATCCATATTGGTATCCACCGAAGTCCTACTGTTACCATGGAACCAGAAGCAGCAATAAAAAGCGAAAAGGAAATGTAACCAGTCTTTTATCACAAGCATCTGTGTCTTGAGAAGACCTAAGGTTATACAGACATGTGCCATGCAGCAGAATGTTTTAACCCTACATGTACTAGAAAGAAAAGAAAAACATTTAATATTGCAATTCGGAGTCCAGCAAACAGTTATAATGTATATCCAGAGAACACACATACAGATGATACTATACCGCTATGTTACTTATCTTATCAACTATGTTACCCATAATATAGCCTGCAGGTATAGTCAGATACAGATGTAGCATAGTGTAACTAGACTGCTAACAAGCTGAAGGGGTATTCTTCTCATAACAAGTTACTCCCCTGTCACAGGACTGCAGGGCAGGGTTGGCTCCAGGTTTTGGTGGGCCCTTGGGCACCAGAGCCTCAGTGGGCTCCTTTTGGAGCAACTCATACATACTGCAGCAAAAAACACCCTAAATTGGATTGTAATACAGTCCATTTCATACAAGTAGATAGAACCCATTCAGACATTGGAAAGTAAAGAGGATTTTGAGGCAGACATTTGCCTTGAAAACAATGGGAGGCAGAATGAGGGCATAATCTGCCATTGATTTGGGGGCAAAATCCGCTGCAAAATCAGCACTAGATTCCACCATTTGAATGGGGCCTGATACTGTTAACAGTACAATGAACACTTTCATCAGTATTAATGGAAGTGCTCAATGCAGAAACTGAGTGGGACCCCACAGATGCTGTATATATTATAAATAGCCATATATATATATATATATATACATATAAATATATTTATGTGTGTGTATACATATAATATATATATATATATATATATATACACACATGTTCTGTCTTCTGGGTGTGGGTATTTATATACCTGTGTGTGTGTGTGTGTGTATATATATATATATACAGTATATACAGTCATATGAAAAAGTTTGGGCACCATTATTAATCTTAATCATTTTTAGTTCTAAATATTTGGGTGTTTGCAACAGCCATTTCAATTTGATATATCTAATAACTGATGGACACAGTAATATTTCAGGATTGAAATGAGGTTTATTGTACTAACAGAAAATGTGCAATATGCATTAAACCAAAATTTGACCGGGGCAATTTGGGTACCCTTATCATTTTATTGATTTGAATACTCCTAACTACTTTTTACTGACTTACTGAAGCACAAAATTGGTTTTGTCACCTCACTGAGCTTTGAACTTCATAGCCAGGTGTATCCAATCATAAGAAAAGGTATTTAAGGTGGCCAATTGCAAGTTGTTCTCCTATTTGAATCTCCTCTGAAGAGTGGCATCATGGGCTCCTCAAAACAACTCTCAAGTGATCTGAAAACAAAGATTGTTCAACATAGTTGTTCAGGGGAACGATACAAAAAGTTGTCTCAGAGATTTAACCTGTCAGTTTCCACTGTGAGGAACATAGTAAGGAAATGGAAGACCACAGGGACAGTTCTTGTTAAGCCCAGAAGTGGCAGGCCAAGAAAAATATCAGAAAGGCAGAGAAGAAGAATGGTGAGAACAGTCAAGGACAATCCACAGACCACCTCCAAAGAGCTGCAGCATCATCTTGCTGCAGATGGTGTCACTGTGCATCGGTCAACAATACAGCACACTTTGCACAAGGAGAAGCTGTATGGGAGAGTGATGCGAAAGAAGCCGTTTCTGAAAGCACGCCACAAACAGAGTCGCCTGAGGTATGCAAAAGCACATTTGGACAAGCCAGCTTCATTTTGGAAGAAGGTCCTGTGGACTGATGAAACAAAGATTGAGTTGTTTGGTCATACAAAAAGGCGTTATGCATGGCGTCCAAAAAACACAGCATTCCAAGAAAAACACTTGCTACCCACTGTAAAATTTGGTGGAGGTTCCATCATGCTTTGGGGCTGTGTGGCCAATGCCGGCACCGGGAATCTTGTTAAAGTTGAGGGTCGCATGGATTCAACTCAGTATCAGCAGATTCTTGAGAATAATGTACAAGAATCAGTGACGAATTTGAAGTTACGTCGGGGATGGATATTTCAGCAAGACAATGATCCAAAACACAGCTCCAAATCTACTCAGGCATTCATGCAGAGGAACAATTACAATGTTCTGGAATGGCCATCCCAGTCCCCAGACCTGAATATCATTGAACATCTGTGGGATAATTTGAAGCGGGCTGTCCATGCTCGGCGACCATCAAACTTAACTGAACTGGAATTGTTTTGTAAAGAGGAATGGTCAAAAATACCTTCATCCAGGATCCAGGAACTGATTAAAAGCTACAGGAAGCGACTAGAGGCTGTTATTTTTGCAAAAGGAGGATCTACTAAATATTAATGTCACTTTTCTGTTGGGGTGCCCATACTTTTGCACCGGTCAAATTTTGGTTTAATGCATATTGCACATTTTCTGTTAGTACAATAAACCTCATTTCAATCCTGAAATATTACTGTGTCCATCAGTTATTAGATATATCAAATTGAAATGGCTGTTGCAAACACCCAAATATTTAGAACTAAAAATTATTAAGATTAATAGGGGTGCCCAAACTTTTTCATATGACTGTATATATAAGACAGAAAATATCTTGTAAGTAATTGGGGGGAGACAAAGTAAGGAAGTTAGCCGGCCCTGCTGCTAGAAGCACCACATCTTCCCGCTCCATTCATTGTAATGGGACCACCAGAAATAGCCAAAGTATAGCAAATAACCCTTTAAGTATAGAGTTGCAGGACAATTTGACCTTTTTGATTGCTTTCAATGGCTTTTATTGTGTTTGTAGTGTTAAGGTTACATGCACACATCCATAGTGGTTTTACTGTCCACCAATATGGATCCACACGCCGAGAAAAAACATTTTCCACATTTCATCAGTATGTCATTCGCAAATCACTCATCTGCAAAAAGACTTATATGATCCTCTACACTTGTATCTGTGAGACTATGCCTCAAGTATGGGCAATACAGAAAAGAGGAAAAAACCTGGGAAAATAGTAGAGTGCTGTTGGTACAATGAAGATAGATAATTCAGATATAAGTGAGGGTGGGTTCACACCTGCGTTCCAGTCCGTCCGTTGCCAATCCGAGTGAAAATCTCGGCGATCGGGATTGGCATCGGATACAGACTGGTCAGCGATGCATTGGTTAAAAACCCATTCATTTGAATGGGTTTTTAAAGCAATGCGAGGGTGTCCGATTGCACCCTCTGCGCTGCGAATCCTTTTTTTTTTGTCGGAAACAAAGTCGGACACGCAGGACTTCATGTTCGAGGAAAAAAAAACGGCTTCGCAGCGCAGAGGGTGAAATCGGACACCCTCGCATTGCTTTAAAAACCCATTCAAATGAATGGGTTTTTAACCAATGCGTCGCTGACCGGTCTGTATCCGATGCCAATCCCGTTCGCCGAGATTTTCACTCGGATTGGCAACGGACGGACTGGAACGCAGGTGTGAACCCACCCTGATATATACTTTATTCGTTCCAGTGGGACAAAATAAAAATACAAGGGCTACGTGTTTCAACGCCGCACTGGCGTCTTCGTCAGGCCACTACCTAAATAAGAACATAACACAGGAAAATACATAGTCAGAGCTAAAGTAAGTTAAAAAAAAATCAACAAAAATGCATAGCCCTTGTATTTTTATTTTGTCCCACCGGAACCAATAAAGTGTACAGTATATCACATATATCGGAATTATCTATCTTCATTGGACCAACAGCGCTCTGCCATTTTCCCAGGTTTTTTCCACCTTTCTGTATTCATTATTATTATCACCTACTCTGTAGGATGGTCCCTGGGTAAGAGCTGCAGCTGGCCTATTTGTTACTCCCCTTTTAAGGGTACCAACTACTACCATTGGGCGCCAGGTATTATTTTTCTTATCTCCTCATGTATGGGCAAGAATAGAACCTGCTTCATAATTTGTGGATGGTTTTTATGGCATGGACACTGATCAGTAAAAATTTACAGTCATGTGTATGGAGCCATAGAAATGAATGGGTCTGTATACTGTCTGCAATAGCAAATATACTGAAAACAACTATGGTCATGTGCATAGGACCTAATTAGGATTTTTAATACTGACTATACACATAATCAGCTGACAGCAAAACATTCATATCAACATCTATATTTCTAGACTACATTACCAGAATTGGTGGCTAGCAGATAGTGACACATTTTCTTTTTTTTAGTGATAGACAGTTTTAGTTTATTCCCCCTTTTCTAACTGGCCCAAGTATTATACAGTTTTAAATACGCTGACAATATAAAAAACAGTGCCAAATTTTCTTCTGTATCACGCAGCAATAGAAAATCTGGTGCACTTAAAGGGGTTGTGCAGGACTTGCAAACATGGCTGCTTTCTTCTCAGGAAGTGACATCATGTCTGTTGGTCACATGGCAATGCCACATCTCTATCCCATTAAAATGAATGAGACTGAGCTTCAACACAGCTATGTGACCAATGGACAAGATGTCACTTACTGAGAAGAAGAAAGCAGCCATGTTTTTTAAGCTCTTCACAACCCCTTTAATGAACAATGGAGTGTTGAACGCCAGTTTGGATGTGGTCTATTTTGTGGTGTGATTTTGCTACTAAAAATCACATTTGCCTATTAATTTATTTGCTTTAGTCTTAGACCGTTTTAACCACACCCTTTTTTCAGATGTAACTGGTGAGAGTGTTGCACTTCTGTATTAAACAGAGTCTGTCAGCAGGAAATTTGGTATCAACTTAAAGACAGTACCTTGTAAGGTGGCTTCTACTCTTTCCAAAGATGCCTTTCTTATTCTGTATTGCACCATTAATACGAAAATCAGTGTTTTATTCTTATGCAAATTAACTGGAAAAGGACTTTAGGGGCGTTTCTTCTCCTGCCAGGATTTCACTCTCTTCTCTAGATATTCGTCCCTCACTGCTATCCAGTTCCTCCCCTAATTGCTTAAGTGACATCTCCCACTTTGTCACTTTGTTTGGAGTTATGGGTGATTATCTGTAGTGAAGAGCAAATCCCTGGCAGAAAAAGGAAAGCCACTAAAGCTCTTTTCAGCTAATTTGCATACAGATACAACACTGATTTTTATGAAAATGGTGCTGCAATGTTGGATAAGAAAGGCATCTTTGAAAAGTGTAGAAACACCTCTACAAGGTACTGTCATTAGCTTGTTGATATTGATTTTCTTGCTGACAGACTCCCTTTAATATAGGCAGAAACCTTTCATTTATGTGTCAGAGTTTTAATTCTGGCACAGTTTTAGACAGAATTCTGGTGGAAAAGGTTTATTTTATTCCCCCCTGTATTTTCAGAAATGTATTCTGAGACAATTCAAGTTTAAAGGGGTATTCTGAATAGGGTATTATTGCTAGACGTGTTGGTTACTGACCTCTGGGACCTTCACTCATCATGAGAATAGTGGTGTTTTTTTTTACCCCTTATGAATGAAACAGTAGATTATGCAAGCTCACTGCTGCTCCATTCAATTCTGTGGGACTACTGGCAATGCCTGAGCACTGTACACATCTTCTCTTCAGCAGTCCATTAGAGATGAATGGGGCAGTTGCATGCATGTGTGACCTGCCTCTCCACTCACACAGGGGACATGGGACTGTGGTTCTCATAATTGGTGGGCATACTAGTGACTGGACCTACACTGAAATATCCATTGTTCCTTGTCCAGTAGATAGTGGTTAACTTGTAATTACCAGAATACTTATTTAAAGATGGATCCTTCATAATCCTAAATGCCAAAAATACAATAAAATACAGTAAAATAATAAAGTAAAATGGGTGAATTTTTTTTCAGTATGCCTTAACTGTACTTCCCAAACATGATGTAAATAGGACCACAGATGCTAATAAACACTTGTACTTTTTAATTTGGTTTTAATCTGAGCTTTAGTGTTTGTGTTTTGCATATTTACTGTTTAAAGGGAGTCTGTCAGCAGTGAATTGGTTATAAACCTTGTAGAGGTGATCCTACAGTTTCCTAATATGCCTATGTTATTCATTATTGGCTCCCATTTTCATATAAATTGATGTTTTGCTGGAGAATCTAGAGCTGAGGCCAAAGCCCAGGCAAACTAAAGCACGCCCCAAAGCTCTTTTACCCTCATCTGCATAGGAATAAGACAGTGATTTACATGAAAATCGGTCTCCAAAGCCAAATAACAGAGGCATATTGGTAAACTGTACAATCACCTCTACAATGTATTGGGATTAGGTTTTCTCCAATTTACTTTTATTTTTAGAAATGACCGTAGATCTTCTACTAATGTAGTCTTGTCCTCCACAAAACTCCTAACCATATGCAGAGTTTTACAAGAGGCACCAATGCCTGAAGCGACTGCACTTCTGTACTAACAACAAATTTTAACAGATGCTTCCAAAACATAAATCAATTTAAAAGAGCTGAGATAATTTTCTAGAAACAAGTTATGGGTGTACTGGGGAGAAGAAGGTGAAAAGGGTTAATAACACTACTTATTCTAGATGATCTCTCTTGAAAGGGTTAGAAGCTTGCGCAGCCATTGTAAAATAACAGAGCAGTTTAATGTGCTTGTAACCCACTAACCGTTCCCTTTTTCTTAATTGAGTTCATCCTGACATTGTGGAGGCAATATTACTTAGATGTCAATATTTGCTCTTCCCCTTTATATTGTTATGATGTGCAGATCTTTTGGGATTAGTGCTGTAGATTTGGAGCACTTTTGGAATGATTGATTATGGAAATCTTACTGCCAACCTGACCTCCGTCTGATTGCGGCACAGCAAGATTAAGCCCTGCACTTCAGCTCAGATATTGAGATAAATATGAATCTGGCAGGACTGGACTTGTAGATTAAATTTTTGCAGCACCGCTGTTTAACATCAGGCTTGTAAAGACAAGGTAATATGCCAGTGAGATGCATTTCTAGATCATAATGTCGCTTTAATTTTACAAGGTAAAATAATAAAAGGAACTACATGATTATATTGGTTTAACTAATATGCTTGGCATGGAAGACAGCACATCACTCATATTCATCTGCAGATAAATATTATACCTCACAATGGCTCTGTACTATATCTGTCTTTGTGCCTCACCTATCTCTGACTGACCTTTTGTTAGTGTTATTAAAAAAATAGTGGAAAAACTAAAAAACATTTTATTAAAAATATATATATATATATATATATATATATATATATATATAAGTCAGTGTTGTTAAGATTCATGATCTTATAACCAATGACAAGTTAGTATCCTCCTAAATAGCAACTAAGCTCAATATGTGTATACAGTAAGTAATACATCTATGGGTTGCCATATCACAAACCATGGTATGTCCACTCTCCTGACATATCTACTTTAGTAAATAGTCATATATTATTTATTTATATGACAATTCTGGAGCATCTTTTTATAAAACTGTGCTGTACTGTTCCTGTTGTTCCCTCCCTATACACTCTGATACTGTCCAGTGTAGGAAACTCTCATTTGTAGGTCCTATTTGTAGAACTGTGTAGGACATACCTATTTGTAGGACTGTTTAAGACATACCTACATGTAGGACTGTTGAAGACACATGTTTATAGGACCATGTAGGAAACACCTATTTGTAGGACTGTGTAGGACACACCTATTTGTAGGATTGTAGGCAGAGCTGGCTCCAGGTTTGTGTGGGCCCTTGGCACCAGAGCCTCAGTGGGCCTCTTTTGGAGTAACTCATGTGCACCGCAGCATAAAAAAACAAGCAAAGTTGAGTGTTTTTTGCTGAGGTAGACCTACTGGAGTGGGCTGTAATACTGTCCATTCCATACAAGCAGATAGAACCTGTTCAGACGTCAGAAAGTAATGAGGAATTTGAAGCAGACATCTGCCTCGGATTCTTCTTTATTTTCTGCTCCCGGCTCACGGTGCAGAGTATCAGTATTCTGTTGTGGCTTTCCCCCACTGACTAGGCCCAAATGAATGAGTCTAACCAGTGGGGAGTCTCAAGCTGCGGCCTCCGAATCAGCTGCAGAATTTGCGGCAAGATCCTGCAGTACGCTTTTTTTTCCCAGTCTCCTGCTCTAATTTTAATTAGTTTTCAATGGGAGGTAGAATGAGGAAAGAAAAGGGAGAACTCTGCAGCAAAAATCAGCGCCAAATTGCACCATGTGAACAGGGCTTGACACTGTTAACAGTGCAATGAATGATTTCATTTGTATTAATGGAAGTGCTGAATGCAGAAACTGAGTGTCCCCCCACCCCCACACGGCATACCGTCCCATTTCCTGGCCCCCACATGGCATAATGTGCCATTTACACGCAATATAATGTCCCACAGAGGCCCCACCACACAGTATAATGTCCCATACTGCCCGCATACAGTATAATATCCCAAAGTGGCCTCCACACAATATAATGCCTCATAGCAGCCCCTGCACACAGTATAATGTCCTACAGTGGCTCTTTCACACAATACTATGCCCCATAGTGTCTACTACGGTGTTCCTTGGCCACCTACGAACTATTATTATACTCGGGGTCTTTTCAGATCCTAGAATATAATGATTGGAGGCCCAGGAGAGGTAAAAAACATAAGAAATGGTGTTACTTACCTCTCCTGGGCTCCGGCGCTATTGCCCGCTGTCTTGGACCCTCTTTAATTAAATCACAGATGTGGGTTACGCTGGCATCATTATGCATCGTGACGCCGGCCTAAACCCATGTGACCTCTGTGACTTCATTGAAGAGGGCCAAAGACAGCAGAAAATCACGCCGGGGGCCCAGGATAAGTGAGTAACACTGTTATTTATGTTTCCTCATCTCAATTGGGCCTCCTATCATTATACTCTGGGGTTAAAGACACTCCATAGTATAATAATAGCAGTTTCAGTCGGATGTATTCGGTCCGAACAAAACTGCAAGGCGATCAATGCATTGCATATCTCGTCCATGTCAGTGATGTCCTGGTGCTGTTCAGCATCAGCAACATAATTTGGGAAGGCCAGGGCCCCCTGGAGCGCTGAAGTGGAAGCGAAAGCTGCCGTGGTCAGGAGCCGGATCTGTAAGTAAATAGGGCCTGTTACCTGTTGTGGTTACTCCAGTAGGTAATGTCCCATTAAAAAAAAAAAAAAAAAACAGTCCTATTTTTAGGACTGTAATAATGTGTTGGACACACCTACTTGACAAGGTGGATGAAAACATATAGTTTTTTATTTATTGAGAAATATTGAAAGTATAACAGAGAGTTATGAGATACGATTCTCTAGAATTACTGTGCCATGGGCAATTCAAGTATTTATTAAAATGGATATGTCAGGATGGGTGATAGGTTCACTTTAAACACTCAAAAACAGTGTCATATTAACAATGTCTGCTAATGAAAACTTGGATCATGTAGCGGTGCCACAGATTCTTTCCATTTTTAACTATTGCCTGTATGTAATACTTCATCTTTAAAAGGTTGATGGACCAGGTAACATCACAAGCCCATAATGTATATATTTAGAGCACTTTGTCATTAGGCAGGCCTTTCAGCCAGCTCGAAACTCTGCTCATTCATAGGGTAAATGCAAGGAAACTGACGTCCACTTAGCTGGAAAGGCCAAGGTCAAGGCCTGAAGTTACCCCAATTACTGACATACTGCAGCCTGCACCTACCAGTAGATATTCCTTCTCCAAAATTGTTCTTGCTTACTATTCTAGGAGGCTGAGCCTTGATATTACTGCTGAATACCTACATGTGAATCACACCTTGTCACTCTTTTTATAGAATCATTCACAATGATAGTAGAGGATAGACAGTCCTATAAAATGTTGAATATTCTTATGAATTGTTCAGTGACTCCCAGGAAGAGATGTTATTGGCCCCAAGGAGCCCATGGAGTATTTTGGGCTGGCCAGTCTCTCCTGGGGATGATTCATTACTCTAACAAATCTGCATTTAGTAATAACATTTTCACTGTGCTCTACATTAAGGACTGCAGGATTATCAAGTATATTAGGAAAATGTTATACATAACCTATACTCTGAAAAAGTATAGAAAAGTTTCTGTTCCCCCATAATTCTGGCAGCTACATCCTTATAACCAATCTTATTTATAGTTGACTTAATTTCAGAAAAAATCAATTTCAATTTCAGGGTTCATGTAAAGGCAATCCAAGCACTTTCATATATGTGTCCTCTGCCTGGATGTAGCAATACTTAAATTGACATACATCCCAGGATGCAACAATTTTTAAATTGACATTTCACGTTGAAATAGTATGTACAAGTAATATGTTAATTCAAAGTTTGCTGCATCTATACATATCAAGCATTGCATAGTTCCTATATGTAAAAAATTATTTTCAAAATGCCAGTTTTATGAGCAGTATAAAAATGGCTGCTGTACTGTATGTAGACATAAAAATATTAATGGAGAATGATAAACTACACATATCTTCTAACTACGCATAGTAGTAGGGTACTTTCCTTACCTGTGCATTTGTCTTCTTCTCTTCCTAGAAACTACTGAGGTACTGTATATCGCCCTGTTTGACTGCTTTAAGCAGGATGTAGAGAAAGTAACAATGGGTATTGGGAGGCAGGTAACTAGGAGGTCACGTTATACTTGTAGACAAAAATAATTTCTCATCCACTAGGCTGTAAGAAATGACTGCTATTGGATTAATTAAAAGTAGTATAATTGTGTATGTACAGCCAGACAATAAGTGGATTGTTAACGGATGTTAAATGCTGATGAAAATGAGGGGATAATGTATTTTGGATACTTTATTGAAGCTTAAGATACAATGTGTAGACTGTTATTGCAGAGTAAACATAGCAGATGGAGCAGAATAAATAAAGGATTTCATTGTCCATATTCCAAGATCACTTATTTTCAGAGGAGCAAGAAAAACGACATTGTTATCATGTGCTTAAATATAATTAAGGGTTTATACTTTATACCCTTCCTAAAGGGTTTATATTATCAGAAAATGACCTATTTTTAAGCCAGTTTTATGTTAAACATATTGTTAAATTGTTTTAAAAGTTTTTTTTTCTCTTCATATCACTAAGAATATTTTCAAGAACCTGCAATTTTTACTCTGGCCTCTAAACATAATAATAGACCGACACTTGCCAGTTTTGTATATTCTTTGATTTTCTTTGCAGTATTCAGCTAATTTTCATCACAGACAAGACACGCAGGATTACATTTGAAGATACCTCTATAGATGACACCACTGACCCATCACTGCTTCCAGAAGTGACAACAGATGATGTCACAGCGTATCAACACCACCTCCTGCACAAAGTATGCCTAGAACTCTCCCATAGATCTCAGTGAGTCAGCACCAGTCTATTGCTGCCTATGGCCAAGAGACTGTTGTAAAGCATATCACAAATCTACTATTACTATTTGTAAGGCACATTTTCACTTATTTTTATAAAGTGTAGCTACACCCAGCGTTGGACTGAAGGGCTTAAGGTCCACCAAAGAAACTTGTTCTAAGGGCCCACCCAACAGTTTCCTGCTAATAGTCCACACCACGGCTCCATCACTGAAATCTTGCATGTGTGCTGACTATTTGGTGTTACTGAGTACTTTCCTTGTATCGTCATCCCTATAGTACTGTGCACCCTCCAATAGCTCCATGTCTGGTTCATGCACAGTACTGTATGGGGAATGACATGGCCATAGAGCACCCCACACATGTGCAAGATTATAGTGAGGGAGCTGTGATGCAGGCATAGCACACAGGGCTACCATCACAAATTTTGAGTGTTCCCTCCCCCACAGTATAATGCTCCACATGGTATATAATGTTCCACAATGTCCACTGCAGTATAAAATGCTCCCCTGAGTGACCCACAGTGGCCCCACATGGTATATAATGCTCCACAGTGGCCCCATACAGTATAATATGTTCCCCACAGCCCCCACAAAGTATAATGTCCCACATTGGCCCCACACAGTATAATCTGCTCCCTAAAGCCCAACCTCACCACAGTAAAATGCTCCACAGTGGCCCCACACAGTATAGTTTTTTCCACAGAGCTCCCACACAGTATAATGCTTCCTAGAGCTCCCATAAAGTATAATGCTCCACAGTGGTCACACATGGTATAATATACTCCTCAGCAGCCCCACACAGTATAATGCTCCACAGTGCCCCCCCAGTATAATGCTCCACAGTGGCCCCACACAGTATAATACACTCCCCAGCAGCCCCACACAGTATAATAGGCAGCCCTCAGTGCCCCCCAGTATAGTGCTCCACAGTGACAGTACAATATGGTCCCCAGTAAGTATAATGCTCCATATTGGCCCCAAACAGTTTAATAGGCTACCCACAGTGCCACCCCCATTATAATGCTGCAGAGTGGCCCCACACAATATAATATGTGCCGCAGAGGGCTATCCGAGTATAATGCTCCACAGTGGCCCTACACAGTATAATAGGCTCCACACAGTGTCCCCACACAGTATAATATACTCCTCAGCAGCCCATACAGTATGATAGGTTCTCTACAGTGCCCCCCCTCCCCCAGTATAATGTTCCACAGTGGCCCCACACAATATAATAAGCTCCCAAGAGCCTCGGGCCACTTCAGGCAACCACCTTGAAATTCACTTCAACGAAAATGTGTTATTGTTATACTCTGGGGTATCAGCGGTTACGTGGGGCACACTGACATTAAGACGCATTATGGCCGGGACACTTGACGTCAGCCACAGGCCAGAAATGGGAAGAAGTTGACGCCGGATGCCCAGGAGAGGTGAGTATAAATGTTTGTTATCTTTACTCACCTCCCCTGGGCAGGCTTTCTATTAGTGATGTGGCCGGGTGCTGGCTATACGTAGGTGACACTATACTAACCACATACAATATAGTTTGAAATATGCATAACCATGACTGGACTGCAGGCAGGCAAAAGGGACTGCAACCACATATAGGCCTTTATCAACCATTTCCAGAGATTCCTTGTTAAAAAAAAAAAGTGACTGAAATTAAATGATCAGAGTTATCCAAAGATAAACTTACTGTCTATGCATATATAAGGAAAAGCAGCTCCACCTCGGTATATACAGTACTACAGCATGTCCTAAGACAAATGCCATATAAAAGCCTTATATATATATATATATATATATATATATATATATAACATTAAGATCTAGACTTTTACTTTGGATTCCTTTTGTGAATCTATCACTATGCTGCTCATACAACTCTGAGAATAACAAATAAAAATGTTTTAAATTAAAGGAGAAAACCACATGAAATGTGATGAAATGAAATATTACATGATAATAACAAATGCGCAGAACAATTGCCATTGAAATTTATGTTTAGTCTGTTTTTATTGAAGAAAGAGAATGTAAAAAAACAACAAGGGAGAACAGACCCCAACAGAGACAAAAGTCAATAATAAGGTACATGTCAAAGCAGCATAAGGAAAGACATACATAGCAATTACAGTGAGGAGCAATATAATGCTAGAATATTCTTGTAATACACAGTCAACTTCGGCTCTGAAATTAAGACTTGAGACACAGCTTTGAAAAACTATAAAAAGGCTGTGTCAGCAATCAAACTAAGCAAAAATAGGAAAAACACTAGAACAAAAGGTGGGAAAAGGAAAGGGGAAAAGAGAGAGAAAAAAGGGGACTCTAAGCCATGCCTAGTGACAAAGTGCAATACAAAAAGAATCTGTCTCCTGAAGATTCATTCAAGAAGACCAGGTGCAAATGAAGTTGTCCTGGCAATCCATCAGCCAGAAGATCCTCCATTCAGATAATATTGTTAAACTCTTGATCCCACTCAAAAATCGAGGGAACAAAAGATGTTCTCCAATGGCAGGGGATCACAGCACAAGCCACAGCCAATACACAGCACTGACTTCTTCAGATTCTTCTTCAGAGTAGGCATGGGACAACAGAAAGAAGAACAGCATTGTCAAAATGAGTGGATCAGGGAGCAGCTCCACTGAAGGTAATATAATATATAATACCCTTCTCAGAGAGGTGTGTCAGGAACTTCTTGTGTGAAAGTGTGAACCATGAGGGGGTTTTTGTACCATAGTGCAAGGATCTTAGTAAGCTTAGGAGCTTTTTTTTTTCTTGCGCCTACAGGCCACCATTAGCGTATGGGGAAGAACACACCCTTTGTCCATATCCTGGGGTCTAGGGACTCAATCGCTTTAATAGGAAGGCAGCTCGCTCCTGAGAGACACAGAGGTTTCACTCATTATGTGGTAGAGGTGAATATATTGAGCCAAGTCCCTGACCAGGAAACTAGGAGCACCCACTCCAGGTTGGAATGCAGGATGGTCAAAGAGGAGAGTCATTGGGCTTGGAAGTTGAGACAGGGGCAAGTAGTCCCACACCTGCAAAAGGAGGAGTACAAGAAAAGCGAGATACACAGCAGCCAGTTTTTGTTCTGGGGAAAGTCAGGGAAGGAAAAGATTGGGGTAGGGACAAATGTCCCTCTCCAACAACACCCACAATTTCAACATACTATGATGGAACTAGTGGATAAATCTACAGTAGTAGTAGTACATTTTAGATGATGCTTTGGATCAGACCAGGGTGGGCCTAGTAGTGCAGGGGGAACCCCCTTCCCAGACAAAGAAACAAGATGCTAAAAAGATTTGTCTAAAGAAAGACAGTGATGTTTTGAGGGATAGTCTGAAATAAAGATAGAAAGGAAGTATTTATTTTTTAAGCATGAATCATCTTGAACCAGATAACTGGAATTTAAACTAAAAGGGAGTATAGGTTAGCAGTGATATGAACCCTGATCACTACTGGTTGCCATGTACAAGGAAGGCTGAAGGGAGATAATCAAAGCCTCAAATTTTGTGTAGATTACCCTAAAATTACTCAGATGCCATAGTAGATGTCCTACTTGCTCTTTAAGTAAACTGACAGATTCACATCCTGCATTTGTTTCTGGTTAAAAATCTTCATGACATCATGTGCCTCTTACCAAAGTGAAATGAACCATTTTGTTGCAACATTTTTACAATACTAATCATCATTTATTTTTATACTGACATTGCACATAGATGTAGCTGCAGAGTAACACATTAATGCTAACATATTCCATTAGGTTCCTAAAATAATGTGGCCGCTGGGTGACATTGTTCTATTGGTAGTTATGAATCATTCTTACCTTGGCAAAGCTTGGTAGCTGCATTATTATATGCAAATACATACAAAACAAAGTAGGAAGGAACATTACCAAGAGCTCATGCTTTCATTAACATTTATGGAAAAAGACATGAATTAAATAAATAGACCTTATATTAATTAAATGCATTTTACATTTATTTTTCCATTATATGCTGTATATTATAGTTAGGGCCAGTTTCCTGCAGAGCAGCGTCAGACTGGTCCACCCATCTAACACAATAATTGGCTCCTAATACAGCAGAACCTGAAAGGTCCTGCAAAAGACAACCCTATTTGAAGCTTATTTTGGACCTTAGAAATTGCCCCTAGGGTTTAATTATGGGCTTATTTACAAATAATATTATTATATTATATATTATTAATATGTTATGTCTTCAGGGCTCAGTGATTTTTGTTGCCCACTCCACCATGCTAAGTGTCCATCCAGGCTATCAGGACAGGACTCTTAGAGTGCAGCCAAGAAATATACTCTTTTGACACAGGCATATTGTCACCAGGATTACTGAGGTAAGTGATGTTCGGCACAACACAGGTTAATGTAATTTGCTCAGCAGTAGAAAACAGTGAGGATCAACATGAGCAGTGCGCACGCCAGGAATAGAATACAGGTTCCTCAGCTCATAATGGATTGGGTACATTAGCCTTTCAGGCCACAGACTAGGCTCAGGAACTGTACTACACAGAACGAAACGCTGTACTGGTAGCTAACAAGATCTGGACAGAAGACCCAAAGGTGCAGGAAAAGCTCCCTTTTATATCAGAAATTTCCCACCAGGCTTGACGGCAAGTTGTCTGGCTGTGCCATGCAAAGACTGTACATCGAGTAGTGCCAAAGGGACACCACCCACTGCAGAGCCAATGGGCACCACCAGGTTTCAAGACACTTCTTGCTACTCTCTGCAGAAAACACCAGACCGAGGTGGATGCAATGATTCTGCAGCAAGTACACAATGAAAGCTTTCCCGCCACAGTCATTTTTCCATTTTCGTTTCTGACTCCATTCCAAACTCCATAAATTTTTTATTTTTCCATTCACAGAGCCATATGTGGGCTTAATGTTTGTGGGACAAATTTTACTTCGTAATGGTACCATTTAATATTCTGTATAATGTACTAAGAAGCTGGAAAAAAAATGTAGGAATTGGAGAAAAAATGCATTTGTGCAACTTTCTTATGAGCTTTGCTTTTACCACGTTCACTTTGCAGCCAAAATGACATGACACCTGTATTTTATAAGTCGGTATGATTCTAGGGATACCAAATTTATATATATTTTTTTACTTTTAACCACTTTAAAGAAAATCCAAAACTTTGCAAAAAAAAAAAAGAAAAATTCTTGGAATCGCATGTAACTTTTTTATATTTCCGTGTATGGGGATGCATAAGGTGTATTTTTTTGCAGGGCTAGATGTACTTGTTAGTTATCCCATTTTGGAGGAATGTCTGATGTTCTGATCGCTTGGTCTATATGTTTGTAGATCAGGCGTTTTTGGACGTGTGAATGTATAATTTATGTTTGTGTTTATTTATCTTTATTTCAATGTCTAGGAAAGGGGGGTGATTTGAATTTTTAGCTTTTTATTGCTATTTTATAGCTTTAAAAACTTTTTTTTAACTATTTATTAGCTTGAACCTGCAATATTTTAATTGCAAGTCTCATAGACTGCAATACAATTGTATTGCAGTCTAGGGGACTTTCGCTACATTACTATTGAGTAACAATAGTTACAGTGCTGGCCAAAAGTATTGGCACCCCTGCAATTCTGTCAGATAATACTCAATTTCTTCCAGAAAATGATTGCAATCACAAATGCTTTGGTAATAATATCTTCATTTATTTTGCTTGCAATGAAAAAACACAAAAGAGAATGAAAAAAAAAGTCAAATCATTGATCATTTTACACAAAACTCCAAAAATGGGCCGGACAAAAGTATTGGCACCCTCAGCCTAATACTTGGTAGCACAACCTTTAGACAAAATAACTGCGAACAACCGCTTCCGGTAACCATCAATGAGTTTCTTTCAATGCTCTGCTGGAATTTTAGACCATTCTTCTTTGGCAAATTTCTCCAGGTCCCTGAGATTTGAAGGGTGCCTTCTCCAAACTGCCATTTTGAGATCTCTCCACAGGTGTTCTATGGGATTCAGGTCTGGACTCATTGCTGGCCACTTTAGAAGTCTCCAGTGCTTTCTCTCAAACCATTTTCTAGTGCTTTTTGAAGTGTGTTTTGGGTCATTGTCCTGCTGGAAGACCCATGACCTCTGAGGGAGACCCAGCTTTCTCACACTGGGCCCTACATTATGCTGCAAAATTTGTTGGTAGTCTTCAGACTTCATAATGCCATGCACACGGTCAAGCAGTCCAGTGCCAGAGGCACAGGTAATGGCTACAGGTGATGGCCACAGGAAAGGTTTCGGTGATGTATGTAAGTGACATTTAACCTGTCCCCTGAAGTGGCCCCTCAGACATTATATTATAATACACCCCTCCTGTTGCCCTCACAGTATAATTGTTGCACAGTTTCATCAAATCCTGCAGTTTCCCCAACTGTTTCATGACTATTTTGACTATACCAACATGTCCCTTGGAGCAAGGCTTGCCTCCCTTTACTCCGACCTATACAAGGACAGGCTATCTGGCTTTCCTATTCCTAGAGTATGATGTTGCAATCAAGAAATACAGTCTACTCACACAGGCATGTTGTCACCAGGTTTACTAAGGTAGATGATGTTCAGCACAACAGGGTCAGATGCTCAGCAGTAGAAAACAGCCAGGATCACCATCAGCAGTTCTCATAACAGGAACATAACATTTCTCAGCCTGAGAATGATGGCCCTGTTGCATAAACAGTGATTGCCCAGTTCCAATTTCCAGGCTCACAGCGGATTCAGTATGCTAGCCAGAAACAGGCTCAGCTTGTGGGACTGCTAGCAATGGAGGTCCGTAAGGAAGATCCAAAGACACAGGAAGACATGAGATTGTAACTTGCTAAGGCTGTATAATGAATTGCACCAAAGGACACCACCCAATGAACAGTCAATGGGCACAGCCACATATCACCCATTTGGAGAGCAATATTGCCAATCTCTTTCAAGAAAACAACAGACTAAGGTACAAAAAGTGACTCATCAGTACATATGTAAAGTGACAGTGTTACATTATACAGTGCAATAAGTCATGAGCATATTCAATAAAATACATGTCATAAAAAGCACAAGACATAGAAAGTACAAGTAAATACATAAAACAATTACATAGGCCAGTCTTGGATAAGGACCTGCGGCCTACACTGACAGCTTTCAGCAGTATGTGCATTTGCACATACAGCTGAAAGAAGTGATCGCTCACTAATGGTGAATCCTGTACCAGATTCCCCGTTAGTTAGCGATCAGGGCGACGGCGCACGTGCCAACTGATAGGGCTCTGAGTGCCCCCTATGGCACGCGAGCCATAAGTTCACCAACACGGTCCTAGGCTTTTTGGATGCACATTTGAATTGCTGAATTGCCAAGCGTCCGAGTTGAAGTATTGACTTGAATCCCATTCAGATGCTTAAACTGCTTACAATACGTTATTGTAAATGTTTTATTGCAGTTGGTGCTGGCCTGCATGGCCAGCTATTTGGTTCAGTGGGACAATTCCCTTTTCCATGGGTGTAATAAGTTTTCAATAAATATTTATTTGAAATAAATGGAATTACCAGCTGCATTTTGTGTTTCCTCCACTTGTCTTTATGTTACGGACAACTATAGGTCGGTGAGTCTTACTTCTATAGCTGGAAAATGACTTAAAAGTCTATTAAAAGATCATATACTGATCAGTATGTTTTCAATAATAATATTATATCCCATAATCGTCATGGCTTTATGAAGGAGAGGTCATGTCACACAAATGTACTGACTTTTTATTAAGTAGTAAGCAGAAATCTGAATACAGGATGCCCAGTAGGTATCATATACTTGAATTTTTTTTTTTTTAAATTTGACACTGTCCCTTACATAAAGTTATTGTACACCTTAAATTCCATTGGTTTAGATGAGTGGTTATGAAACTTTCCAGGACCTACTTTTGGCTGAGACTTTTGTTTGGGATCCCTATGTGCCATACTTAGCCCGATTCGAAAGATAAATCCCTTCTATTCTGTATTCTGCCTATATTCTGCTGTCCTCCAGTATTCTGCCTCTAGTCTCCTGTCTCCTACCTCTATTCTCGGGTCTCCTGTCCTGTTCCCCTATTCTTCTGTCCTCTATTATCTGCTGTCCTAGCTGTCTATGCTGGGACAATTAGAGCGTGTGAACTTCTCTTACTGCCCATATAGGTGGTGACTATTTTGTTTACTCAGTAATTGTGATAATCTGATAGTAATAGTAATAGTCTGAAAATGCCCAGTCTACAATGTTATAAAAATATTTTTCCCATATGGTGAATGGTGTAGCATTGCTGCTTTTTCGTTTTTTTGCCGCCCATAAAAATTTTAATAAAAAGTGAAAAAAACTATAGACATTCTCCAAAATGGTATAAATAAAAAGTACATCTGTCCCTGCAAAAAAAAAGATGCCTTATGCATCCCATACACGGAAATACAAAAAAGTCAGAATATGGTGACTCAAAGAAAAACTATATATGGTATCTCCGTAATAAATATTGTCCCATAGAATACAGATGACATGCCATTTTGGCTGTATGGTGCACGCCGTAAAAGCAAAAGCCCATAAAAATGTCGCACAAACGCAGTTTTTCTCTAATTCTGACCCCTTCTGAATTTTATTCCAGTTTCCCAGTACATCATACGCAATATTAAATGATATCATAATGAAGTACAATTTGTCCCGCAAAAACTAAGCACTCATATGGCTCTCTGAATGGAAAAATAAAAAAGTTATGGCTTTTGGAAGGAAGGGAGTGAAAAAACAAAAATCAAAAAATGCCTGTAGCGGGAAAGGGTTAACATGATGAAAAAAGTCACAATGCTTATACATACAAAAAGGGGTAATGAATGACATACAGTAATATGACATAAAACAGTTTACTAAAATAAAATAAACAGAAATCTAACACTCACATAGGTGGGCTTAGGATCTGGCACCAGAGGCAGGCAGAGAGAATCCAGAACAAATCTTCACCTTATAGTGAGCCCCTAAGAAATAACCCTCACCCCTGGTATTCCATAGAATAAAAACCTCTGGTCTTAAAGGGAATCTGTCAGGGCAATTTTGGACACTAAACCACCCACACGTCCATATGGTCCTGGGGTTTAGTGTCCTAAATCACCCTGTTATAACGCAATCCATGGCCGCATTAAGAATAAAAAAGCTTTATACTCACCCTGCCGCTGTACTCCCCGCGCCTGCGCAGTTTTTCAATGAAGCCAGAAGAGCACGCCTCGGCTTCAGTGCGCATGCCCCGCATGTGTGTGTTTTTCATCTATTTTGTGAAAATCACTCAGCTTTGCAAGATTCCCAAAAATTAGCTATCTGTGTTATAACTTAGAAAGAAATTTATATATAGGTAAATTTTGCTTCTGCAGAAGCCTGTATAACAGACAGCTTTCTTGGGACCTTGAAAAATACATTTGTCACCTTAATAAACAATTACAGAGTAAGGAGAAAGGTTTATTTAGGTATATTTAGTATTCAGCAGTTTCTAATACAGCATTACCTGGTATGCTACTCAGCTTTCTGGGACTCTGAAAAACACATCTGACATAATATGGCACCATTATGTGGCAAGGAGTCGGATTTATTTAGATAAATGTAGTATTCAGAATTCCCTATCATAGCTCCACATGCTATGCTTTAGCATGATTTGGAACAAACGGGGATTTATTTGGTATATTTAGTATTCAGCACTCCCTATGACTGCATTACTTGGTATGTTAACCAGCTTTCTCAGAATCCTGAAAGGGAAATGCTTGCAAGCTATGGTTTGATTAAAGTACAAGGAGGTACATTTATGGAAGTATAGTATTCAGTATACCTTATTAAAGCTCCACATGCTATGTTACCCAGTTTTCCCAGAAGTCTGAAAGGCAAATCTGGCAAGCTCTGGATCAAAAGATATTTATTTTATATTACATGGTTTCATTTATTGTTCAGCAGTCCTTATTACATTACCTGGTAAGCTACCCTGCTTTCACAGGACCCTGAAACCTGCCCTATCCTCCTAAACTTCCTTGCTCATGTGTACTAGCATTAGAAGAAAAAGGGAGGGGGGAAAACCATGGCTACTGCCATAGAGAAGAATATATTGCCTTTCTAACTTATTTTCATGCTTTTTAATTATGATATAAGAGAAAAGGAGAGCAAGGAAAATTAGGAATGATTTGAGGTGTCATATAGGAAAAAAAAAATCTTTTTTTTTTTTTTTGGATTCTGGAGTTAGTGGTCCTTTAACAAACATGATGAGAAGTCAGACCCATACTAATATTAATATTTCCATCCTGAATCCATCAAAATCACCACACATACACACAAATAAACAATACATTTCCACTGACAAGTATAAAGTATATACAGGTAGGGGCTTTCATTACACTTTCCCCTTTTACTTTGCATAATGGCAAATGGCACCCACCATTTTTACATTTTTGCCAACCCAGACCCATTATCACATGACACAGCTGGTGATCAGTACTGTAAACCCAGTTCCTAGATAAACTTACCACCTTTACACATCAGTCCTCAGAACATTAATGTCTGACTTCATTGATGGACCAGGAGAGACAATAATAAAACTTAACATTTAATGTTATATATTTAAAAATATATAAGGGCCCCAAACATATTGAAAACCATCATAAAAACACTATCGTGAGGATATTCATATGCAGTGATACCTCAAAAAAGATATGGAAAGGTCTTACCAACAGAAGTATCGGGCTTATTCTAGCTATACTGTGGCCAGAAGTTTTAGATGATGCGGCCCCGCTCGTGGCGTCAGTATCGGGCGCTCATTGGCGCGAACCTCAGCAATATGCACGTGTGTTTGTTTTCACCTGGTAAGGTAAGAGTAGTTTGGAAGGTGGAGCCTATTGGCTATGTAAGTAACCTTCTGAACAGTATTATGTTGCTACCATTGTCACAACGTGGAGTTACACACGTGGACAAAATTGTTGGTACCGCTCGTTTAATGAAATAAAAACCCACAATGGTCACAGAAATAACTTGAATCTGACATTCTAATAAGATATGCTTCATTTTTCCGTCTGTGAACATAGAGCTGATGTGCCTTGCCAAAAATTTTGATTTTTGTCTCATCTGTCCATAGGATATTCTCCCAGAAGCTTTGTGGCTTGTCAACATCTAGTTTGGCAAATTACTTTTGTCAGATTCAAGTTATTTCTGTGGCCATTGTGGGTTTTTCTTTCATTAAACGAGGGGTACCAACAATTTTGTCCACGTGTGTAAGTAGTAACTTTCCTCCATTGTGGGGTTTTATTTATTATCACCTTTACTGTCCTACAACTGTGGGCAGCAACCTTTTGGCGATTTGATTTGTTTTGTCTGACATTTTGTTTGATTTATATGCTGGACTCTTTAGTCAGTAAAAAAGTCTCCTGATGACTGGGGCATAACTGTGCCAGGAAACACGTAGGACCAGGGACGGGACCAGGGACAACATAGGGTCAAACTAAGGATGAGTTTGGTACTGCCCTTGTCAGGGTGGAAGTCAATTTCTGGGGTTTGAGAGCCAGCGACTAAGGGGTAGAATATGGACAATTGTCTGCTTCGCTGGTGATGTGCCCTCACTGTGTGACCCCCGCCGTCAGATGTTGGTAAGATCTTTCCATACCTTTTTTGAGGTATCATTGCATATGAATATCCTCACGATAGTGTTTTTATAGTAGTTTTCAATACGTTTGGGGCCCTTATATATTTTTAAATATACACACGTGGACAAAATTGTTGGTACCCCTCATTTAATGAAAGAAAACCCCACAATGGTCACAGAAATAACTTGAATCTGACATAAGTAATTTGCTAAACTACATGTTGACAAGCCACAAAGCTTCTGGGAGAATGTCCTATGGACAGATGAGACAAAAATCGAAATTTTTGGCAAGGCACATCAGCTCTATGTTCACAGACGGAAAAATGAAGCATATCTTGAAAAGAACACTGTCCCTACTGTGAAACATGGAGGAGGCTCTGTTATGTTCTGGGGCTGCTTTGCTGCATCTGGCACAGGGTGTCTTGAATCTGTGCACGGTACAATGAAATCTCAAGACTATCAAGGGATTCTAGTTCTCAGTCGCAGGTCATGGGTCTTGCAACAGGATAATGCCCAAAACACACAGCTAAAAACACCCAAGAATGGCTATTCTGAAGTGGCCTTCTATGAGCCCTGACCTAAATCCTATTGAGCATCTTTGGAAGGAGCTGAAACATGCCGTCTGGAAAAGGCACCCTTCAAACCCGAGACAACTGGAGCAGTTTGCTCATGAGGAGTGGCCAAAATACCTGTTGAGAGTTGCAGAAGTCTCATTGACAGTTACAGGAATCATTTGATTGCAGTGATTGCCTCAAAAGGTTGTGCAACAAAATATTAATTTAAGGGAACCATCATTTCTGTCCAGGCCTGTTTCATGAGTTTTCTTTTTTTAAAAATTCTGTTGAAGCATGGTTGAAAAGCAATGTCTGACTTTCATTTGTTCATTTTCTTAGAATTTTTATATATTATTACTTTTGTCAGATTCAAGTTATTTCTGTGACCATTGTGGGTTTTTCTTTCATTAAACGAGGGGTACCAACAATTTTATCCACGTGTGTATAAAATTAAATGTTAAGTTTTATTATTGTCTGTATCAGTGCTGTGACTTATTTAACATTCTGCTACAGTTGGTGTACATTTCCTTTTGCATTGTGGGACATCTGCAGAAGTGCTCATTTTTGCTGTTTATATATGGACCAGGGGAGACCATCCCTGTCAGCTTGTGCTGGGGCCTCCTGCTGAGTTTATGGCTTTGTGCTAAAGTTTGCCTGGAACTGTCCTCTTCCCAAGCACTGGAGGAGCATGAGCAGTTGCAGAGTTGTTATAGATACAGCATAGAATTTCCACTCCCTACAAGGTGACCTGCATGAACTGGCCAAATGGGCAGCAAATTGAAAATGAGGTTCAGTGTTAATAAGTCTACAATGGAGAAGTTAAATTACAGAAAGCAGTGCCATTGTGCTGCATTCAATGCCAAACCTTGTCCTGTATTAGGAAAGTAATTCCTTCTAGAGAAGAAAGTATTATTTTACCCCTCTACAAAGCACTGGTGTGACCACATCATGAATATTCAATCTAGTTTTGGGCACCAATCCATAAAAACATCATAAACCTGAAGAAAGTTCAGAGATGTTGGACCAAATTAACACATGATACGGAAGATCTCATCTATGAAGATAGGTTATCAAAACTAAATGCTTTTAGTCTAGAGTGGAGAAGGCTGAAGGGAGATATCATAGGTTTATATAAATATGTAAGTGGTCTTTGTTATATGGTCAGTGTAATAAATTATTTGTTCCACAAACTGTACAAAGAACCTGGGGTCACTGCATGAAGCAATTTTGTGACAAACTTCAGAATCATTACTTTAATGTCTGACCTGTAAAATCATGGAACATGCTCCTGCAGAATTTAGTCATAGGGTAAAGTGTAAACCACAATATGAAGAGCTACTGGCAGAGGCGTAGCTAGGGGTTCAGCACAGGGGGGCGAACATGTCCAAGTGGGCCCCCAACTTGGACCTGTTCGTATACCAATACTATCAGTATACGGTGAGCGTATAGTGGTATATAGCAGCTCTACACAGGGCTCTGCAGACGATTTAGGTGAATACAGGGCAGTAGCATTTAGTGACTTACCAGTGACGTCTCTGACCAATCCTTCACATTCCCCGTCTCTTTTATCTGGACGGCCATGACCACTTCTTCCAGTCTCTGTAAAGTTTGCAACACAGACATCTTTGGCTCCTTACTTTTCCAGGCACCTGACCCATATTGTCCTCACCTACACATAGCCCCCATCCTGCTGCTACCCCAATATATATATATATATATATATATATATAACCCCCTATAATGAATAATACCCCCAAGTGTATCTTTAAATTAATAACTTCCCTGTGCACCCCTTTAAATAGTGCCCCTTATTAATAATGCTCCAGATGTTTCCTAATTAAAAAGGAAAAAAAAAGGGAAAAAAAATTATTGGGGTTCCAATACCCCGAACCCCCAGGATCAGCTGTTTGAATGAACCATGGTACCTGTGTAAGCACCGTGACCCCTTCTCTGTTTACATAGTGTCATTCTTTTCATAGCGGCCATGTAATGTAACTACAACCTCATCCTATACACGTCTATGTGACAAGGCTGGAATTACATCACACGGTCTCTATAAACAGACAGCGTGTGATATAAACAGGCGCCATAGCCCCTTCATACAGCTTATCAGTGGGGAATCACTTATCTCTTATTGATGTTTTATTCTGAGGATAGACCATCAATAAAAATGAGCTGGAAAACTCCTTAAAGAGGACCTTTCACGTCCTCATGTATATGCTGTTTTACATACCGCTAGAAAGCCGACAGCATGCTGAATTCAGCGCACTGCCGGCTTTCCCGGTATGTGCCCCGGGGCTGGAGATATCGGCGGTCTTAGTTTCACGGTTTACTGTCAGAAAGGCTTTCCTGACAGTCTAGCTACGCTGTGAGGAACGCCCTCTCTGACAGTTCTCTTTCATAGACTTGTACTGGGGGGCGTTCCTCACAGCTCAGCGTCATCGCCGGGCAGTAAGGACAAGAACGGTGAGCAAAAATCCCAGAACCACACGGGGGGACCTAGTGAATGACCTGCAGAAAGCTGGGACTAACGTAACAAAGGCTACCATCAGTAACACACTACGCCGCCAGGGACTCAGATGCTGCAGTGCCAGACGTGTCCCCCTGCTTAAGCCAGTACATATCCGGGTCCGTCTGAAGTTTCCTAGAGAGCATTTGGATGTTCCAGAAGAGTATTGGGAGAATGTCATATGGTCAGATGAAACCAAAGTAGAACTGTTTGGTAGAAACACAACTCGTCGTGTTTGGAGGAGAGTGAATGCTGAGTTGCATCCAAAGAACACCATACCTACTGTGAAGCATGGGGGTGGCAACATCATGCTTTGGGGCTGTTTCTCTGCAAAGGGACCAGGACGACTAATCCGTGTACATGACAGAATGAATGGGGCCATGTATCGTGAGATTTTGAGTGTAAACCTCCTTCCATCAGCAAGGGCATTGAAGATGAAATGTGGCTGGGTCTTTCAGCATGACAATGATCCCAAGCACACTGCCAGGGCAATGAAGGAGTGGCTTCGTAAGAAGCATTTCAAGGTCCTGGAGTGGCCTAGCCAGTCTCCAGATCTCAACCCCATAGAAAACCTTTGGAGGGAGTTGAAAGTCCGTGTTGCCCAGCGACAGCCCCAAAACATCACTGGTCTAGAGGAGATCTGCATGGAGGAATGGGCCAACATACCAGCAACAGTGTGTGTCAACCTTGTGAAGACTTACAGAAAACGTTTGACCTCTGTCATTGCCAACAAAGGATATATAACAAAGTATTGAGATGAACTTTTGTTATTGACCAAATACTTATTTTCCACCATAATTTGCAAATACATTCTTTAAAAATCAGACAATGTGATTTTCTAGATATGTTTTCTCATCTTGTCTCTCATAGTTGAGGTCTACCTATGATGACAATTACAGGCCGGCCTCATCTTTTTAAGTGGGAGAACTTGCACAATTGGTGGCTGACTAAATACTTTTTTTCCCCACTGTATATAAAGATATATATCACATACATACACCAAAACATGAAGTTCATCCTTTTTGGGGTGAGATTAACTAACAAATTACACCCGTTTTTTTCCTATGGCCTGAGCTACTATATAAGTTGTATTGCTGTTTCCTACAGACAGAATTGGAGCATATCTTTTAAAAGGAGATAGAGAGTTCAGCTTATACTTTGGCTTTAGCTGAATATACCATAAAGATGTTTGGAGCTGCCAGGAGATGATCAAGTCCTTTATTGTTACAATATGTTCTCCTAGTTATTGCAAAAAATACTGCCTTCGAACAACACATTACCAAACATTCAATTATGTTCTACTTTCTGAGCTCTCAAAACTAAGAAATAAATCCTGCTGTTAAAATGGATTTTCAGTTAAGCAAATAAAACTGGTCCTAATTTTTTATTCCATGTCTAATTCATCTTACTGTAACCTATATTGCGGCAGAGTAACTTGACTAGGCTCTAGTACATAATAAAACTATTTAAGAATATAGCACTTCTGTAAGCTATTTACACACTTGGTTTCTGCCAGCTGAAAGAAAGGACAAAAACTGTATGCTCCTTATCTGTTTCCACCCACATGCTGCTCTTCCTGTTCATTCTTCCTGAGCAGCTGTCCAAGAATGGCAGGAACTGGAGGTCCTGAGTCAGGAGAAATAGAGGTATGTAAACATTCCCATCTCTGAGGACTAGCTAAGAAAACACAAACTCTACAGGAAGAAAGGAGAGCTTGATGTATAGTGAAACTCAACATAAAAAAAGGCAGGCATGTGATAGAAACTTCCAGGCTCAAAACTATCATATCAGGTCAGTTTACTTATAACATGAAGAAACTATGTGAGAAAGCCTTCAATTTAAAGGAGTCTTGCCATGAACAGAGTCACATTTACATCTGTAGGCAAACAAACATTTTTGCAAACATAAATAACTCTAAATTTTGCCGGAACTTTCTATGATCTGGCACTTCTATGGTCTGGCCGTGGTTATATTCTTGTGAACACATGATAACATCAGTCTTCATAACCCCTGAGCCAGCAGAGGTGGCATCCTTGGCCAGCCATGTGCTTGCACAGAAATCTATGCTAGCAAATAGCTGGAAGAGTGAAGAAATCAGGCGATACCTTTTAGAGGCTAACTGAGTATATTTATAAGTAAGCTTTCAGGAGTACTAGCTAGCTCCCTTCATCAGACATGGTGTGATACAAGAACTGAAAATTCACAGATTTTTATACACATGGTTTTCAAAGCATTTTAGAGTCCTTAAAAAAAATGCAATCTAAGTAGAGAAGTTATTTACAACAGGTCAAAAAAACAGTCTGGAAACTTGTGGTGCGTGACGGAGGGATCAGTAATTCTTGCTGTTATCTGTTTGCTATCAGGAGGTGATTTGTGACCCTCACAGGTCATACATAGTGTGACATGAAGCAGGCATGAATATTAAGTCCAAATTGCAGAGTTTGAAATTTTTGCATAAATTTATACTCCCATTCTTTTCTTTTCTCCTGCGTTTTAAAATGTCCCATTAAAACCACAACCTGCAAATCTTCAATAGAGTGGTTTTCTCCGGAGAAATGTGCGGCCACTGGGAGATCTGTTCTGCTGTTATTAATATTGGATCTGTGTGAGTTCATTCGTTGACTGAGTCTCTGCCCTGTTTCCCCCACATAGAGGCCTGTGCTGAGACATTGCACACACATTATGAGGTACACCACATTGGAAGACCTGCAGGAAAATGTCCCCCTAATTCTGTGCACCTGCTGTGACTGTGGGATAGGTACACTGTCAGCGGTGTGGATGTGCAGGTGAGGAGGCCCTACTTCAATTCCATAATGACTTCAATGACTTTCACCCGACCATCAACCTTAAACTTAGCTATTCAGGGAGTGAAATTCACTTTCTGGATACCACAATATACATTAAAGACCACCGACTACTCACATCAATATACCACAAACCCACAGACAGAACGGCCTACCTGAGAAACGACAGCTTCCACCCCAAGCACACAAGACAATCTATAATCTACAGCCAGGCTATACGATACAATCGTATTTGCTCCGACAAAACAGACCTGGACAAGCACCTCCTGGATCTGAGGATGAAATTTCTCAGATTGGGATACAAACCAAAAGTAACAGACAACCAATTGAACAAAGCGGCAGCCATTAACTGAGACAGTCTGCTCACATATAGAGAGACCCAGAAAGATGCCCGAGTGCCCCTAGTTGTCACCTACAACCCACAGCTGGAGATCCTATGAAGGATTGCCAAGGAGCTCCAACCTTTGCTACATAGGGACAACAGACTCAAGAACATATTTCCAGTCCCCCCTCTCCTTTCCTTTCGACAACCACCAAACCTGAGGCGTATTATCGTCCGGAGTGCCCTGAAGGCCCCAACTGAAAATGGCACCTCACCTTGCCTACATAAAAGGTGCATGACCTGCAAGCACATCCACACCGCTGACAGTGTACCTATCCCACAGTCACAGCAGGTGCACAGAATTAGGGGGACATTTTCCTGCAGGTCTTCCAATGTGGTGTACCTCATAATGTGTGTGCAATGTCCCACCACAGGCCTCTATGTGGGGGAAACAGGGCAGAGACTCAGTCAACAAATGAACTCACACAGATCCAATATTAATAACAGCAGAACAGATCTCCCAGTGGCCGCACATTTCTCCGGAGAAAACCACTCTATTGAAGATTTGCGGGTTGTGGTTTTAATGGGACATTTTAAAACGCAGGAGAAAAGAAAAGAATGGGAGTATAAATTTATGCAAAAATTTCAAACTCTGCAATTTGGACTTAATATTCATGCCTGCTTCATGTCACACTATGTATGACCTGTGAGGGTCACAAATCACCTCCTGATAGCAAACAGATAACAGCAAGAATTACTGATCCCTCCGTTACGCACCACAAGTTTCCAGACTGTTTTTTTGACCTGTTGTAAATAACTTCTCTACTTAGATTGCATTTTTTTAAGGACTCTAAAATGCTTTGAAAACCATGTGTATAAAAATCTGTGAATTTTCAGTTCTTGTATCACACCATGTCTGATGAAGGGAGCTAGCTAGTACTCCTGAAAGCTTACTTATAAATATACTCAGTTAGCCTCTAAAAGGTATCGCCTGATTTCTTCACTCTTCCACTACTTTCAATGGCTAACACGGTACAACATTATACTACTAGCAAATAGCTGGGGTAGACTTCCTACATCATTTACAACAGATTTCTGGTGTACATTATAACAACACCAAAAAACAGAATAAATACTAAGAGCAAACATATACCAAAAATATAAATACATTTATTAATATTTCACAAAAATACAAAAACGAAGCAGTTAGTTTTAAGCCATTTTTGGAGCAATAAACAGTGCAAATGTTATAAAGCTATATATGGTTACATGTTTTTTTTTTTTTTGTTAATTGTTTTTGTTTTGTTTTTGTTATAGTCATATCAGCAATCACCAATTATTGTCATCCGGTACTCGTATCGACAGAAGTTTTTTGGATCCTGTTTGAATCTTGTTGGGACGGCTTGAGAAGATTTCTTCATATTCCCTGTGTATTGACATAATTGTTTTTGCACTACTCTTTGTTATTCTGTTTATTCGGTTTTTCTGATTCATTTTATAGAGGCCCATATAATAGAAATGTATGTACTTTTATTTAATATTTGTGCATGCGTGATTACTTTATGTCTTGGTTCTCCATTTTTGTATTAGCCCCTGTTGTAACTGTATGGTGCCATTTCTGGAGTTTATATGTATATTCTGCACTATATACGCATGTGTATCTCTATATTTGTCCTCCATTTTTTTTTGGTCCTTCCCATTTAATCTTTATATATGTATAGACACCATTTTGGAGAGGACCTGCACACTATGCGCTATTTGCACATGCGTTGTGTGTATTGTTGAATTTTCTTCCATTTTTTATTTATAGTTACTTGTAGTCGAGGGCTATATAGTAGTATCATGTGTATGCCCTCGTTAAGCATTTGCACATGAGATATATCTTATTCCATGTTCCGATTCTCCATTTTTGGTTAGCTCTTGTTACAACTGTGCGGGCACCATTTTGGAGTCCATATGTATATTGAGAGACATCCGTCCTCCATTTTGAGTTAGCCCTTGTTATAACTGTGCGCCATTTTGGAGTTTACATGTATATTAAGTACATGTATTTGTACATCTGTCCTCCATTTTGTTGTGGACCTTTTACCTATAAATACCGGGGTAGCAGCGGTAGTGGCTGCAACAGGGCCCAGGACATTAAGGGGCCCGGAGCCCTGTGGCAGCCGCTACCGCGAACCCCACAAACACTGCTATCATTATACTCCGGGGTCTTTTTAGACCCCGGAGTATAACGATCGGGGGCCCAGGGGAGGTTGGGGAACATAAAAAACACTGTAACTCACCTCCTGCACTCCAGCAGGCTTTGGGCCTGTTTGGTGACGTCCTAGACATAAGTAGCATTGTTTTTTTTGTTTGTATCCTACCCTGGGTCTCCGATCATTATACTCTGGAATCTGAATAGACCTCAGAGTATAATAATCGTTCATGGTTGATCCACAAGGGCATAATACTGTGTGCAGGGGCCACTGTGGGGCATAATACTGTGTGCAGGGGCCACTGTGGGGCATAATAGTGTGTGCAGGGGCCACTATGGAGCATAATACTGTGTACAGGGGTCAATATGCTGCATAATACTATGTGCAGGGGCCACTATGGGACATAATAGTGTGTGCAGGGGCCACTAAGGGGCATAATACTGTGTGCTGGGGCCACTATGGGGCATAATACTGTGTGCAGGGGCCAGTATGCTGCATAATACTGTGTGCAGGGGCCACTATGGGGCATAATAGTGTGTGCAGGGGCCACTATGGGCATAAAAGTGTGTGCAGGGGCCACTGTGGGGCATAATACTGTGCAGGGGCCACTGTAGGGCATACTACTGTGTGCAGGGGCCAGTATGCTGCATAATACTGTGTGCAGGGGCCACTATGGGACATAATAGTTTGTGCAGGGGCCACTAAGGGGCATAATACTGTGTGCAGGGACCAGTATGCTGCATAATACTGTGTGCAGGGGCCACTAAGGGGCATAATACTGTGTGCTGGGGCCACTATGGGGCATATTACTGTGTGCAGGGGCCAGTATGCTGCATAATACTGTGTACAGGGGCCACTGTGGGGCATAATACTGTGTGCAGGGGCCAGTATGCTGCATAATACTGTGACAGGGGCCACTATGGGACATAATAGTTTGTGCAGGGGCCACTAAGGGGCATAATACTGTGTGCAGGGGCCAGTATGCTGCATAATACTGTGTGCAAGGGCCACTATGGTGCATAATAGTGTGTGCAGGGGCCACTATGGGGCATAATAGTGTGTGCAGGGGCCACTATGGGGCATAATAGTGTGTGCAGGGGCCACTAAGGGGCATAATACTGTGTGCTGGGGCCACTATGGGGCATAATACTGTGTGCTGGGGCCACTATGGGGCATAATACTGTGTGCAGGGGCCACTATGGGGCATAATACTGTGTGCAGGGGCCACTATGGCGCATAGTACTGTGTGCAGGGGCCACTATGGCACATAAAAGTGTGCGCAGGAATGCAGTTTGTGCAGGGGTAGTTGTTGGAGGGGGCGGTCCGGAGGGGGTTGGAGGTGGTTCGGGGGGTGCCCCATGTCAAATGTTCGCCTTGGGGCCCAGCCATTCCTAGTTACGCCACTGCCTATACTTACCTGCAGAGTATTATTGTAGAGGGCGTTTTCATTATGATGCTTTTAGCATGCGACAATATACTCCATGTGGTGTGGTTTTCATTGCTGGTATGTAACCAATTTGTTAGTTAGGTGTCTTTCACTAGTACCTTTACATATAGCTGTTTTTTTATCAGTTTCTTTACCTCCTGATGAAGTCTTGATAAGATGAAACGCGATTCGCGGTATTTGTTGTGGTGTATGTGAGGGGGTCAGCCACGTTATTTACATCATGACTATGGGTAAGCTCATACCTTGAGTTGCTTTATACTGCTATTATAGCATTGCCACCTTACATATAGTGTGTGACAGCAGGGTTTTGATTAAATTGCTGCTTATTTATTACGTGCTGTCCCACTAGTATGGTATAATTTATACTTGCTCTATGTTATATGCTTACCCAGATTGATTTTTCCCTTATGTGGTTTGACTGTATGTTCAACAAGGAAACCAATTATATAGTGGTTACCCCCTCTATCCATCTTTCATGTGTTTCCATTCATTGTAGTGGAGACTATATATTTTATATGTGTCTCTTGTCTTCAGTGTTGTACTGTTGCTTATTGTCGCCTTGATTAATTTTTGTATTTTTGTGAAATATTAATAAATGTATTTATATTTTTGGTACATGTTTGCTCTTTGTATTTATTCTGTTTTTTGGTGTAGTTATGCTCCTAGGGGCTAAGCTTTATTTTTGTTTGAGGTATTGTTTTTCTAATGTACATTATAACAATTCTGGCCGATGGCCCCACCCCCTGCACACCCTCACCATGTCCTCTTTCTGGTAAAGTAGCAAAGTTGGTGCAGAAATTAAAAAGTCTAAATTATTGTGCAAAAATCCAACTTGTGCAAAAATATTGCGACTTTTTATGCCTTGTACACCAGAAAACTTTTTCAGCTAGAAGAAAAAAAAAATCTTCAGGCGGATTCTGCCTTGAAAAACCCATTGAAATCAATGGGAGGTGGAAAAAACGCAAAACTTTTTTTTGACGCGGTCTCCATGTTCATACAGTGTGCGGGAGCAAAAAAAATAAATGGCAAAAATCGTGGAAAAAAACGCAACGAAAAATGCGACAAAAAAACGCACCATGTAAAAAGTTTCCTAATTTCTAAAGCAGATTTTTTCAGCCAGCAAAAAAACTCTGTGTGAATATATCCTTTGTGTCATTACCCTACCAAGAAGCCACATTATGGGTCTAAACACACAGCATTACCATGTGCATGAACCTTTTATGACCGTGACCCTACTGGTAGGTATGTAATCTGTCCACAATGCAATGTATTCTTCCCTAGAACACATGTTTCTGAATGGAAAATACTATCTGTTATAAAATATGTATATAGTATACTGCGTCATGAGGTATGTCTAGTTATGCTTTAACTTTTGGGCTCATTGTTGTAGAGGAGTTTTGGTTCAATGTGTCAGTGTGGCTGCCTGTGTAATTTGTATAGTAATTTCAAATCCTTTCAGGATGTGTATTCAGTGCGGACAGCCACTAAATAGCATGTCATCGTGTGTGGATTGTAGCCAGACGTTGAGACTCCAGGTGTCAATCTGAAAGCAAGGCTGCCCAGTCAGGTAGAAGGTTCCGGCAGGGGTCTTTGAAAAAGGGTCAGATATTTTGGTGTCCCAGCTTAGTGTGTCGTCTGTCCTATTCTTCAATGGCGCTCTACCACCAGGCTAAAAAACAGGTATGTTCTTTATTTCATGCATTTTTATTTAATATTGTTTGTATATGTCTTTGTTATTACATTTTTTCTTGTTAAGTACTGTACTTTTTTGTGTATATTAAATCTAAAATACAATAAGGTTTGCCTTGATTCTAACATATCCAAAAAATTCCAAAGAGAGAAAATATTGCTTAGACTTGTTACCTTTTTGTTTGCTATTGTTGTGCGTGGTTTGGGTATATTGGTGTCTCGCCTATCATGAAGTGGCAAGTGGTAGCAGCTATTTGTGTATAGATGTGTGATTGTAGGGGTTGCTTCACTCCTGAGTAGCCTAGTGTGATAGGTGAGTGTGGAAGTTTCCCTTTTTATGATCGCATCCAAAGGTCAAACATGCACGTGACCAATTTGTCACACTACAGTTATATATTTATTTTCCTTACTTGTATAGTGCCCGGATATTCCGCAGCACTTTACAGACATTGTCAGCCACTGTCCCATACAGGACTCACAATCTAAATTCCCTATCAGTATATCTTTGGAGTGTGAGAGGGAACTAGAATATCTGGAGGAAACCCATGGCACATCTAGAAGTATGCCACAATTGTTTCACTCACATATTTATTATCCATGAGAAAAAAATCTGTGTGCCTCTGTGTAAAGTAGAGTGTACTGAAAAGTAAAAAATGTTCCAGAGAAAAAGTACAGACTCCCGATTACAAAGGTGGCAGAGCTGCAATAATTTTAATAAATAATAAAACCAGATGGACAATAAAAATTAATGCTATGCACATTGGCACTGGTCTAGTTCTGATGAAGTCACTGATCCAGTGCAGAAACACACTACATTTGCTTGTGTGGTTTTATTATTTGTTAAACTATTTGCCATCTCTGACACCATTTTCAGTCAGGTGTTTGTGCTTTTCCTCTGGAGCCACCAAGCAGCAGCTCCCACTTAGAAAAGCATATTTTTATTTTTAATATACTCCTTTGAAGACAGCCACCATCCCTAAGAACGAGTTGCATGATGTTTGCTTCTGAAACCTACAGCCACTATTGCAGGAAGATTTCTCATGTTGGCCTTTGAGTTGTGCCATCATAGCACATAGGTTTACGTTCTTATAAGTGTGTATTTTTTTATTTCACTTCTGCAGTATGGGCCCATAGCAGTCTAGGGGTGCCATATGATGCATCTGTACAACATGGATCCATAATACAATAGCAGGCATGAGGTCTGCCTAACAGTGATACTCTCACACCAGAATGAATTTCTGTATATAATAAAAACTATAAGTGACAATTAAGTATCAGTGACAACAAAGGACTTATTGGCAGTAATTGATAAATACATAACTGTAAATGGTGTTTCAATCGTGGAAATGTGTAATTTACTCAGTTTAATGACATAAGCACAGTGTTACATCTTTTCGTTATCTTTATGTTTTATTATTCTACTTACTCATACCTGACATTTTATCTAGCATTTTATTTTCAAATTCCATGTGATTTTTCCAAGGTGTTACATCCCTGCAACTAAAAAAAAGTCAAACAATAATAAGAATAATGTTCCTAAACTTAATGTGAAAAAGCAGATATCCAGAGTTATTACATTTTCCATTTTAGCTTTAAACTTTGAAAACCAGTGACATTTAAAGCACTTTCCAAGACAGAATTTAATCAAAGCACATCATTATGAATATTTAAATACAATAAAACTACACCGGGCAACATTCTTGGAAATGATTTAAATTGATCCCATCATTTCTGGAATATGAGCGTCTTAATGTGAAAGATACTATTATGCATAATAATAACAATAAATATAAATCTTGCCAGCTTTGGCAATAATGTTTTTCATCAGCATTATTAGGAAAAAGACACTCTGGTTTTGTAGAATTTTGCAGGAAAACACAATAAATACAAATACTGAAATGGGATGTGCCACTAATACAAATGGCAATAAGAAAATTGAACATGCGTCTTAGGGCAACTTTCTGAAATATTGTTATTAAAAATGTTTTCTTGTAGAGGTATTGCAATTATCTGCTTGTAATAGCACCCCTGGGTGTTCAAAATGTATAAGTCTGTGCATGTTATTCTAGCGAGGTTCTATTAGTCATGCACACCCCACAGAATACAGTACAGCTTCTGCTGTAACCTCAGTGAATGAAGAAGCAGGGATGTAATTTAGACTGAACACAGACTATCCTTCTGCTTCTCACAGAGAAAGGCCAGCATGAGCAGCAGCTTTTATAACAGTAGACTCTAACCAGTAAGGTGAAAACCATTAGATAAACACCTCACCATGTTGTGCTATTCTCCTCCTTATTAGGAACATATATAAGAATGATCTATCAGGACAGAACAGCACATAGTAGTGAGGTGCTTATGTAATGGCTTTCCCTCATTGCTTGGAGTCTGCAACAAGATGTGTATCATTTACTGTGTAACACCAGACTTCTTTACACTATTCCTAAGGAATGATGTCAATCTGATATATAGAAACAGAATGAGCAAGAATGCTAAATAACAGGTGAGAGACTGACACATGGAAACACAGAATACCATAATGGAGCTCATGGGAAATGTCAGTTTTGGGTGGAGTGTCACTTAAACCTTAAAAATACTTTCCCACTTATCACTGCTCCACAAGGCAGGTGATACATGTATGATGACTGGGGATCTGACTTCTGGGACCACCACAAATAACAAAAATGCATGTACCTGATTTCCCAATGTGAATAAATTGGTGATCACGCATGAACACTACTATTCTATTAACTACAGTCATGACCATAACTGTCAGCACCCCAGAAATTTTTCCAGAAAATTAAGTATTTATCCATGGAAATTACTGCAATTGCACATGTTTTGTTATTCACATGTTTATTTCCTTTGTGTGCATTGGAACAACACAAAAAAACCGAGAGAAAAATAGCCTCAAGTGATCAGGCCTCGCGCAACCATATAGTTATCATAGTGAATTAAAAATACATTTTAAAGGGCTCAGAATGGGAGTCCTAACATAAGTAGTAATACCGATCCCCCATCTCTCTGTTTTGATACTGCCGGGGTCCCTGCTGGTTTCTGGTTCTTAGTGTCTTTTAACACTCAGTAAATGCTTGGAAATGCCAGCTCACTCAATTTCTGGTCACCCACCTCGCCCAGTGATTGGCTGAGTAGGCATTTTCAGTGTGTCGAGAGACACTATAAAGTAGAGACCAGTGGGGATCCACGTAGCTTTGGAACCAAAGTGGTGGGGGACTGGTGAGGATGAATTTATAATTTTTTTTATATTAGGGCCCCTATTCTGAGCTGTTTTAAACCTGTATAAAATTAATCTCTACATATTAAACTCTGCATCTGGCATATTAGGGATGCCCTGCTAAAAGTCTAATGCAATTTAAGACCTGAAAGACTAGAACTCCAATATTCCTGGGCCGTCATCAATGGCTTCGGTATATTCTGCGACACACATCTAAACTGAATTACAAGTCGCGATTTTCACAACCTCTGCTATAAAGTCCCAGTGCCAACTAAAACCAACACCTACTTTTAGCTTTAGCTAATACAAGTAAAGTTCAATGGAGAGTCCACACCATTACCTGAACCGTATAAAAGAGGTCATCTATCACAGATAATCACTTTAAAGTGTTTAATAGTTTATTTTTGTCAATAAACATAATTATATTAAAGAGAAATATAAAGCAAATCAATATTTGGTGTGACCATCCATTGGAGGAGAAATCCTGGAAGTGATGATATGACCCCCACAAAGACCTGATCTCAACATCAGCAAGTTGGCCTGGGATTACATGATGAAAGAGAATGATTTGAGCCAGCCTACATCCACAGAAGATCTGTGCTTAGTTCTCCAAGATGTTTAGAACAACATCCCTGCCAAGTTCCTTCAAAAACTGTGTGCAAGTCTACCTAGATGAATTGATGCAAAGGGTGCTCACACCAAATAGTGATGCGATTAAGATTTCTGTTTAGTTTTTACTTAATATTGTTAATTGACAAAAATAAACTATCAACACTTCTATTTCTGAAAGCAAGCTTACTTTGCAGCATTTTTGCCCCAAACATGCCTAAAACTTTTGCGCATTACTGTATCTCAGTGATATCTTTACCTTCAATATACTCTCTCACCACCTGCTGCTCTAGTTTTGAGCTGTTCATATATCATAAGGTTAAATGATGCACAAGAGACATTTAATCATTTCCAGGCCAAACACATTCTACTGTTTATTACACATATTACATTCTTAAATAAAAATGCGTCACATAACATTTTTGCATAGATATCTTACAATATACCAATTTAAAAAAGAATTATGAAACAGACCAGTAACAAAAATAAATTTTTTTTCTTCATTAATAATTTTGTAACATTAACATACCACCATCATATAATACAAATAATATTTTATTTAAATCTTAAGACTTTTGTACAGCAAAAAAAAGACAAAGTAATATATTCATATATAAAAAAAGACTAAAAAACAAAAGGTAACAAAATCAACAAAAACACAAAAAATCATAAAGGGAGAACGGAGAGCTATAAATTGGGTATTTCTGAGATATAGGAGAAATACCATAAAGGCCTGAGAGAATATAATTGAGGGTCTCTCCATAAGCACTTGTTCGACACGCCTGGCCAAAAAAAGACAGGAAAAAAAAATCCTAAAATTATAGTGCAAAATTAAATTCCTTCAAGCAATTTTCTCAAGTTTGAAAAGCATTCAGAATTTTCTCATATTTGCATTTTTATATTTTAGCACAAAAGTGCTTTTAAAATGTGCAATCCAAATTAGCAATACATCTTGGCAATGTAGCATCACGGACCAGATTGCAAAAGCTATGCCGAGCCTTAAGGCAATTTATGGTCCACTTATCTAAATGGACAATAATTTGTCATATGTAAAATGATCGTCTGTGTACTAATAATTTCACAAGCCATTACATTACGTTTCTAGGTTTTTAGATTAAGTAACAAGCTTTTTGCATACAATTACTTGCCCAATCAACAATACTAAATGCAAACCTATATCATATGGAATGACAGTGCTTGTCAATATGTCCAAATTGATGAATCTGTTCCTCTTCTGCACTTATTTTGGTCCTGAATCAGTCATTTCAGTGGTGATCAATAACAAGCTGTGATACCTTTTAGGAAACCAATAGATTTCATTTACAGACCGCAATGTTTAGCATTATCTACACATGTATGGTTTATTATGTATTGATTTTTTTTAAATTTTGTGAGTTAATTAAATTCACATAATTAATCCAATTAAATGTTTAAGCATTTTTTTTCTACTTAAAATATTACCCACTACTTAGATAGTGGGTGAGGGCATACATACCATGGAGGCAAACCATACATCTGCTACGGGGTCCTTAGAGAGAGGGGATTCAGTATTGGTTGTTCAATTCCTTTTGCTAATGAAAAACTGTGTCATACTCCCATATTCAGAACTGCATTGATAGTAAACAAGTAATTGGATTATTGACCCATGGGGCAAAAATCAAATACCCTCTGTCCTGGGCAGCTAAACTGGGCACCATAATAAGGACCCATTATTTAATGTACAAAAGGTGGTCTGCAATGAGAAGATGATGGATAAATAAACAGTATTGCCAGTTTACAAATAAAGAACAGTATTTATACAAGGCTTTTTTTCACAATTATAAAATGGCATTTGTGAATTCTATTACCAATTTCCGATGAATAAACAATCCATTGAAATATATTACTTCTAAAATAAATGTCCGAGTTTGGAAGTTTAATTTTTACATGGAATTGTAACAAAAGGGAATAAAATCAACTCATCAACATGTATGAAGAACATAAAAGGAATAAAAAACTATTTTATGTGATACCATATTCTTCTTGAAGACACCATGGTAGAACAATGTTAGATATTTGAATAAATAAAACATAAATTGAGTGCCTCAGTAAAAGCAACTATTATAAACTAAAATGACTCACAAAACATCAGGTGTCACCATTAAAATGGTTGTAAGTAGCAACAGTAGTTACAGTATAGTCAGTTGTAGAGATAATACAGTATATTCAAAAATTCTGAATGTTCTTCAACTTTTTTGCACACACAAAACAGGCCTGAAAGGGAGTGAAAAAAGGAATCATAATGTGTTAACGTTCCAGTGCCATAAGACCAGGCAATGCATTGCATCACTGGTACTTCTCTTATGTTAGGGGGTTAAAAAAACAACATAGCTTCAGGCTCCTAAATGTTCTATCTAACTACACAACTCCACTCTTGGGATTTGAAAATAAGGCAGCAGAAATATTTCCTACTCACTGAATATCTGCTTACCAAGAGTTACCAATAAGTGAGTTTACAAAGCAAGCAATCACTCTTCCCTTTCATTCATGCGAGGAAGGCAGAGAAAGGATGTCTACCTTCTCAGCTTCTCTGGTCTCAATACAAGATTGAAAAAAGTGCAACATTTATGGAATACTACACTAGGCTTCATCATAAAGTGATCATTTTAGGGTACACTCCAGAGGGGGAAGAAAAATGAGCCAAGTCCCAGCAAGCAAATGGGTAAATCTTTTATATATGAAAAAGGTCACTAACTGGGAATGTGAAGTATTAAAAACAAGATCAGTCAGATCTTATCCTTCTACCGACTGGTGGACTTTGCCAGCTGTTCTAAATGACAGCTACTTTGATTATAAGAAATAGATATAACTAGATTTCCCGAAGCTGTCCCTTGGTTCCTGTGAAGCACTCATAGGGATAAAACATGATATTTTAAAGAATTACCATATTTCCAGTTTTTTAATACATCTCTTGTTCTAAAAACATAGGCAAAATAAAAAAAATATGGTGGTCAGGACACAGGAAATGCAAAACTCATTTCTATGTTTAGTTGCTAGATAGTAATCACCTCTTGTAAAGTACACCACTATCCCTTTTGTCTACATTATATGAACACTGAATTAGCAGAATAAAGTCACACGTTTATAGAGGATTCTTAACTGCAGACACGACAAACCGAGGGTCCCTTCTTATATCGATCATTCTGTCAAAGTAGAACAAGCCACATCATAGGGCATGTGCAAATCGTGTAAGAAAACAATAGAAAAAAAGGTTTGCTATAAAGAAAAGCTATTTTCATATGTGTAATTTACTCAATGTCGACAATCTACACTGTATATAAGGTGGGAGAGACCAAATTCATCTCCACGGGACTGCTTTGGCACATACCAAAAGGAAAATTTAGCTACAGAAGAGATGTCTACTTGAAATTTACAGGGTGGAATTAATATCTAAGAAGTTCAGGAAAGTATCTTAAATAAGTGGTCCAATATTACCTTTTATTTATGTTGTTTTGCCATATATGATTTTACCAATCTCTATTTTAACCAAACATGCTATAAATGCGCTCTGGCATGCAGAACAATGCAATTTTGTAGACATGCTTGCGTGGCAGGTAGGACAATCTGCTTTCATACCAATAGCCAGGATTATTGGGAAGGGTTTTTTTTTTTTTAATAAGAAAACATATCCATTCTAGTTTACTATATCACTGTAGACAGGAAATGTATCAAACAATATTAGTCCTCCAGACAGCAAAGGAAAAATATATCCCCCCCATGGGTAGCCACTACTTTATCCAACATTTTAGTATGAATTCTTAAAACAGGGTTGAAAATTATTGTGGCAATTAAATTAATGGGAACATTTCAATCATTTAGAGGATAGATCACAAAAAGTAAAGAATATGGTATGTGTTTAAAAAAAAGCTACACAGATGAGAAGAGCATCCGCTATCCCACGCTTCATGAAACATTTCCCATGGATACTATTTCACATTCAAGGGAGGAAGCTTTTTGCAATCTGCTGCACAAATCCATGAAGCAGCCAAGAAAACACATAATAAATATTAAAGATGATATTGAGGTGTTTGAACTACGCAATAATGAACCAATCGTTCTGTTCAAATCCATTTCACTCTGGCTATAAAGTAATTCATGATGCCCAACACAGTATAAACTAGGCATAGTCAAAAAGGCCTTGATGTACTGACATAGTCATTTTCAATACAGCTCACAGATGGCGTATCACTGTGACATGATAGAACTGTCCATAAAATGAAATCAAAAACTGAGATATTTGAAAGGAAGAGTATCTAGCCGTAATGACAGGAAAGTACTTTCAGGTAAGAGCAAAAATCATGTAATAAATGAGGATCTTCAACTAATATGTCTCATTTACTCTAACTGAAAATAAACTTCAACTGTGTCTCCCAAAATTCACTTTACTATATGGGGTTTGATATGTATGTCCTACAGCTGTAACAACAAAAATATGTATAACTGGAGGTCCACCACTTGTCTATAGTCAAGTCACACTGCATTTGCAGTCTCCTAGAGGTATCCTCTAGAAAGCTTCTGGAGATATGTTAAATGTATCTATAGGCTCACATTTCCTGTGTCCTTCAGACCTCCATTGGGCTGGTATATGTCAGTAAACCTTATTTCAGCTGTATGGAATAGCGCAGTATTGCTGTACTACACAAGCATGCTCAAAAAGGCATGGTAGCCTATGCACGATATATATCAATGTATGGCTATACAGAGGCAAACATCCGTGATATCCATTGGAGGTATACATCAGAAAATCTCTTAATGTATATCTTCATTATAAACTGCAAACACAGTGAGGGTGGATGCTCCCATGATATAAAAACAAATAAGGCATTTATTCTTATTATATTTTGACATAGCAGATTAATAGAAAGGGGTTTTCTAGATTGAAAAAAGGAATCTGTTTTTCCTTGTCTAGAGCTGTGCCTGGTATTGCAGTACATCCCGATTTAAATGAAGCAAGCTGCAGTACCAGTTCATGGGCAAGAGTGGTGTTTTTTCTTGAAATATACTTAATAATTGGTAAGCATATACGGCAAAATAACATTCAAAAGCTGTCCATATATTGAAACCCTGGATGGAGAACTCAGTAAGATCAAATAGAGCATAGAATGGCGCCAGACTGGGGTTTCATCAGGTTCTATGACTAGTAGTAACGTTACTATTTACTCAGATGTCAGATCTTATAATAAACATAGACATGTACTTCTACAATATCTGATGGCCTAAAGCAGGTAAAGTGCTGCATCAAATTTGCACCTTCTGCAGTTGGTTAGCCCTAACAAAGAATCCTCAACAATTTTGTGTTATAAAACCTACACAAACATTGGGGTCAATACTGATCTGTATAATCTTACCCTGAAAAAAGAGCATGAAACAGTGCTAAAAGACCCCCATAACCAGTTGTAGTAATGGCATTAAAAGATAAATTAGTTTCCACATTCCTAAAATTTGCATACCGAAAGGTATGTTGAGCTGGTGGGAAGTTTATTCTACTGAGTGAGTTATTTCTTCTACTTTACATGCTCCTCAGTCAACCATCTGTGTTACAAATATGTACAAAGAAGGTGCCTCCTGAAATGCACTATACAGTAATAATGTCATGTTTTATGTTACACTGTGTGTGTCAATGTTCCTTGGTTTTTACCACAACATTAAAAATCCATCAGAATGGCCACAACATTAAAATATGTATATCTAGTATGCAGAAGCAGAGGACTACAAGGATTGTCGACAAGCAGTGCTTCAGGTATAGTAAGTACATTTTGATTTTTAAATCTTTGGAATCAAACTATTTATTCTCTTTCCTCCTCCATCAGATTCTTAGAAACACCTATAATCTTACATTTTGGTCTCAGGTCATATTAAACATCCTACCCCTTTACTAAAATGAATTAAATAGTGAAAACTCAAGTAATTGGGATGAAAGGATTATTTTATGCAGGGTCCACATCTCATTTTTTTAGGAGAAGTTTAAAAATTCTTTAGAAACCAGAAGGGTTGATCAACGGAAATTCTAGACCCACTGGCATCTTTAGGTTCAAGCCTTAAATGCCATGGATACTTTTTCATTTATTAATCTATTCCTTTAGGGATTTAAGATTCAGATATTTAAGGTGTTTTTCAATTTTTTTCTTTTTTATTACATATTTTGCTTTAGATTTTTTTTTACTTTTTTATGTTTTTTTTCTTTTTTTTTCTTTTTTTTTTTTTTTTGCTTAACAGTCAAGGAGTCAAAACAAGTTAAAAAGATGCCAGCCGGCTGGGGAAAAAGAGCTGCATTTATGTGGACAAATTGGGACCAAATGTGCAATTTTACTAGCTGCTTAGGGGTGGTCCCAGAATATACAAAATATACAACCTGTTCCCCAACACACCTACTTGAATTGACTATATGATACGGTCAGTTTGGCAGTCTTTGGAGCAAAGACCAGTGATAACTGACTTGAGTGATATGTACATAGATACTTTGTTGACTATGCACTCTTGGGCAAAGTTTAGATTTGTTTTACTTTTTATATTACCAACAAAAGGCCATACAAGACCTGTACTCTGTATTGTTTGAAGTAACCCTGTGAAAAACTTACCAATAACCTGACCAAATGCTATCAATGTTTACCCTTTTTGACACGTTAAATTATAGTTGAGTGTCCAGTCAATGACCTTCGTAAACAAGAATGTGTCTGCTTTTATGAGTCAGTAGGGCAAAATCAACTTGATTAAAGTGTCCTCCATTACCCAATGTTGTATGATTTTATATATTTGGCTTTTTGTTGTTGACACTCAAAAGGTAATATTAAGTACAAAAATGCAGCTGCTCTGGAAATAACATCAAGTTTCTAACTAGTTATATTATTAGGAGAAGTCAATGATCAAGCACAAAGTTTGGAAAGTTCAAAAGAAGAAGGCTTGCCGCTCATTAGATGATAGGAGCTAAGTCTAGGTCGCTGGTCCAATTCAAGCAAAAACTGTCCAGATGGAGATTTAATAGTTCACCAAGATACTTGTCCGTGTAGCGCATATAGTAAAAGCTTATGAAAAAGCTTCATAAACAAACAAACAAACAAAAAACAATGGGGAAAACGGTAAATAATAATGGAAAGGTTGTCTAACCTTTGGAAGTGCGCACACTGGTGGTGGGGTATTTTAATGCAACAGATAAGCTCCATTTTTAGTCAACATCAGTGACTTATGTAAGTTCCTAGTGCATAAGATGTGCTACAGCCAACAGAAGTAAAAATAAATTAGTTGGGAATTCTATGAGTGCTCCACCATCCATATGTCCTTCTGAAAAATACATCTAAGGATCGCATAAATGGTTCAGTTGTTCTAACCCCACAAGTCCAGTGCCAGTAAGGCCTATGGCATTGAGCTAAATGGTTTTAAAAGCTCTATAATGAGGCCAAACCAGTGGAGAACACTTGATAGGATCCAAGTAGGTCTAGAACTCTTCCTTAACAGGAGTCTTCAGCTATGAACCAAAAGGCTCGGATTTGGTTTCCTAGATCGAAATCCATTTTTCATTTTCTCTTAAATTACATATTATAAGAAAAAATAATATTAGTGCTACAACATTGCAACTCGAAGGTGGCTTCTTAGCAGCTTCTGAGTTTCAATAAGGTGAGTTCATCAGAGCCCCTTAAGATGACTGTTCTCCTGCTCTTCATTTCCACAGCGAGGCTTCAAAAACCTGGTATGCAGTTGTTTCGAAATCATCCAAGTCTCCACCACTATGCACCTCTTTCAATAAGGTTGGAGGGTAAGGCATAACAGACAGACAAATATATTGGAGCATGTGACGGTGCATGAAGATTTGATATGGGGTTTTTTTGTGTACAGGGTTTTACATGTAAAAATGTTCTCTATGTCCTGCAATTCCATGGACAAAATGACAAGTGTCCACTGCAACCCTTGGTCCTCCCAAGTCAGAAGAGCCATTACTGCCTCAAAATGTCCTCAGATATGCCTCTTCATATGCAGGGCAAGGTGGTCAGACCTGGAAAAGCACCTACAAGAAAGTAGATTAAGATGGTTATTAAAGACATCTCTGCATAGATATTTGCCAACCCATTAAACATCAACAACCTACAGTCATATTAACCACAAGTAAACACATTACAGAATATCAAGATCAAATTTTTCAGACATGATACAATAGAATCGGTTTATGACATATTGTAGATACTATAGACTGCATCATAAACACATAAACAGTCAATTCAATAACAATGTAGATAGGTTGTCACCGCCTAAGAAGACATGAGTATAAAAAAGAATTATTAAAAGTGTTCCAGTTGATCATATTCATCTCTTAATTAACCATTATGGTTTGCATTGTGCTAAGCACCACCTACTTAATTTCTGGCAACATGTGGTGCAGCAGCCTCACTCTAGTAGGTTGACCTCCTGGTGCTGCTTAATTGCAGGGAGAGAGTAAAGGGGCTTACAGAAGGCCTGAAGCTTATACCATATGTGCGTTTAAGCATAAGTGGTGAGATGCACTATGGCCACTCAAGGGAATATTTTGTGAGATTATGAAGGGACAGAAAACTAATGAAATAATTGTAAATTATGTGTCCAAATTATATTCATATTAGTAATATATCAATAATATGTACTGCTTGTTTTATTACAGTACTTCTCTAACAAAAATGTACAGACAACATAAAGTGTCATGTATAATAGTGTCATTGCTACAAAATGATCAAATGATATAAAAAATATAAAATATATAAATAACACGCACTTAATATTTGTGGCTGTGATAAGGAGCCAGGCTAAAAATGAAAATCATTAGTGGGACGCTTTAGATTGACAGTTATAACCTTTGTGTTGCCATAGGGAGGGAAGTTTTCTGCATGGATTTTACTGAGTACGTATAGGAGTTTTCCAAGGCAGCTTTAAATAAAGCTCATATTTTCTAATTTTCATGTGTTGAAAATGAAATTTAGTCCCCAAGTGGAGATATCAGAAAGCATGGCTAAATGAACTGCACTGATGCATTTCATTAACTCCTTAGGACAATCTTCCTACCTGACTCACAATTATATTTCATATCGCAAGTAAAGAGACACCATTAAAGTAGAACTGATAGGTAAGAAATTTTAAGATACAAAAGGACTTTGCCCTACTCTATGAAAGCTCCATGAATGTTTCATAATGTATTTACCTTTTCTCTACCCCCACCCCTGAGCCTTCTGCTCCTTCAGAACCATCTGTTGAAGATCCATTAGTCTCAGTCTGAAAGCTTCCATATCCTTAATGTCCTCCCTGATAGACTGGGTTCCTCAGGCATTGCTTTAAGGTCTCTGGATTTTCTATTTCCTCTCCCAACTAATGCACTTTATTTCATTAGGACAACAATTAACAGGGTGTCGACTTTTATGTCAGCCGGACAATGCTGACAATACAGAGTCTGTGCTTTGAATTTCAACTCTGCTCAGTACAGTTCTTAGCTGCAGCCGGCACAAGACTGTGCAGAATTATTAGGCAATTTTTACTAATGATGGATACAGTTTAACTCATTAAACATTTAAAATTAATTGAACACTAATGTAAATATAAATGATGAAATATATTTTAAGTACGCTTGAAATGTAACTTTCTCTATATTACTAGAGTAGCAGCAACAGTATCACACTCATTTTTTTTGGAATGCTGGCTTTTAAGGAGCCTTAAGTAAAATGAGCCACTTGGCTTCTCTCTATGTAAGCAGAATAAAATTTCCTAGTAAATAATACGCCTGGCAGGGAAAATAATTTTTTATACAACTGTTGTACTGTTGCTATTTCAGCTAGTCATCAATTTGCTCTGCTTTATTTTGTGAAAATGCACTCTTTTTGGGCTGAAACCATATACTGTGTTTTTTTATTTGCTGTTTTTGTTGCCATTTTTAACAGAATTTTCTGGTGGTCAAAAATGCAGCACGTCAGATGTTACCCTAAAGTTTACATAAAAATAATGATATGCCTATATGTACAGTGGGGGCTTGCGCTGATGGAGGATGTGACTAATTTATTATTAGACTTATAAAATAGGTGTTCATGTACCTAGTCTGAAATCTAGGCAATTCTAGCTATCATAGATTCCAGTCATTATTTGTGCCAAAACAATGGTTTAAATGTTGACAAATCTGTCGGAGATGATAGCCCTGACGCTAACCATACTCCCTTTATAGAAAGTGGTGAGGACAGCTGAAAAATGCCAGTTGAGACAATTTTTGTAGCATGTAGCATTTAAAAGGTCACAAACCCCATGTTTCCAATTTTTTTTTACACCAGAAAATGGGGTAGGGAGATGATATACCTCCCCCAGTGTTTTAGATTTTGGCATTTTGTTCAATTGTGTGTTCAGGGATTGGCATTTTTTTCTGCCAGGTTTCTATCAACTTCTCTATAGGACTTGAAAAATGGCAGAAAAATAGCAGAGATAACCATTTTTCTGGATATGGAAATCAGCCTGCAAGAACACTGAGGACAGGCCCAATTTGCCAAATTTGCCTACAGACAGCTATGATGCAGGCATAGGCTGAAAATAACATTCACAGCTAAAGAGACAACATTGGACAGCAATTTTAGAGATTCACATCACTTGTGACTATCTGTAGGCAAGTCTGGCAAGTCAGGCCCACCCCTAATACACCTTAGGCTGATTTGCATTTCCATAAGAAGATGATTCTCTTTGCATTGCGTCATTAATTTATGGCCACAAAGGTAGGTTTCTGATCCTAGTAAAGCCCCCTGTACAGCACTACTATTGGTTTGGTAGGCATTTTGGACCTGACAGACTTCCTTTTAACAAATAGATTTATATTACACCAAATTATTTTAATACTTGGGTAATCTGATATTTAACAGATTTATCACATGTTTCAATAGCGGGCAGCTGGTCTCACAATGCTTAGAACTGTCACCTTGTAGTTTGAGATAATTTATAACAAAGATATAACTGACATGGAGCAAATGGAAGAAGATTACTATGCAAAATGTGCCAAAATTCTATTGCAAAATATGCCAAAAATACATGTATTATATTTTTGCATTTATTTTTACAGTTAGTAGTACTGAGAGAAGACATTTCTGCACATATACTGTATATGCAAGCTATGCTGTGGCATGGGGAATAGAGGTGTGTATAAAGCAGTCACATACATACACACACTCACTCTTTGGATTTAAAAATATATATATAAAAAAAACTAAATTGACGGTGGCAGAAATGTATGTGCAAAGCCTGAAATATTCTGTGCACGCAGACAGATGGTACAGTGCATGCACACAAATGCTGGTATATTATTTGCGGGGCACAGTGTTTTCTGCATCATTTGATATATTTTAGGCATAATTACATGGCTGGTACAAGTTATTTTGGCACGCAGAGTGGTAAATGAGTATAGGCTGGAATAATATATGGGAGCAAGGAATTAGAGCATAGAGCTATAGCGCACAGTGTAACCACTGAATAAGAAATTTCTATAAAAGTCGGTGTGGTAAATGCGAATATAAAACAGCTAAAGGAAATCTCTGTCATACTTAAAAGGATAACAAAAAGATGATCACCATAATTCACAGAAATGGTAATTATGTCATGATGTGAATCACCGTATCAGGCTATATGTAATACGGGGGCCGTTTATCTATTCAGGACTGTGTAACGTAAGAATACGATGTCACAGGAGGGGGAGGTCATGTCTTGGAAAGGCAGGATGTTCATGAAAACACATTTCCTTGCAATCAAAGGCAAAAACTGTCTTCCTGTTTCCTGACCTGTTATTTCGCCAGTAGCTAAATATATAATGGTGATTGTATTACAGACATTTTCCTGGCCTTTTCTTTTAATGCTACTCCTGGGTTCTTTGGCCTGATAACTCATCTTCCTCAGCCCTTTTCTAATGCGATTAAAAGCACATCTTTATTCAATAACGTTGACAATAGCCTGACCGAGGCTTTGCCTGGCCTGCTAGGCCTCAACTATCCAGCTTTCATAAGATGATAATGTCAGGGCTGTCACTTGTAATTATTCTAGTACTCTGTTCCTTTCACCCTTTTACTTCCCATCCCCACACAAGAATACTTCTACCTTCTGGGAGATTTCTTGCCGCTCAGATGCTTGATAATGAAGATGGCATTTTAACTAGATGACTGCACTTAAAGTGTTAAATTAAAATTGTCTGTCGGCGACATAACAAGCAGCTTTACATGTTATTAACCACATATAATGACTAATGTAGAGCTATGCATTTTTGGGGAGTTTCCTCACTTTTAGTGCATTTAATTTTTGTATTTTTCAAAATGAAGCATGTTCTAGGTTTTTTTTATGTATTTTCCTTTTAGCTCTTTTTATGTCTGTATAAATTAAAAATGCTATCCTTAATATTTGTAGAAAATGCATGAAAAGGCGTATGTGTGTGCATGAAGGAGCACTAAAGGATATAAAAAAGAATTCACAGAAACATGTACTGTATGCACAGGCATCGATGATATATATTTTACATATAAGCTATTTCTTCCTCTGCAGTAATAAGTTGATGTAACACAGGCCTTAACTACTTTCAAATTCTCCTCATATATTTAATGACAAGAGAATGTTTGCCTGAGAAGATATTGCAGCAGGTTCTGTCTCCTAGGCTCCTGTACTCTGTATGGAAGGCTCGGCTATAAAGCCTTTAGCCATAAAAATAGGAGCCACACAATGAGGCTCCTGTGCAGGTAGGTAAGGTCTGCATTATATGAAATCATGACTGTACTTGAAGGTTTGGTACAGTTTTAACACTTCAGGGTATGTATACACTGAGTTTTTTGCAGGCAGAAAAAAATCAGCTTCAGGAATTAGGAAATGGTTTTGGGACGCGTTTTTTGACCTGACAAGGTTTTTGACGCGGTTTTTTGACGCGGATGTAGGATGTAATTTACATCCCTTTTGGTGTGGGCCTAGGAACTCAGCTCCAAAAAAAACGCGTCCAAAAACCGCGTTGTGTTTTTTCCACCTCCCATTGAATTCCATTGGTTTTTCCAGGCGGAATCCGCCTGAAGATAGGTCATGTCGCTTTTTTTTTTCTGCTAGCGGAAAAATACGCTAGAGGAAAAAAAAACGCTACTGACTATCATTTTTTTCAGACGGATTTTGAGGCGGATTCCGCCTCAAAATCTGCTGCCAAAAAACTCCGTGTGAACACAGCCTTAGAGCTTCAATACCAAAGCACATCTAGACCCAACACTAAATACCAAACGCCACTATGTAATGATGTCATGTTAGACAGATCCTATAGATTCGATATTGTTGCTTCCACAAACTCTGCTCTGCCTATTGATAAAATACTGTAGGGTCTGCAGATCAGCATATGCAGGTATGTTTTAGGCTATGTTTACTGCACGTTTGGAGTCTACGTTTGGAAGATATTCTGGGAACAGCTCTTGTTACATAAGCTAAACATAGTCATAGGGATCCCTGCACCCAGTGGAGACCAAAAGAGTGTCCTCTTCGTCTCCATTGGGCTGGTAAACATCAGTACACTTTTATTTACAGTAAAGACTAGCATATGAAAGTATAGTATACATTTTTTACTGGTAGCCTATTAATGATGACACATCACAGCTCTCCGTCTGAGGTATACATCTTGAGATCCTCCCAATGCATATCTCCAACATAGGCTCTAAATATGACGAGCCTATCCCTGGCAATATAGAACAATTAATCTCATATCACATGGTTTACAATAAAACTATTGATAATATCTAAAATTCAATGGTCAGTTTACAGTGTCAACATTTTATACATTTCACTGTGCCACAGCCACAGTATACCTTACCTGTCACAGTGGTTGCATTTAAATGGCTTTGCCCCTGTGTGTTTCCTGTAGTGCCTTGTAAGTTCATCACTCCGGGCGAAACGCCAATCACACCCTTCCCAGGAGCACTTATATGGCTTTTCACCTAAAAGACAGACCATGCATATATATATTTAGGAATGTAAACTGCAAACCTTGATTTCCAACAGTACATTTGCACACAGAGTATCTGGATATACCGTATAATATTTGCCAAGAAGCATCAATGTCATCATTCGGAACAGAATTATTAAAGTGAAGGTGTGTGCTGCCTAAAAACCTAGATGTCAATCTGGTGTTGTAAAAAGAACTACCTAGAGAACATTAATTTTATTATAGTTTATGCTATATAGGGTAAAAGATCAATAAACTCTAAGTGTGAATCAGTCTTTCCCTAGTGACCCAGCAGAAGCTGGAAAGCTTATTATAGTGCTTGAAGCCTTATGTAGGGTCACCTTTGCATGGTTAATAACTTCCAATGGTAGATTAACACAATCACCAACCAGAGAGAATGTTGTATACAGCATTATGGGGAAAGAAAATGTAACAAGTGGCTATTATTGGAGGTGCTGCGTTTTGGTGTTCTGCACATCTACCCTCTGAGTACCACTTATATTTTATGTCCAGAAAGAGAACATTTTATAGCGATTTTTTCAAGTGTTTATAGGACTCCAATGTGCTGGAAATTCTCATATATAATTAGACATTTATGGGTGAACAAGTACTAATAGGCAGTCGCCGCACCATTGCTGTAACAAGCCAATTGAAATTTTTGCCAATATCAAGAATACATCATTAGACAGTGAAATGTGATCTGTTCTGGGTATAGCAAAGCATGGTCCAAGCAACCTCAATAAGAACATTTTTAATTGTTAGTGTTTCCTGGTTCTGTAATCCTTTTGTCAGTAATTAGTTTATTTTCGAGGCTAAAGCAAAGTTTTCCAGTTATCGCCTCTCAGCTCATAATAACACAGAAGACTATAAAAATCACTTTTTTTAACGCTAAATTTTTACAAGGCTCTCACTAGCTTCACACATTTGCAGTGACTTCTGCAAACATGCTAAAGTAAAGAGAAAAAAGTAAGACCTGAATTAACTGCAGATGATTTGGCAGGTTCAACACCATTATCTGCCATTAGCAATTCTGAGCTGCAAACTTCTACTTCTTTTTCTTTATTTTTTGACATCTTCTTCCTTGCCACAGTGTGCAAAATGTTTTCTACCCATATTAGCTAAAGGGTTTTTTCAGCTACAGGAAGAGATAGCATATAGCCAGGATATGTGGTCTGATTGTCAGGACCACCACGGATCCTCTGATTTTCCACAAACAGCAATGACCAACTTCTGCGCGGACAACTGTCACACAGACCCATTCATCTGAATGCAGTTGTGCACTTCGTCCCTTAATTTTTCTGATTTCCGATGTTAAACAACCACTAATTATAATGTTGCGGCATGTCTTAGCAATGGAAATCCAGCTTCCGAACTGTTGGTTCCTTGGATTCAATTTCCCAAAAAAAAAAAATTGGGATAAAACATAAAATAAGCATTCCTCAATGCTTCATTCCTCTGGCAATCCAGTGCTGATGCTCTGGTGATCTTTGTAATGACCATTAACAAACAGCCACTCATGTAACAGCTACTTTACTGGCACCGCCATGATGTAGTAGTTCGGTGCACAAGTGCAGCCACTGATGAGCTGCAGCAGTCACAAGCTGGCCACTTGTAAACAAAGACCAGGAAGACCAATGGAGCATAAGAGCTGGATCACCAGTGAAAGAAAAGCTGAGTAGTGTGTTATGTTAAATAACATTTGCTGAATAACTGATTTAAAAAAGTAAAAGAAAGTAAGCCATGTTGGGTAGAGTAATATCTGCAGAATAATATTATTTTTAAACAATACTATGTTACTACAAAATTAGGAAGCATTACTTTACTATCTGAACTGCAAATTTATGGAATGCGGAATTTGGTAATCGCGAAAAGTGTGGCAAGCTTTAGATGTTTTCCTTGCAAGCCACAATATAGAGGGTTACTATTAATGTACAATGTTGATCCAGGAATCTGTCGGATTGCCAGCAAGGATCAGAAAGGACCTTATTCCACATAATAATGAACTGGATCCCAGTCATTAACAAAGTGGCTTTGCCAACCTGGGGTTCAACATGGATTTATACCTATAAAACAGTGGAACTGGATGGACTTATGTCTTTTTTCAATCCACTAGTCAAGTCTACGCAACAATGTCCTTCATCTGTTATTCATGGCTGGTTGCATATCTGCCTATTTTGTCTATGCTTCATTCACAAGATCACTGGGACAAATTGCTATAATTCACTATGACTGCTTTTCACAATGCATAAAATATATTAAAAACCCCACCAATAATGGGAATTAAAAAGATCAGGGTTTTTTTCCTGGACTAAATTAACCCAAATGGTACTTAACTGACCTTTTGACAGTCTTCTGCATTAAATAAAGGACCCCAATATGGATGGAAGATATGCATGTCTTTTGTTCTCCCTGGTAAATCCTAATAGTAAATAGTGGAAGAAAACAGTTTTGCTAATTTCTTGGTTGTGAACAGGACCACCTACCTACTTGTAATCCTTTCATTGGCTTCTGAAACCTGGCACCATTTTTGGTCTTGCATTTAATCATAATGATATTTTTGTGACTACTATTTGTTATATTCATGACTGTCTGTATTGACACTCAATTATTCCTACTCCCCTCCTTTCTTTGTTTCATTGAAAATTCAAATAAAAACATTGAATTCTAAGGGTCTCGAGTGACCAATTTGTGGAAGAATGTGTTCTTTCCAGGAGGACATTTGTTGACCACTCTACCAGCCATTTGTGCCCGGCTGATTTCAGCAAGTTGTACTGTCTCTTATCTCTTCACTATATAGTCCCCACAATTCAAGACGGATTCCTTCTCATTAATTTTTCTTAATAATTTACTGTCAGATAATTCTATGTGGCATCTGTAATATAGCAAACACAAGATGTGGCATAGCTGAAAGAGTTAAACAGACAATCCTGTTTAGTGAAATGCATTTAGTCTGTGATAGTACCTGAGATTTGATGCAATAATATTTGTAAGAATTATACATCTCCTACATAATGAACTTTATGGTTCTCTCTTGCTATGTGATTAAAAGCCTTGCAATGTTAAAGTCAACATTAATAGAATGTCCAAATTTAGCTGGTTTGTCATCATACAACAAAAATGGTAATTGCAAAAGAATGCTTACAAAGTCCATGCTATCCGAGACTCCCTAAAAGGAGTTATTTCTGCTAAGCTTTGGGTAGTCATCATCTACAATACTTGGGATCTGATAAATTCTTCTCATTGTTATCCACCATTTATAAGGCAGCATCTGTCTTCGGGTAGACAGTGAGTCATTGCCCTGCCTGGGGCTGGAGTAGAAAGGTTAGGATTCAATCCTTCCAGTATTACTTAAAGCTAAATGTGGAGGTGACCTATTAAACCCAGTCAAATGGGATTTTCGACCCTCAGAAGATTAGAGGTTGTTTTTCCCAATCAAGGTAGCTCACATGAACTTCTCAGGATTTTTTTTTAAGTATCAGACATTAAGGTGAAGCTGCACACTCAATACAATGAAATTAAAGCAGTTTATCAAGTTACATTTTGCAGTCTTCTTCTATATAGATCACTGTATAGCACTTTAACAATACTTTTAACTTGAATGATGCACTACTGCTGGAAGCCAGATTTTTTTTTCTATTTATGCTCATGACTTATAGGCATGGCTTCATCTCTGAGTTTTAGTTTCCTATATACTGTTTACTTCAGTTTCCTATATCATCTTCGACTATAAAGTTGTATAACTGTATATAAATCCATGGCTTTAACGCGTCTGATTTTCATCTATGGTAACAGAGGACAGTAAAGAACTGTAAAGGCTCCCCATACACATACACAAGAAAAAAATCATGTTAAACTGACAATTTCTGTAGTGCCAGCTGACTGTTTGTGTGGGAGACCTCCTGACACTCCGTTTGGCCATGATTTCTTACCCAAGGAGATATATCACTGCCAGGTGTCTGGCAGCAGCTTTCTCCCTGCTTTACATTGAAAACCCATGGACATGTAGCAAACAGATTGTGCATGAGTATGGGGGAGTCGGGAGAGATAACAGTTGCCTGAATGAACATTTGACTAACAGCTATTTCAGATGTATGGGCACGTTAGACTTAAGTCAATGAAAATGGATAATTTCGACCGCACTGAAACAGCAAATGATGTTCTTTAAAACAGCATGATCTTTAAAAAGTGTATTGTTCTTTCCTTCTTTCTGTATTACGTAGAAATACATACACTAAGACTGGGCACTAGCAGCTATTTCCTCCTTTGGGTCTGGAAATCCTGGGGACATGTATCAATAAAAACCACAAGCCTTTCTCCAACACAGTGAGTGACTCTCCTGAATCTCCACAGGAGAATGGAGATCTGGATGGGTCACCCTGTGACTGCGGTGCCTGTTGCCAAGCAACAACCCAGATATATTCAGTCCTCTGCTTAACAGTGCCAATAGAACATTATTATTCATTAGAGGGCATGGACTCCTTAATGAAAAATCTCAGCGATACATTGTGTTCTTTATTTCTTTAACGTGAATCTACATGTAAAAGCTTTTACCTGTATTAGGAGTGACCTCACATCATTAAAAAACACATTCACCAGGGATCCCATAGAGATATGGTGGGCCTTTGGCTTTTTCTCAGCAGTATGATAACCTCAGCCTCAGTTATGAATTACCAAGTCATCTGCGTAAATAATACTATATCTGCTGTATTGTGTTGTACAAAGCAATGAAAGGATTTATTGATACAGAAGTCAGAGTGGATCATGACATCACTGTAGGTTTTCATGGTTTCTTGCTATAACAGATGCATCAAAGAAGACCCCTACAATCTATGTATTGGTAAATAAAATAAGAGTTTATATTCAATGTCACCTTGAAATGCCTCCTTAATTTTACAAATTCTCACACTTTGTATGGAGTCAAAAATGTAATTGCCGCAACAGTATATGGATTGGAAAATCCTTTCCCCCCATTCTCTTATGCATTGGCAACCATACAGAGAGGCCTTGTGCTTTTAAAGCATACTTGACCCTGAGGAATCGGAATTGTTATTATTTTTTGTCCTTTATGCTTTAAAAGAAGTAACATCTTTTCTAATAAGACAGCTAATGGAGATGGACCTTGAAAGAGGCTTCAAGAAGTAAATACAGGGATCTATCCCAGAGTATTCCCGATAGGTAACAATACCACAACCACAAGAGGACAAACAAAATGTATCATCATTTTTCATTTATATGAAGTCAAACTATTAGACCGCACAGCCCAGCAAGGGAAGTTAGAAAAATGATATGTTACAGGAGTGAACTTTCAATTCACCTAGAACACACAGTAATCACCTTGGAAAAGTCCTTAAGATTATGTGCACATATCCAATTAGATATTAAGAAATTCCATTTCACATCCCCTTGGCTGACCACCACAGGTCTGGCTTCTCACAGGAAAGAATTGTAGCTTGATGCATAGGGACAACAGACTCAAGGACATATTTCCAGTCCTCCCTCTCCTTTCCTTTCGACAACCACCAAACCTGAGGCGTATTATTGTCCGGAGTGCCCTGAAGGCCCCAACTGAAAATGGCACCTCACCTTGCCTACAAAAAAGGTGCATGACCTGCAAGCACATCCACACCGCTGACAGTGTACCTGTCCACAGTCACAACAGGTGCACAGAATTAGGGGGACATTCTCCTGCAGGTCTTTCAATGTGGTGTACCTCATAATGTGTGTGCAATGTCCCACCACAGGCCTCTATGTGGGGGAAACAGGGCAGAGAACTCACATAGATCCAATATTAATAACAGCAGAACTGATCTCCCAGTGGCCGCACATTTCTCCGGAGAAAACCACTCTATTGAAGATTTGCGGGTTGTGGTTTAAATGGGACATTTTAAGACGCAGGAGAAAAGGAAAGAATCGGAATACAAGTTTATGCAAAAATTTCAAACTCTGCAATTTGGACTTAATATTCATGCCAGCTTCATGTCACACTATGTATGAACTGTGAGGGTCACAAATCACCACCTGATAGCAAACAGATAACAGATCCCTCTGTCACGCACCACAACTTTCCAGATTGTTTTTTGACCTGTTGTAAATAACTTCTCTACTTAGATTGCATTTTATTTTGGTTTTTTTAAGGACTCTAAAATCCTTTGAAGATCATGTGTATAGAGTATAAATAATCTGTGAATTTGCAGTTCTTGTATAACACCATGTCTGAAGAAGAGAGCCAGTACTCTTGAAAGCTTACTTATAAATATACTCAGTTAGCCTCTAAAAGGTATTGCCTGATTTCTTCACTCTTCCACTACTTTCAATGGCTAACACGGTACAACATTATACTGCTATGTAAATACTATGGTACTGATCCAAAGCCATGGCTAGGCATTCCTTCACTTGGACTGCCAGCTCCTTCCTAGCTACACCCCTGATTTGATTTGTACAAATAATCTGGTGATGACAATTGTTCTGGTCACAAACAGTTGTTTGCAATGGGCCAGCTAGATCCTCTGTAGGGTAGTCTATGATGAGGCAAGCTCTTTAAGGTAATTGGCGTCCTATGATATTTCCTCTAGAGTGTTTGTGTATGTTTGTGTGTGTAGGGAAATTAGAATTTGAGAACTGGAAGTTCCTCTACCTGACCAGCAAAATATTTTGCTTATCAAAAGTAGGAAGTGCTAACAAAAGCTTGACTTAGTTTACTTAGCTGCACACACATAAGACTGTGTAATGTCTTGGCTTTTGATTGGCTGGATGCAACTCAGATCTTCAGATTGTGCTGAGATTTCCTGCTCTAAGTGAAACAGAAGTAGCTAATTCATTCAGTGTCTGGTCACAGAGCCGCTTACACTACCACAGAATAAAATACTGAATAATATTAAATGTATGCAGGAGGCTTCGAGAAGTTGTGTAGTTTGTGTTGTGGTGATCACAAGGAAATTGTGTACACATAAGTCTGAGATGATAATAAAAGACTTGAGCAGGAGCGATATCTGCAGTCCTCGCGTGCCTGACAGAGCAAGAAATGTTGATTGCCGTATTAATCCTGGTAGTGTTAAGGGATTCACAAACGTTAAGACTGGAAGTGAATTAGGACGGTCTTTCCTTCATCAGAAGGATTAATTTCATATCCCACAGATGCTCATTAAGTATTCTGATTAGTCTAAAGGGCAAATTATGAGCAAGAATGTAAAAATGGCTGCTACATTTATACTATGCTATATACAGCACTGGTCCTGGGCATTTAGAAAGATAAGAGTGTTGTAGAATTGTATTTCTGAAAGTTAGGACTACACTGCGACAATATTGTTGTAAAATTACAGAATTACAGCATGCAGGTAAACTTATAGCTGATGTCCTAAGAGGGATAAATGCACATGACAATAAGAATTTGTGCATACTGGAGATTCTTGAGGTCATCACAAATAACCTGTAACATTTACTGTAATAGGCAAATATTGAGTTTGTGGTGGTGCCATGATTTTACAGCAGCTTGTGGGCATCCAAATGTCACTGTGAAGCCCTAGCCTTTCATTAATTTACAGAAAAAATAACTGGGGGAATACCCCTTTAAATTTTGAAGGTATTTGCAAGCTATCTGTAAATCAAAGCATATTTCTTTATATTCAAGGACTGAATCTTGAGCTAGTCCTGCTTTACATCTGTGTTGGTGCCTCCACAGGTAATCAGTTTTTGTGACTCGTCTAAAGATCATAAAAACTGATTAAAATGGGTCGTTTAAAAAAACCCAATGATTTCAATGGTTTTTTAAAATCATTCGCAGGTTTGCGTTTGGAGCATTCGCGCCGTGCATCCGCTGTTTTAGATGGAGACAAAAATTGGACTTGCAGCACTTTTGCTCCATCCACAAAATAAGGATACATGACGGAGAACAACGAATCCCTTTTTTATTTTTTAACACAGAGATCTATGGAAGGTGTACAGAAACGGATTACCAATGAATAGTGATTTGTTTGTGTCTGTTTTGCAAACCGTTTTTCTTCTCTGTGCATGCTCAGTATGAAGAAGGGGGAAAAAATGGATCTGCCAAGCACAGATACAAACAAACTGTTTTCTTGACAGATACCCATTGAATAACCTGCCAAAAAAGACATATTATGGTATATGCTGCATAACCGTTTTTTGACAATACTGTTTTTTAGGAGGATTTGTAAAGGCATAGACCAGGCACAGATGTGAACATTGTGTCAATTTGTTACCATGTATTAGTGCTGAAATAGCAGTCAGCCTCAAAGCTTGGAATATTAAAGCCAATAATAGTGTATTCATGTACTACCATGCTTTCCAATTCTTTAGTCATTTATACAGTAGATTATACAGAAACTGTATAACATTAAAAAAAATAAACAATTTCACCTATTGAAAGCTCAAAGAGACGGATACAACAGCGTTTTAAGGTTACTTCAGTCTCTTTTACTCAACCAGGAGGTTGGAAGCATTCTAATGAGGAAAGCAGATCTAAATTGTTAATCCATTTTGCATGATCATATTATGGAATGCAGAAGACATGGAACTATCCATTTGGATGTGTCATCTATAATATGCATTAGTCTTCTTTTTAGAAAATGGATTTTTTTTTTTGTTGCAATGTATAATAGGCTCCATTTTCTCCTGGGTCATTTGAGATGTCAGATTTTGATAGGCTTCCTATAGGCTTGAGTGCCAGAAGAAAGGAAATGGTGTAAAGTATATGTAGATGGCCTTCGCGTTATAAAATATGGCATCTGTAATCACAGCATTTTAACAATGGACCTTAAACTTTAGTAAAGTAGATGTAAAAGGTTTTAAAAGTATTTAGTCCATACAGCAGAAACCAATGCAATGCAGGTATAAGGCAACATAGGAGAAATGACCATACAAGATTTATTTCATTTATTTACGTTTTTTATTTCATCAGTATGAAAAACACTGGGAGGCCCGGAAAAACTTTTTAAGTCCGGGGCACCACGTTGCGAAAACGCAGTGGCAAAAAACACTGTTTTACATTACCTGCAAAGTGGATGGCATTCTGGCTAATCCCATCCTCACATTGCAGAAAAAAATCTGCAGTAGAAAAGCTGCGTTTTCACAGCATGCCAATTATATCTATGGAAACGTTGGCGTTTTCTGTATAGATATAATAGAGGCAGAAAGTCAGCAGAGGAAAACTCTGTGAAAAACTTTGCGGAAAAAACTGTGATTGGTTTCTGCCATGGTCTTTTCTGCAGCATTTTTTTTGCTGCGGCCCGCTACATGGGGTTAAGGCCCCACATAGAGAAAAAGCTAAAGAACTTTGCAGAAAAAACATTGCGAAAACGTGTTTTTTTCTGCAGCATTTTCACAGAGTTTTTGCTGTGTTTTCCTCTGTCTTTTTACTTCCCCTATTAAATCTATAGGAAAACACTTGCAATTCCGCAACTAAAATTAACAACATTAAATGCAGCTTTTCCGCAGCTTTTTTCCCAACAATGTGTGGGAGATGTTTCTGCAGCAGCCAAAAACAGCGGGTTTCTGCAGTGTGGGGCCTTAGTCTAAGATACTACAGTAGAATACATTGAGTACACAAGTCAACACTTTTAACATTAAATACCAAAGTCCCTAATGATTATTTAATGATTATTATTTAATTACTTATAATACTTTTTAAGAGCATTCTGAATTAATAAAAATGAGTCCCTCATAAAGGGAACTCGAGCTATTAGCCAGAGAAGCTCGAAACAGCTACTCCATCTCGGGAGGACCCACAATGTATTGCACGGTTATGGAAGAGGTCCGTTACTCTTGCACAAGAAGGAGACTAATGATACATGGACTGAACTGAACTGTTGTCTCCTCTACAGTTGTCATGGATGGAAATACCATCTGGTTACTGTTATCGTGTTATTGCCATATACATATTATGATATCTATTATATGCTACACTATATATGCCTCATACTGCTATCAAAGCACCAATGCTAGGAAGTGTTATGCCCTTATCTTTAGGTTTGCTACTGTAATGTCACTTTGACAAGTGTGTTCACTGTAACAGTATAGTTATTGTTATTGTGATGAAATGTGACAGCTTTGCAACTAACGTGACAGATGGAAGTTAAGCCACATGTATGTGTGTAAGTGACTCGGGACATCAGATGTATTGTCAATGAATACTGCAAGCAGGGTGGCACTGGGTAGTTGGTGATGCGACACCCTGCTAGTGATATTTGTGTGTTGTTGGAGCATACTATGTGGCAGAGAGAATTCGCTGGATTAGTGGTCAGTGTAGGGTTAACCTATGTGCACTCTCATGCCCCCTGGAGTTCCTCAGAGAAAATATAAGGGGACTTATTCACCATTAGGGCTCAGACATTTAGACAATGCAGACAGGCACAAAAGGAGATTGTGCTGCAGAACTCCGGCTTACTGCGTTATAGTTAGTTAGAAAGCGGGGTTGAGTGGAGCTCACTGTCATTGTGCTCCAGCCTGAGCTGCAGTTTTACGTCTGTCTTGGGTAGATAAGATGAACCACCTTTTTCAGTAGAGAAAAGCGTGCATCCGGCCGTAAGTGAAGTGTAATAAAATGACGAAATATGACCATATCAAAGGAGTCTCGAAGCTAATGTCTGAGTGTGAAGAGGCAATCCTGCCATATACAGCTAGAAAACTCTTTCCGTTGTGTGAGGGACTGTGACGAAGCACAAGTAAGACCTCAGAGGCACACAGTGCTGCAAAGAAGAATGAAGGTGGGGTCAGAGGTGACCAGCACAAGTGAAACACTGAGTAGGTGCTGAGGTGATATGATAGCAAGTGTTTACCCTTCAAATATCCTGTTGTCTCAACTGAGAATACTGTAACCACCAAACCCATTGCTTTCCAGACAGAGGCGTAGCTTCAAGCTTTTGGGCCCCAATGCAAAATGTGTAATGGGGTCCCTCATGTGGCAGATGGACCTTTGGGACCCACTCAGGGTCCAGGGCCCATTAGCAACTGCTATGCCGCACCCCTATAACTACACCACTGCTCCCAGTGAACCTCATTCCAACTGCCAAACCATCTCAACCAACAAATAACACTGTACAGACAGCCTAAATATTTCAATAGACAACATGCACTGCTCCATGTACTCTGTGGTGGCACTGCATGGGGATATTGCTAAGTTTTGTGGAAGATTACAGCTGACTGCGGGGGGTCCTACAAGCAGGACAACCTGTCATGAGTCTATTCTACATAACATAAAAGGATTGTACAAAGTAGACAAGCAAAGGTACTGGTAATGCCAACAGCACTTTTGATCCCAGCTACAAGGGAGAAGAAGATGGAGGCTGAAACCTCTCTCTTAATAGTGGATGACATGGTAAGTTTTTTTGTCTTCTAGTCCAACTCTATTTTACATAGAATATAGTGGAAGTGATCATGTGACAGAAAGTCTGAGCATCAGCAGGGGAGGCAAAGGAACGAGACCCTTCCCCCACTGCACTTGGCAGTAAACATGCTTACACGTTGCATTGAATGCACTGTATTGTATCTCTACACAATTCCTTAGTGTTAATGGAAAATGAGGTTTGTTATAAATTAATTCATTATATAGCATGCATTGGGTCACTTAGTGCAGTACCTTTTTATAGTCTGCAGATGTCATAGTTGCAGTTGAAGATTACATAATCTGGTGTTTCCATCTGTACCAATACTGTACTTGTGCAGTTAGTAACTTGAGTGTTCAGATACTGACCAATGATTTGCCTTTGATAATTTGGATGAGTTGTGAACTTCTAGACCAGGGGTAGGCAACCTTTTTTGTTCGGTGTGCCAATTTTAATTAAAAAATCAAAGATGAGGTTCTCGGAGTGCTGGTCAATAATTGTAAGTCTGACGACCCCTAAACTAAAGTCATATACCACAAACCATAACACAGAAGTGCTGCCACCAGATGCTTTTGGATACATGTGTTTACTGCTATTTCCTGGGACGCTCCTGTACTTTCCGATTAGAAGCAATGAAAGTCCATGTGCAGCCCCCAATTAGTGGTAAATGTATGTGTCCAGGAGCACCGTATGGCGGCATCCTTATAGTGAATACACATTATGTATCTGGATGCAGCTATATTCTTAGGCCACTGGAACTTTTACTTTGATGTAAAACTGTATTCACATGGTGCATTTTTGCACAAAAAAAAATGCCTGTGTTTTCTGTGCAAAAACACATCCTTAATACAGAAAACACACCATTATACAGAATAATGTCCCATAGCGGCCCCTGTACACGGTATTATGTCCCATAGCGGTCCCTGCACACTGTATTATGACCCATAGCGTTCCCTGCACACGGTATTAAGTCCCATAGCGGTCTCTGCACATGGTATTATATCCCATAGCAGCCACTGCACATGTTATTATGTCATATAGTGGCCCCTGTACACGGTATTATGTCCTATAATGGTCCCTGCACACGGTATTATGTCCTATAGTGGCCCCTGCACATGTTATTATGTCCTATAGTGGCCCCTACACACGGTATTATGTCCCATAGTGGCCCCTACACACAGTATGATATTCTAACTTTTATAATATTCCAATTTGTGCCATTCACTAGCTATTATTATACTGTGGGGTCTCTTCAGACCACAGAGTATAATAAGTGCAGGTGACAAACATAAAAAACAATGTACTCACCATTCCTGCGCTCCGCAGCCGCTCTGTTCTCTTCGGGTGCCTCTGCCTGCGGTCAGCGACCACTGATTGGGTCTCTGAGGTCAAGTTGCGTCATTATGCGTAATGACGCCGGACGTGACCTCTGCAGCTGTCAGAAGCGTCTGCAGAGCACACAGCCGCTGCGGAGCGCAGGGAACAAGGTGAGTACATTGTTTTTTATGTTTCATCACTTTTCCTGAGGCTCCGCTTATTATACTGTGGGGTCTAAAGAGACCCCACAGTATAATAATAGCAGTTTCGTTTCGGCCGTGTTTGGTCCGATCGAAACTGCTGGGTGAGGACTCCGCTGCCGTGCCAGGTAAATAAGCCTTGCGTGCCACTCTTGGTTGCCGACCCCTGTTCTAGACCTTTGAGGCAGGCAATGATGTTTCAGGGTGTTGGGATATTCTCAAGACAAGTTATATGCTAATTAAAAAAACAAAGAAAAAAACTAAAACATAAAACAAATTAGGGCATAGAACTGTAAATTCAACACCAGAAAAAAAGCAAAGGGAATCTTGCAATATTACACCTTATACGAACAGTGAGTTACAGAAGAGGAGGTGAGAATTCTCTTCTCACTTGTCTTACAGATCCTGAAATACCTCATGTTACATAAAGATGTACACCAAGGAGAGAAAATCATATTTAATTTTGATATTTCGATGCACACAATTATACAATGAAGCCGTGAATTTCAGTGTATACTAAATGCATTGCATTACTGAGTTGCAGCCTGTATTAAGTATAATTCACAGTTTACTTCCTGAGATCAGAAAATTTCTAGCATTCCCTGTTTCTTCAGCGTCTGCAAAAGCATGGTGATTTGCAGTCCGAAAAGTGTAATATTTACACCAGGGCTTGTACTGTAAACAAAATAGGTCATAAGGCCATGTTCACATGTTGTGGATTGTAAACAGAATTCATGCTTCAATGCTCACTAACGTTTAAAAATGTTTGAATACATCAAAGTACAAGTAATTATAAGAAACCTTGTAATAGCCAATAAAAGAAAAACGCCTCTTTCCCCACTTATCAAGATCGTTTCCTTCTCCCCACCACCATTCCTAAACTTACATTTACAGGGAAATCTCTGCTGAATTCTATCTTGGTCTCCCAAGTCAGATCCTGAACTGATTGAAGTATGAAATTACATGTACCCATACTAGTCTATGTAGAGCGAAGGAGGAGTTAGAGGTAGGAGCAAACAGAGGTTGCTGCAGCTAACAGTAAGTTTCTATCTCTACCCCAAGTGCTTTTCTCACATCAATACTGTTCAGGCCAACTCTATAATGTCCTATACGTTCCTGATTCTTTGTGAGTGATACGGAATTAGAAGGCGAAGGCTCTTTAATTCTACATAGGCTGTCTATGGGAAACATCATAGCAGCTAGTCTCTGCTCACTAGCTCATATACAACTATGAAATAGAGAATTATTTTATGCTCCATTAGTATGCTCCAGGAAAAAAAAAACAGCTGAAGAGTCAGGAAATTATGTATACTACTAAGGGAAGGCTGCAAAGTATACCACTGTATAGGCATAACATGGTAAGCATCACCCATAAGATCATCTGCTTTTAATTTAGTGTATACCTTTGTATGGAACAGTATAGTGTAATATGCAATACCATATCATTTTGTTTTGGTGTAATGACATAACCCATTCTGTCAGAGGCCAAAATGGCCCTATGGATGTGTTTAGTGGGTACCCGGGTAGCTTTTCCAGGTGTACATGCACGCTATGGGTCCTTAGCATGATGTGAACACACCATTACTGTATTTGGTTTAGGTTACCCCCAGTGTAGCTGTAAAATTAACAGTTTATTGAGAGGTATATCTGGTCTTAGGGTCCAAAATATGAAGTCAGATACTACAAAACACTAAAGTCCATGAGAACTTTTGTTGTAGAAATATCTGTGTTCCTTTAGAAGAATAAGCTGCACTATAGAGTGATTTCTACATTGACTTTCTCTGACATGCCTGAAGCTGCAAGTTCAGCACTCAGTGGGTGTTCTCTATACAGCAAGCTCACTCTCTCCTCCCTCTTTCTGTTAGTGCTTCAACCTGAATGTATGTGTCTTTTCCCCTTCCATCTCTCACACTGGCTGTTTAAACAGAAATTTCTATACTGATATATAACCTGCTGTATGTGAACAATACCAACTAACTCTGACCACAGAGACCACTGCAGTTATCAGAGGTTAGCATGAGGAGAAAAATACATGACTGCAGAATCAGACTACACTGCAGAGTTTTCTGCACCACCATGGTGCAGCAGCTGCACCAACCAAGTGTATATCGGTCTGCATTAGAGCTGTGTACACCGAAAGGTTGGATACCACTTAAATAAAGGCTGTTTACAAATGTTGCTTCATTTTTATTTCAAGCTTATTGTGACACAGAAAATGTGTTTTTTTTTTTTTTAGTTTTATTTTCCTTCCTCCCCTTAGCTATCATACTTGCCTGAATTAAAGAGAAGGATGAAAAAATTGTAGCCAGCAGTGCACTTTTTAACTGCTTTTCATTACAGTACAATAGCGCAGCCAGCTAAATACAGACTAGAGAGAGACACTTCTTGTTTATACTACATAACACTGCAAAATACATCTTCTTATTACAATAAAATAGACAACGTCATGTCTGCTTTATACAAGAACTGAGCACATATTGTTGAGAGCTGGCAGGTTTTTGAAAACGGCACAAATGTATAAATAAGAAGTTCTAAGCCATATGTTCTGCTTTCTTTTTCTTTTGCATTAAATTCTTTATTCTAAAGTGGGGTTCCAACCCTAAATATGTTTTAAAAACAGCTTGCAATGGTATAAAATAACTTACCATTCTTCTGTTCTGTACCAATGCTTCTCTGTTCCCCCGTTGGTCTGTTCACCTGGCTTTCACCTGTTTTTGGAAATCGCAGCATGTCCACAGCAATATGTAGATGGGATTTGCTTTGCAGGGTCTGTAAAACGCCACGTGAGGCTCCGGCTTAAACCCAAGGCCACAGAAAAGCTGTGCTTTTTTGTTGCAGATTTTGATGCATTTTTTTTTTTAAAACAAAGCCAAGAGTGGCATTAAAAGCACTTATATTTTTTAATAAGACATATACAGTACAGACCAAAAGTTTGGACACACCTTCTCATTCCAAGAGTTTTCTGTATTTTCATGACTATAAAAATTGTAGATTCACACTGAAGGCAACAAAACTATGAATTAACACATGTGGAATTATATACTTAACAAAAAAGTGTGAAACAACTGAAAATATGTCTTATATTCTAGGTTCTTCAAAGTAGCCACCTTTTGCTTTGATTACTTCTTTGCACACTCTTGGCATTCTCTTGATGAGCTTCAAGAGGAAGTCACCTGAAATGGTCTTCCAACAGTCTTGAAGGAGTTCCCAGAGATGCTTAGCACTTGTTGGCCCTTTTGCCTTCACTCTGCGGTCCAGCTCACCCCAAACCATCTCGATTGGGTTCAGGTCTGGTGACTGTGGAGGCCAGGTCATCTGGCGTAGCACCCCATCACTCTCCTTCTTGGTCAAATAGCCCTTACACAGTCTGGAGGTGTGTTTGGGGTCATTGTCCTGTTGAAAAATAAATGATGGTCCAACTAAACGCAAACCGGATGGAATAGCATGCCGCTGCAAGATGCTGTGGTAACCATGCTGGTTCAGTATTCCTTCAATTTTGAATAAATCCCCAACAGTGTCACCAGCAAAGCACCCCCACACCATCACACCTCCTCCTCCATGCTTCACGGTGGGAACCAGGCATGTAGAGTCCATTCATTCACCTTTTCTGCGTCGCACAAAGACACGGTGGTTGGAACCAAATATCTCAAATTTGGAATCATCAGACCAAAGCACAGATTTCCAAAAGTCTAATGTCCATTCCTTGTGTTCTTTAGCCCAAACAAGTCTCTTCTGCTTGTTGCCTGTCCTTAGCAGTGGTTTCCTAGCAGCTATTTTACCATGAAGGCCTGCTGCACACAGTCTCCTCTTACTTAACAGTTGTTGTAGAGATGTGTCTGCTGCTAGAACTCTGTGTGGCATTGACCTGGTCTCTAATCTGAGCTGCTGTTAACCTGCGATTTCTGAGGCTGGTGACTCGGATGAACTTATCCTCCGCAGCAGAGGTGACTCTTGGTCTTCCTTTCCTGGGGCGGTCCTCATGTGAGCCAGTTTCTTTGTAGCGTTTGATGGTTGGCCACTGCACTTGGGGACACTTTCAAAGTTTTCCCAATTTTTCGGACTGACTGACCTTCATTTCTTAAAGTAATGATGGCCACTCGTTTTTCTTTACTTAGCTGCTTTTTTCTTGCCATAATACAAATTCTAACACTCCATTCAGTAGGACTATCAGCTGTGTATCCACCTGACTTCTGAACAACACAACTGATGGTCCCAACCCCATTTATAAGGCAAGAAATCCCACTTATTAAACCTGACAGGGCACACCTGTGAAGTGAAAACCATTTCAGGTGACTACCTCTTGAAGCTCATCAAGAGAATGCCAAGAGTGTGCAAAGCAGTAATCAAAGCAAAAGGTGGCTACTTTGAAGAACCTAGAATATAAGACATATTTTCAGTTGTTTCACACTTTTTTGTTAAGTATATAATTCCACATGTGTTAATTCATAGTTTTGATGCCTTCAGTGTAAATCTACAATTTTTATAGTCAAGAAAATACAGAAAACTCTTGGAATGAGAAGGTGTGTCCAAACTTTTGGTCTGTACTGTACTTCATTTTAAGCTGCCAAGCTATGTTAGGCTAAGGCCCTATGTTGCAGAAACGCAGCATTTTTGGCTGCTGCGGAAACACAGCAGAAAAAAAGAATGCTACATTTTACAGTACCAGCAAAGTGAATGAGATTTTGGTTAATCCCAACCACACATTATGGAAAAAAATCTGTAGCTGAAATGCTGTGATTTCAAATTGCAACATCAATTATACCTACGGAAACGTTGGCATTTTCTGTATAGGTATAATAGAAACAGAAAGTCTGCAGAGGAAAACTCTGGGAATTTCATGTGAAAAACAGGTGTGGCTTGCTACTTTGGGCCTTAACCAAAAGCTGAGCCTTCAAAAAATTTTTGAAAAAGGCAGCATGTCAATTTTAGCTACGGAAATGCAAGCGTTTCTCCTATAAATTTAATAAGGGAAGAAAAACTGCAGAGAAAAATGCAGCAAAAAAGCAAAGAAATGTGGAAAAAAAACACAATGCAATTTTCATTGCGATTCACTACGTGGGGCATTAGCCTAAGGCCATTGCAGAGGACTGTGCTGTGGATCAGTGTGCTATCCATGTAATTCACAGAGAGCACACTGACCCATTCTTTTCTATGGGCCCGTACACACGACCGTGATTTTCATGGTCCCGTCTGCAAGCTGACAGTCCTGTCCGCGTCAGATAGGACATGTCCTATTCTTGTCCTATTTTGCGGCCCGTGCTATTCATTTAATGAAAGGAGCCACTGAAGCACGGCCCGTGCACGGGCGGCACACGGGAACATCCCCGTGTCCCCCGTGTGCACCCCTTGCTTTTAAATCACGGCAGGCCGGTTGCAGCATGGTTGTCTGCAAGCGGCCTAAGGCTAGATTCACACGAAGGAGGAGCAAAACAGCCATGAAAAAAGTCAATTTTTCATGGCCATTTTGCATCGGAGGGGCTCCCATTTTCACGAATCCCCTTATACATTTCAGTGTATGGAGGGATCTGAGAAAATGGACTAAAATAGAACAAGACCTATATTTTTAAAAGTTTGTGACAACGGACCGTCAAAACAACGCTCATGTAAATTGCCCCCATTCACTGACAGTGAAATGAATGCTGTCGTGTGACATTTGTTAAAAAAAAACGGATGCCACACGGATGGTATTCACTGTCGTGTGAATGTGGCCTCCGGGTATATTCATATGTAGCAGATTTGTTGCAGAAATTTCTACCACTGTCCCATTGATCTGAAAAGGGCTTACAGTAATCCTTGCACATGTAGCATTTATCAAACACATTGATATGTATAAACAGACTTTCATCAGCAGAAATATCTGCAACAAATCTGCTGTGGGTGAATATATACTAAACTGTGCAGGTTGTATCTGGTCTCCTAGGATTTATTTTTTGCAAGGGTCAAAAACGGAGTATGCCGCATCTTTGAGTCAATGATCCCTTTTATTAAATCATAAATGTCAATAGACAGACTGGACAAATACCATACAAAATATTATCAGTTTATGTCTGGTTTACCGTTGTTTTTTAATTTATTTCTAGTCTACTGACTTAAATGGGAAGAAATAAATGATCTTTGACTGATCTGCTTTGTTGTCCCAGAGACTTTTGACTCTGTTCACTTGTGGGTCATGTTTTTAATTTATATTAGAACCTTGACAGCAGCAACAGACCTGTATTGAGATGGTTCAAAACTGCTCCTGACCGATTGCAGACTTTAATAAGGTCCGTCGGGGTTCCACTAATTTTGAGGGCAAGAATAATGCTTCAGGCTCTGCTGATTTTTTCATCTTGACAATAAAACCTAATAACAGTAGTGTGAACAGTGGATTAAGGTATATTCACATGTACTGGAATTGCTGCAGATTTGGTCAGAAAATCCATATGGAGTACAGCAAAGTGGATGAGATTTGAACAAAATCTTCCATGGAAAATTTTCAGTACAGAAGTTAACCCATGGTGGGAATGTTTAAATCCATAGCATGCCAATTTATGTTGAGTAATAGTTGTGGATTGTCCCATTGAGTTCAATGGGAAAGTCGAAATCTGCAACAAACCTAAATTGTTGCATATTGTTACAGATCCACAACAAAATCTGCAAGTCCAGACTAAAAAAATACAAAGCACTTATCTCATAATAGGTCATTGTTACCATAGAAGTAACAAAATACTGTTTTTGATTTTTGCAACAGCAAATCTACCCAAAAATTTTGGACCAAAACCTGCACAATTTGGTGCACATTTGCCACTGCAGTTTTTCCTGCAGTTTCAACTGGATTTACTTTAGAAATTTTCCTCAGGGAACCCATAACATGTGAACGTACTTCTAAATGAGCTAAAAAATAAATAAAATACACTTTTGCTTTTATTTTTTTATGCAACTGGCATTACTTTCATCATAAGTCTTTCTTGTATTTAACCATTTCCTTGCTGCAGAATATAGACTGCAGATAAACCTGATTTCCAGTAAGAAATTAAATAATAATAATAAAAAAAACAACTCCATCCATCTTTTAACAAAGTCACAAAGCTAATCCGGGAAGGACAGGCTTGTGATGTGCTGAGGGCCAGAATGGATTTGTTTTTTTAAGGATGATTCAGGGGGGCCGCAGGTGGCAGACATTGTGTAGAATTTACACTTGTGCTCCATTAATTGCTGACATATCCTTCTCACTCCCTCTCTCTCTCCCTCCCCCTCCTGCCTCCAGGGATAACAGCCGAGATGCAGGCTCAGACTGGTACCCGGCAGAAACACCAACCAGCCAGCCAGCCAGCCAATTAGCTGTCAGGATGTAGAGCGAGCAGAAGAAGAGATGCAGTAGTCTAGCAACAGAAGAAACAGCTGAGTAGCAAGCTAGGGCCGGCACCCAGATTCTAACAGGCCGGCCAATTAGCAGACTGCATCTACTGCTGAAGGGGTTACTTAGCAACCGCCATCATGGCGCCCCCCCATCCCCTGGCTGCCTCGGCCCCATCTCCTTCTGTAACACCTTTCCTTGGCTCTCGGTATTGTTGTAATTATAGATTATTCACCTCCTCTTGTTATTATTTAAGGCTCCGGAGGATAAAGGGGAACCTAAAAGAACAATTTAACCCTCTCTCTGCCGCATGGAAAATGTACATGGAGAATAATGCAAACAAATCAATGAAATCTTGTAAACAAAACAAGTGCAGTATTGTAGCTATAGCACACCACCAGAGACTCATCACAGTCACATGCTATAGCAAATGCCTTCAGGCCAATGTCACATGAATGTGTTTACTGTGCACAGATGTAGCAGTGCTGAGCTTGTCACATCACGTGGCTCAGTGTGATGTCTGTGATTTTATATAGGATTTTCAATGACAAATCAGCTCTAAACATCTAAAAGTATCTGCTGTCTAAGGCCTTATTCACATGTCTGTATATCAGGTACACACGGAGTCCACATGTTTCACTGCTGCCAAACGTACCCATTCCTTTCAATGTGCTTATTCAGAGGACCCTGTTTTTTTGCTGGCCATAGGTCCGACTAAAAACAACGGAACCATATTACTTTTTTTAGTTACTAATGCTGATGCATCACATCAATGAAAGTCTATGGGTTCTTGAAAACATTCGTCTTTCGTCCGTTTTTCATGGACCCAGAGACATACAAAGTACACAAAAATGAAAAAAAAAAGTTGGTCTGCTTTTCACAGATGTGAACAACAGATGAACTAAGGACAGCACACAACCCGCAAATGAGCAGAGCGAGGGTGCTGTCCGTGAGTAGTACGGACCTCACATGTCAGTATCATACATCTGTTAGCAAAATGTTTGTTTGGATGACAGCTATCTTACCTGATCCCCCCATATACATGCATGCTTAGCTTGTCTGAATGACTATGTGCCCTGAATGGGGATAGGGGACTAAGTATCTGCCAGACTCCACTTATTCCCCTGTCACCAAAAGGATGTCGGCTGTCTGATTTCTATGAGAGGCCCCCCATATGCATTATATGGAAATCGGCGCATCTCGCTAATATGGACCTACATAATATGTATGACCATCCTAACTTACAGAGTGTAAGCCATAATAGTAGATTGGTATTAGTTCTCATTTTTACTTGAATTTCCCATAAAACCTAAAATAACAATTTTAGACTTTCTGTCTTAGAAACGTTTTGTTCCTTGTTTATACCTCCTGTAAAAGTATGAATAAATTTGACCATGAGTTTTACCATTCCCTTTGTCAATAGGGTTTTTACTTTTAGGCTTAAGCTCCAGCATTTTTGCTGCTGTGAAAATGCCGTGGCAAAAAATGCTGCGTTTTACAGTAACTGCAAAGTGAATGAGATTCTGGCTAATCCGATTCATACATTGCAGAAAAAAAATCCGCTGCGGAAAAGCTGCATGTCAATTATACCAGTGCTGACGTTTTCCCTATAGGTTTAATAAGAGAAGAAAATCCACTGAGCAAAAATGTAATGAAAAACGCCGCAGAAATAAAACTGCAATGACTTTCTGCTGCGTTTTTTTCCGCAGTAATTTTTATGCTGCATTTTGCTTCATGTGGCCTTAGCCTTAGTGTTGAACTGTGTAGGTGTCCCCTCTACTGACAAAGGGAATGGTCATACCTTGCTGTTGATTTATTTCCAGGAGAAATAACAGAGGAACTTAACAACGCAGAAAGTGATTCAGAATTATCTTATGAAGATTAGTCTTTACTAACACAGACACATTTACAGAAAGTAATCTTCTACCTCTGGCATGTACACACTTTTAGAAGAGACCATTGACAAAATTCAGCAGTCTGCTCATGTAGTTCCTCTTTTGTTTTGGGGCCAATATAAAGCATCTATGTTATGCAGATTTTCCCGAGAATATATAACACTGCTTACGTTATCACTGACTGAGTAGAGCGGGGAAGGCTAGGATGACTGCATTGTGCTTACTGTAAATGCAGTGCAGAATCTTGAAGAAACCTTCCCATCCTGAAAGATGAATGCAGATGTTATGTATGGGTAAATATACCTCGGGATGCTCAGAAGATTGTATGATTTTCAGTAGATAATCCTTACTATTTGACTTAAACTGTCTGCTGAAAAAACTACAGGAGAAGAGGAAAGAATCAATTCCTGGCTCATGTTCAATATTCACATTTATCTGCCGTCTGATCTTTCCATTTCTGCATTTTGTCAATGCACTTCTGTGATCTCTCCACTGCATTACTTGTTTGCCACTTTTTGTTAAGGTAACCATGCTGATTCAGCAGGGGTATAGCAGAGTACCCATAATAAATAGTCATATACAGACTGATAATCCAATAGACAGATATTATTTACCTCTTATTGTCAGATACAAAGGTTCAATACACACAGCATAGTCCTGAGTATACAGATTGTACAGTTCCTTACAGCCGTACAGCCTGCATGTGCTGTCCCACATGTTTCTAGGAGAGGATATCGCCATACATATAGCATCTGATCTAGCAGAACGTGATTTGTTTTTTTTTTCTTTTGGATTTGGACATCATAAAAAACTCAGCATGCCTCCATATGAAATCGGAATCATATGGAAGTACAGATCCTATGCACCTCTACAGCAACCCAATTACTTCATAATATGGCTGTGTACAAGAGACCTCTTGTTTTTTTTAGGCCAGATTCACTTACTGCAGTTTTTGATGCATCTTTTAACCAAAACAAGGAGTGAACAAAATAGAGGCCAATACAAGAATTGGCAAATGCAAAGTGACATTTTTCCTCTTAACATATAGCCCTAGCTCTGGTTAAGAAAACATGAATCTTAAACATAGTTGTCACTATCCAGTACTGTGCCCTTTTGGGCATGGTTTAATAATAATCAAATTCAGTATGTTACACTTTACATAAACACCGTCTCTTTTCAGGCAGAGCTTTCCAGGGTATTCCTGATTTGCCTGGATTTTCTGAAAATTCAAGACATGGGAAATTCAGGAGAGTTGGCAAGTTAGGAACAACTGCACTAAACTGCCAGTATAGCATCAATTTAATATATACTGTACATCATTAAAAGCATTAGAAAACGCATGATTTATTTAACAGATGTCATACAGTGGCATTCATCATCCATAGGCTATCTGTAATGATAGCCCCTAAATGTATATATTTGTCACTGGTATTTTATGTGCTAAATGTGATTTTGTAAAAGCCCCTTGAATTGCTTAGAATGGAGAATGTGAGTCACAACCACTAGAAGAGATCTGGCTTGTATATACTACAAAGAATGGACAAATAAAGATGTATCTATCCTAAACACCCCCACCCCATTCAGGGAGGGGAATTAAGAAACAAACTACAAATTGATATTCATTGGACTTGCTCTCTACTCACCAGTCATAGACTAAGGATTTGAATAATGACCCAAAAGGGCACCTCAGAATTCAATAAGGTGGTGGCAGAATTTATCTGGGGTGTGATTTATTCTCAAATTGTAGCCTGGTGAATGGTGAGCGCAGGATTGAGTGAAGTCAAATAACCTCCACGTCACTTACTAGGATGACACAATAATGTTGAAAAATACATATGTTTAACATACTGTATTCTTTTTTCTTTCTTTTTGAAACTGGAAACATTACTTCCTTTTTTACAAGATGGAAATGATGTATCTATTTTGTAGCAAATGCTTATAGATTACATTAATTTATGAGTCTGTCTGGTTTCCATTTTTTTCATTGGACAGATCAATGGATGAACAAGATTAAAGAAAAGATTACAGCCTAATAAGCTTTAGAGGTTGACAAATACACAGTTTACAGCCAGTTTAGTGAAGTGCTGCATAGAAAGGAAGATAAAGTCACTCACCTGTATGCGTTCTCTGGTGGGCCTTCAGATGTGAGCTCTTTGTGTAGACTTTTCTGCAGCCATTAAACTGGCACCTATGAACCCGCTTCTTATTTTCAGGTGATGCTTCTCCTGGGTTCCCAGCCTGCTCACTGTCACTTAGCCCACATTTTGAGGTTATGGCAGATGATGCAGATTCTGCAGCCTTTCCAGAGCTGACTGAGGCTTTTTTTTGCAACCAGTTTTAACGTTACGGTTCCATCCAAAGCAGACAGAGACTGTGGTGTTTTGACCAGATGCCGACTAAGTTCCGGAGAAGATGGTGGCGTTAGTGATGTCACTGCGTTAAGCTGTGCCTGATTTACAGATGTATAACATTCTGTAGAGGAACTGGCAGGCTGTAAGCTGACACATGTTTCTGATAGAAGTTTGTCTTGTGAAAGTAACAGGTCCATGCTAGGACGCTTCTCATATGTACTGATGTCCACAGGAATTACAATGGGATCCAGCTTACGGCCACATCCATCTGTACCTTGAGAAATGGAGCTGTTCAAGAAAGAGTCTAAATCTTCCCCAAATGTCTCTGACATCTTCTTTGGTTCGGTCTGCAAATACCGTTCCAACTCCAGACAGGTCTATGAAGTGAAAGGAGAAAATGTAATCAGCAAAGTTTATCTGATATATCATATTATCCAAATAATTCAGTGGCACTGCTGAAATGTCAGAGTTATTGCTAATGTGACTTATGCGAGCCCAGTCCCTACAGCTATGGGTCTAAAGTAAGATGTAGCAGGTTTACCTGCAGTCCTATGTAAAACCACCACACATATGACACTGGGCTATGCTAAATAAACTAGTCTATACAGAGATAGTCATCATTCATCGACATTACAACGGATACCTGGCAGAGCAGAAATTAGTCAACAGTATCCATAGAAAAATTCTGTTAGAACCTTATTATGCTCAGGCTTCTGTTATTACCTTTTTTTTTTGTTTTATAAAAAAACAATATAGAATAGCACAATTAATCAGACATTTTACCTCAATTACGATTAATGGCGATTATTTAGGCCACACCCCTTAAAATACCCTAATTTTCAAGTATGAGTTGGGTGAACCTCATGAGATTCGTCTCGCGAGGTTTGCCTGGCGGTTTCGTTCAGACCAAACACATCTGAACCAGAACTGCTATAATACTTTGGGGTCTTTTCTGACCCTCAGAGTATAATTATCGGAGGCCCAGAGGAGGAGAATAAACATAAAAACAGTGTTACTCACCTCCCCTGGGCTCCGGTGCTGCTCCAGGCCTGCTAGAGATGTCAGGGACTACTGAGGCCTGTGTTTGCGACACAAAGACACAAGCGTGACTTATGTTGTCTTTGCGTCACAAAGCCACATGAGCACTGAGGCCCAATTACAGGCCTCAGCAGTCTTTGACGTTATTCAGGAGTCCGGAAGACAATGAAGACCAGCGCTGGAGCCCAGGGGAGGTGAGTAACACTCTTTCTTATGTTTATTCACCTCCCATGGGCTGGTTCAGGATATAGAGATCCCAGATAATAATAGCAGTTCTGGTTCAGACGTGTTCTGTCCGAATGAAACTGCAAAGGCTCGCATATAATGCAATAAACATTTGCCCAGCCCTAGTGCAATGTTCTATTTTATTTCATACAACAGTGACAGTCAAATAGTACAGGAACATGACATTGTTCCACTTCCCTTCTGTACCATTTACAGTTGACTCATTTACTGATGAACTTAATAGTTCTTGTGAAAGGTTCACTTAAACAGGTTTGAGCAGCAATACTGGTGGATATACAGTATCTTGTGTTACTATATAACTTTATCACTTATTCACCTATCCAAGTGTATGATCAATGGGGGTCACACTACTGGGCTCTCCACCAATCACAAGAATGAGGCATTGTGTCCTTCATTTGAATGGGATTAATGAAGTAATCCCAAAGAAAAACTCCATCAGCCCTATACATTTGACTAACATTCCATTTAAATGAATCACATTCTTGCGATTGGTGGGGGTTCCAGCAGTGGGACAAACCCACTTCCCCTGGTGATCAGACCCCTTACTGGGGAGAGGTGACATGTTTTTATTTGGGTACAACCCCTTAAGGAAGGATATATCATCACCTCCACCAACTCTCCCTCTTTGCATCCTTCAGTAGGTGCTGCTTCACTGATTCCAACACAGTTGGAATTTTTTCTCTAACCCCCACTGTTCCTTAGCAACTGGTGCTCTTATTTTTAACTCCCAATGTGCTAATTAGGTTCTCTACTGTAAGATGGGCAGGTCCTGGGCTGGAGCAGACTGTCTCGGACCGTCCACCTTACAGTTGAGAGCCTAATTAGCACATTCGGTGCTGAAACTAACAGAATTTATTGCTTGGGAACAGTGGGGCTAGAGAAAAAAATTCCAACTAACCAGAAGAGGTGCCTATTAGAGAATCCAAAAAGTGGGAGCTGGTGGAGGTACTGAAAGGTCCCCTTTAAAGGGCAATTGCTAGGAATTTGAAGGTCTAGCATCTCTACAAACTCAATTGCTAAAGAAACGATCCCAATAATCACATTTTTATGGAACTGCCTAGGAAACCTCTACATTACAGATGTGATAACACTTCATACCATTTCATATGATATAATACAATAGAAATGAACAATTGAAATAATGGATAATATTGCTGGCACAGATCATGAATCCATTAGTAATAACAGTTGTTCCATCTTCTTTTCAATATTCTGGATCTCTGCCCCTATTCATACAACTGGAAAGAGTTTTGGACTCTTGTATCAATGGGACTGGATTTACAATTGATACAAAACAATACATGATCTGTATCAGAAGGGCCATTAAATGGGTGAGAACCTCTGATCATGGTACAGAAAACATGTGCCATTGGCATTGTTACATTAACAAAGCAGTACTTTCATATGGTATAAAGCTAGGGATGCGTAAAACGTGTTGTGCACCACTTGTTCTACGTTTATGAGAACGCCAGCTACTTTTTAAGCAGAAAGAAATTTTGTCCAGGGTAAGATTGCAAGCACACTGGTAAATAAGTTTACTAAGGTTTAGAATTCTGCTGTCATTCTCTCTTTAGCACCAAGATGTAAAGGGCTTACAGCATCTGTTTGCTAGTGCACAATAAATGATAAAAAAAAAAAAACCCTGCCAAGCATTCCAGGAATATCTGAAAGGCTGCGATAACATTCATTCTGCTCCCATTTCTTTTTACTAGCCTGTAACAACTTCTCAGTGGAATTCAGGAAACAGCACCATGAATACCAATTTATCTAAAACACTTTCTAAATACGCCATATAAAAAAGCTACTTTACGCTACTTTCATTGACAAACGGAGCTGGATTAGGGGTTTGCATGAAGTTATACCGTGAGAAATTAACATGTTATTAACTTTAGGTAATGGTTAGCAGACTGACAATAACAGCTTTTATAAAACATAATGGATGCCTAGAGACAATGGGGAACATAGATATATTTCCTCTGAGTTTAAGCGCTTTGGAAAATAAGCTATTTTGTGGTTATTAAAATGGTTGCCCAGGGCCAGTCTAATATGATGGAGATTTAGAGGCTGACATAGTGAGAGAGTTGAAATTTTAATGAATTGCTATGAGAAACCTGTTCCATAATATTTCATGTAACTGAAATTCAGACTGAAAAAGGTGTCAGGATAGATTATTCTGACACACATACCATTAAGAAAAGCACGGCAAATAGAAAAAAACCCTTTTACAATAGCAAATCCAGTCATAAAGCAAAGTCTGCCATTAACGTTCTTCAAAGCTATTTTATTGATGTCTGAACCCTGCATTATTATGAATAGAACTTATTTGAGGAGGAACAGGCTCACCTGCACAGATGGATTTTCTACAGCTACTGTAGCAAAGAAAGTGTAACACAAAATATTAGTCATTTTCATCAAGAGAAAAGGGCGAGGGGGGACGTTACAAAATATACCTTCTCAACATATTGTGTAAGGTATTGTATTGATAAGAATGGAAAGCACCATACTATTTAAAGGCTATACGCACCTTTAAAGTGAACTTGGCAGGTGCTTTTGCTGCCCTAAGAGCAGGCAATGATAAGTGGGAGAGAAGTTGAGCTTTGTGGTATATAGATTAGGAGCAGGATTTTTGTGTAGTAAAGAATATGTTCATTTAGTTTTTACTATAGCTTTGAGATGGGCTAAGTGTGGGTCACGTGTTGAGGCATGCTTTAAAACATCCCATCAGCATTCTGACCGGATCTGATACTATGTAAAAGGGTGCCTTAGAACGTTAGTAAGGGGAACTGGAGCACCACCACAGGGAAGAGTAGAGGAGATAAATATGCACACCATTCAAGTCGGTAGAGAAGTGTAATGCTGGAACTGGGCCACCTGAAGTTGGCGAGCTCTGACATCCATGATGGTGAAGGATTCCACACACCACCTGGACTGCTATGGAGAAAGCAGTGGCTACAATATACCATTCTTGGGCGACCCTGAAACCTTAAAACTACATAAGGCTGGTAAATCCTAACTACTGAGAGTTCTTGAGAGAGACTGTCCTGTCCTGTGGAGAATGAAAGGCTCATGGCTATGAAAGAGCAGCCTGTATAGTGATCAACCAGCCTGCTGCCATGAGACACAAGAGAGAGGCAATGCCTGTGACAACCAGTATATGAGAATAAGAGTGAGAGAATGGCATTGGGAATGAGGTGTGTAGTGAACCATGGCCATACTGTGTATGACTGCTCCTTGCTGTGAGAGAGAGGGAGACACTGTGTTAGAGTGTCACATAGGTACACCAGCATTGCACTGTGTGCTGTTGCTACTGACAATTCACTGCTAAGATTATCTTTTAAAGACTGTTCTGTTACACCAAGATCCATACCTCTATAAGGAATGAAAATCACTAAGATCAGTGCCTCTGAAAAGATGGATGTAACCGTAAAGCCAGTGTTCTGAAAGACTATCTTAGTCCCCAGATTCAATGCCTCTTTTTAGATTCTTGCAACCAACAACCTTCAAAACTTGCTCCAGTTATTTGCTGTTTATGACACCACTCTTGTGTGTGTCCCTGGGACATGCCACTCATATGTCCAACCAAAGACATACTGATAGGGAATTGAGCCCTATATGGGACAGTGTTGTCTGTAAAGCGCTGCAGAATATGTTGGTGCTATACAAGTAAGCAAAATAAATAAATAAATCCTGGTAAGGTTTGACCACTTACAGGCTACTTTCATGAGTTATGAAGAGTATTAATAATCGCAGTGAAATCTGAAATCAGGTTCTCAATGACATGTCAGAAGATGCTTAAAGATGTACATATTTTCACCTATTGCACCTATATGTTCTTGCTCCTTAACAAAGACATATTAACCTCCATTTTGGTCTCACTGAGCACTAGCATAAGCAATAAGCAACTCCACTAATAACTACATAAATAATCTGAACAAACTTTAATTCTAGGTTTATTACAATGGGACTGTAAAAGAAAAAGTACAGTAGGATACCGCTTATAACTGGTCCAAGCCAAAAGAAGAATTCAACAGAAATAACTCAACCAGCTGGAAATCAAGAGGTGAACCTTTGGCTGGCCCTTGGCATTTGTCAAGTTCTGAATGACATTACAGAATTGCTCAACTTTAAACATTACATCTGAAAAATGACTAAAAGATCCATACATTAAAACTACTACCAGAGAAAGCTTTACAACCTTCCAGAGTATGAGCTGTCCAAGGTAGGAAATCACAGCATACAACTAAGTCCTAACCGTGTGTAGACACCAGATAAGGCTCAGTAAGACATACAATCACTGTACATTACTCAACTGCTTGTCTACTGCACATCTGGATGGGAAACATGTAAACAGTCTATATGGCCAGCTTGTAAATGTATAACCAGGCATTTCTTCATAAGCAACTGTTGTATGTTGCAATTTATGCCAACAACTTTACTATCAGGAGGCTAGACGTCTAACTTTCAAGAGATGCTACTTAGTGTTTAGTTTGTATAAAAAAATAAGATACAGATTTGTCTGCTATTTTGTCATATTCTTGTATTAAGAGATTCAGCTCATTCTGAAGTCAACATTATCCTACAAGGTTGCATGCTTTATACAGTCTATAAGCCTGCTGATGGTCTGAAAACCGAAGATACTGAAGCTACCCTGGAAACCTCCATTAAGCTCAGGCCCCGCAAAGTGAAACACAAAAAACGTGTTGAGTGTTTGTTGCACTTTTCTTTGCATTTTTTCTTCCTCTATTAAATATATAGGGAAAACACTTGCAATTCTACAGCTAAAATTAACTTACTGCATTTTTCAAGAATGCACACTTTTTTTTGTTCTCACAGTATGTGGATGAGAATAAATGAAATCACTTTCACTTTGCTGGTACTTTTAAAGTGTTTTTTCCATTATAGTCAATGGGATCCACCGCGCTCTGTGTGTAACCTCTGTTTTAGCGGTCCCTTTCTCTGTTGTTTGGGTCCCCAATGGACGGAACCCAACAACAGAGATGCAACGCTAGTATGAACCTAGCGTAAAGCTGGACTTCAGATAACTGCTTAGATAGCTTGTTTGGCAAACAGTTATCCAACCTGACCTACATATACACATGCACTAAAACATGCTAAATGGCTTAGCACAAAAAGCAGCTGTCAGATACCCCTGGCAGCAGCCATGATGAAATCCAACAACCTGACCCTCCTGACATCTAATGTTCTTTGGAAAGTTGAGACACTCCCATAAACAATACATTTTTAGCTGGTCCTGCTGAAATTGGCAAATTCGTCTGACACTCATCTAATGTTTATGTCCACTTTAAGATTGCAAAAGGATCATTGCAGTCATAAAGGGTTGTCTGGATGGTATATTTCAGGAACAGCACCACTTTTATCTTTCTAAACCATGTCTGGTACTGCGGTAGAGTCCCATTCCAGTGAATACTGTAACAAAAGACACACTCCATACTGTAGGCAAGACTGGCACGACCTCTGGAAAAAGCAGCCATGTATTTCTAATGTCATATACTTTTTAAATACATAGGAAAACCTAGATCATGTGCCCAATTTATGTCACAGTAACCATACACCGCCATCTGCAGCCAAATATCAGAGAGGTGAAAATGCATTGCACAGGTGACTTTGCTGGTCTGACATCACAGAATAAGCTAACACTGGACATGTGTACAGTCTCCAGCACTTACCGTCCCAGATGCCAGGAAGGACACCACGACAGCTGGAAAACAGCAATGGGTCATAGATTGACAGCTGGAAAACAGCAATGGCTCATAGATTTCAGAATAAAATATATTTTTCTTTTATATCTTGTGTATTTTCGTACAAAGTGCGGACGGGAACGGCAAGGGACTTTGATTTCCCTTGCTAGAGTTTTTTTTCTTTAAATAGGATATTGGCATGTTTTGCTGTGTAATGCACAAGATGACAAGCTGAAGCTGAAAGTCAATGACATATTTTAGAGCCTTAGTTTAGCACTATGCTCCCTCTGGCTTTGCTGTGTCTACGTTGTCCCTTAAATGAACTTTTCGACTTGTCAGTACCCTAGCGAAGCGAAGAAAGGAAAATAATCATAAACCAGCAGATCACACAAGTGTCCTGTTGCACTGTATATAAATATGGCATGCTGGCTTCCTTAATTCCCCTTTTTCTCTCTAATCCATTATGAATGGCTACTATTATGTTCATGGCGAACGTTTGCAGCAGATCAACAGTAACCTAAGTGCAATTAGAATGTGAATTGATGCTACTTGAGGATAACAGCAAGCTGTTAAGCTACTGTGTTTAATGGTGTTTCCTGTAAGTGCTATTCATGTGATGATGCCGATTGCCTAGGAATATCAGCAACAATTAATAAAATAACACCGCCTCATACGTGGGATCCTGCCTATTAGGTCAGTGTTGACACTCGCAGCATATACACACTGTTAATTATGACCTTTACACAAGAGCCCTGAATAGCCCACACTCTGCAGAAGACATGGCATTGTTCTGGGGACAGGGCCTGATACAGAGTACCGCTACTCTGCATAAGAAATCGAGTTGCATATTACTGGAAGAACCACTCAGGAGATATTACAATATAAAGTGCTTGTAATATAAAGCTATAAAATGTAGGTAGTGGTCAAGCTCTGTAAATCGCGTAGGAAATGAGACATCAAGGCAGGGCTATATTTACAGCCATGTGCACTGTAAGTGACTACACCATCAATTAGTAAGTGCGCACAATAATCGCTGCTGCCCTTTTATGCATCATCTCTTACCCCATTAATTTTACTACAGAACCAGAGGTTATTTCTGAAGATTAAGAAATAAACAAAAAGTAAATTCCATAGATTTTGCCTTCGGTACAGTGCTGTCTATACTACAGCAGACAGCTGCATTGTCTTAAAGGGGTATTGCGGTGTCAGCATATAATTTGTTACAGGACCCATCTCTGACAATTGTATCGTACCTGCAATGAGCTGTGTGTCTAGGCAGATTTTTTACTCACCTGAAATGAATAATAAAGCCTATTACTGAATGAATTCTTAACGGGCTTTGTGCCACTGTTTGTTAGTTGGCAGCTCCACTGCTTAGACCACCACCCATCACGAGAAGAGTGGCCCTCTGTACCCCATTTGTAGTGACAGTCATGTATGAATGCTGCCATTACATTCAAAGTCTATGAGACTGACAACGACAGCTCAGCACAGTACTCTGCTATCTCCATCAGCCCCATGAACATTGAATAAAGATGCATTATGTGCGAATGTCAATCGAACATCTAAAATAGCTGTGTGTGATATCAAAATCATTGAGCTTATCAGCAGTTCTGACCCTACTGGGTTGGACTGGGCCAAAGAAAAAGGGTGTATATAGCCAGCCATCTGCAAATGTACCAGATACACAGGGAACATTTATAACGCAGATGGCTGCATCATGATATGTAAATGTCATTCTGCATATATACAGTATTTTCTGTAAGGGTAAGAGAGGTCATAAAGGGCCAGATGTCTCCTTGACACCACTGATCAATGAGACATCTGTCGGTCCTCAGCCCTTTCTCCTCTGTAAGGAAAGTAAAAAGGCTGGTCATCGTCCATTGTCAGAAAATCTCTGCTTATTCAGATTACTGGAAGCACTGAATATGTCTCCTGTCGCCTAATCATAAGGCCATGAATGCACCTATTGAGGAGGACTTACTTGACAGTAACAGCCAAAAGAATAGTTAACCTAATTAAATACTTTTTTTCTTCTTTTACTAGCATGATATGAGACCAAATGTACAGGAAGACAGAGGTTTTGTGCGTCCTGACACAGGCTTCTATTAAGAAGTCCATCTCCCCAAGTCCCTTCCAGACTGGTCTGGCGCTCCAGCAACCTGTAATTATCTTCAGCTTCCCTAGACTCTTCCCACTGTCTTTGCACCTGTGTCAGTTGAAGGAGGCAGCTGGTAAAGCGTCCTACACTACTGCTTTCTGTACAGTGTCTGGTATAATACCCTTTGGTGGCAGCAGGGTGCTCATATTAGACAGTATGAATACTAAACAATATGTCTCAGATATAGACCAACTGCAGAGTTTAACTATTTAAACAGGAAAGTATAAAATATAGACAGGTTGTTCATGTATGCGTATACAGTACTGTGCAAAAGTTTTAGGTAGGTGTGGAACAAATACTGCAAGGTAAGAATGCTTTCAAATATAGAAGTGTTAATAGTTTATTTTTGTCAATTAAAAAAATTAAGTGAATGAACAAAAGAGGAATATAAATAAAATTAATATTTGGTGTGACCATCCTTTCAAAAGAGCATCAATTCTTCTAGGTATGCTTGCACACAGTTTTTGAAGGAACATGGCAGGGAGGTTGTTCCAAACATCTTGGACTAAGCACAGATCTTCTGTGGACCTAGGATCTCTCAAATGGTGGTCAAGGGTGGTATGCAATTAGATATATCTCTATATCTATATCAATCAAAAGATAAACCCCCAAAAGACCCCTTTTCAAAGGTCACAAACCATACTTGATTGCGTCACTGCCTCATGTATGCGTATTTGGATGCTGGGTCATGATGCAGTGCCTTGGCTCCATGTACATAAAGGTCCACGCTTGCCTGGAGGCAGTTGCAGCACTTGGGAGATTAAGGCCCCTTGCAGATGACCGTGGGCGATCCAGGTTTTTCACAGATAGCATACTAACCCATTCATTTCTATTGGCCCATGCACATGACCAGGTATTACATAACAGTCTGGTCCTATTCCTGTCCCATTTTGCTGTCGTGCTTCCGCAGCTCCTATTCATTGAATTAATGGGGCCGTGGAAGCATGGCTGGTGCACGGGCAACTCACAGATGATGTCTGTGTGCCGCTCGTGCACTGGCCATGCCAATCAATCATGGCCAGCGGCGACCCCACGGTCATCTGCAAGGGGTAAATCTTCCAGTAGCCCTGGAAGCCTCTCATAAGAGGTTCGTAAACATGGGAGGTTGTCAAGTATAAGATAGATAGGCAAAATGTAGACAAAAAATAATATTGTGGACCTCAGCTTTTGAGAGAAACACTTACAAAAAATAATCTAATAAGAAATTATGAATGATAAATATTGCTAGTATTAGTGATAGTAAGTAGCCAACACAGGAGAGGACATAGAATGGTAGGCGAGTGTTCCTGGTGGGTAAAAGCTGATTGGAACATGAACACAATTAATCTCCAGTTTAGGATATAAACTGGCACAGAGAAGTGCGGCTCATGGCTGATGTCAGAAATAGAACCTTTGAAAGGATACATCAACAGAGTATGATTCCTGGAGCCTGTTCAAGGTTGTCGTATCTGTGGCATGACTATGGAGAAAGGTTTAAGGTCCCTGCAGCATTTTCTTTCAATCATTACAAGTGATTTTAGCCTTGCTTTAAAAAACAGCTTGTTTGGTCCTCAGGGCATTTCCATAAAATAATCTTTCCAAGGAAACATACTGCAGTAAAATTTCAGATCTGCTGTAATAAATGTTTAGCGATAGTGTGCAATCCAGAGATTGTAGGCACAAGATGCATATTAAAGGACATGTGTGACTGTACCAGTTTAAAAATGGGCTGATCAATATATTAAAAGTTCCTTTCTAACCTTAATGCCTTGAAAATGTAGCAGTTTCAGTATATAACTATGTATACATCAACAGTCTGATCAAGACGAATCAGGTCATGTATTGCACCGGGATATTTTTAAGGGGTCCAGCCGTGGCTAATCTATTTGCAGGGACACGGTCAGCTGGTATCACACAGAGAAGGGTCCTCCTGGGACGCTCTTTCCTCATTAATTATAATCAGCTAACCCTGCCTACTTCTCGGAAATGTACTACCAAGGTAACGCGTCTAACACATCAAGCTAGAGCCAGTCTACAGAGACTTATTTCTAAGCCTTCTGTACCACTTCTGTTTATTTGTTCACTACTGATAGAACTGGAATCCCATGAAAATTGTAAAGATGTTTAATTCTTCCTCTTAAAAAGAGAAAGCAGTCTTCTAAAACGCTTCACTACGGTTTTGGGACAACATAGCAATCTCCCTACGCAGTGAATGCAAATTTATGTAAAGCAGAGGTTCTTCATTTATGTGACAATGCTACACTTCAGCTCCATACAACTGAAAATGATCCATATAATACAAGCTTTATTCACTGATCAATATCTTACGAAATTTGTCATCAAGGTCAATACTACAGTATTTTGTATGGTCTTTATTACAGCAAGAACATACACATACAGCTAATTTCTTCATGACAAAAGGCATGATTTATTACATATCATGAAAGTCTTGTGCTCAAACAATCTACACTAAACTGTGTTTTATGAAATTGGATCTGTCAAAGGAGAACAACTTCAGTTTTTTTCTGGGATCTTGCTCTGTGCTCATAACAATACTTATAGAGCAACCTGACATTTGCGGTGGTGGCTTATCTTCAGAACAAAGCGTCTGGCATGATGAAATTAATTTCTGGGGGAAGAATCAGCACCCCATTCCCACTTCCCATTCCTATAGAATAGTCAGTCAGTAAGTTTGCTTATATGGCTATAAGTACAAAGACTGCCAGATGATGTCAACCATATAAGGTTGATGACACTGATGGAGGCATACCAGCATCAATATAAAATGAACAGATTTTTCAATACTAGATCAAACAGAATGGCCATGACTGATTTCAGAAGAGAATGTTATTTTTAACAAAAAGTTGTAGATTTTGTCACTTCCTGGATATATTTTTGACTTTTTGAGCTGCACTATAAAGTGGGCTGAAGTGGGGCACAAAGAGGGATACATTTATTATAATTTACATCAGAAAACTGGTCAATATTATACCTGAAATGTACATAAGATTTCAGTTTCTGGTTGAACAGATACCAAACCATGTTGCAAACTAGTGTTATAGCTGGAAATCTATTGATAAAACTGTATTCTATCTGCTCAACACCTGTTCATGCATTAATGTAAAGATACATACATACATACAGTAATAGGGGTCCCACAATGGCCCAAACTGAGTAACCTCCACTAACAACAGGAATTTAAGTCTATAGTAACCTGCATGGAATGGAGTTCAATAATTCTGGATTTCGGGTCCTGAGCTGTCATCAAGGAAAAAAAAAAACCTGTGTTGTCACTGTCACTCAAGCACACAAGAAATAACCCAATGTGGCATCATTAAATCCCCAATCACATATGAGGCAAAGGTCCACTAAAAGCTAGGTGCCTGGCCTTCTTGACCTCAACAAATCCAAGTAGAATGAAAGCGAGAGCCTGCCAAGAAAATGTTACACAAGCTTTCAACAAAATATGCTTTAAGATTTCCCCGAGCGTTGAAGCGTTCAGTTTTTCTATTGTGGATGATTTGTTCGCGTAATAAACTTTTCTTAGTGCTGTCGAAAGCCAGCGTTGGTTTCTGAAAAGGCTCTTTCATGGTATGAAAAGGTAGTGAATTGTGCCCTAGGGTCATAACCAGAGCTGTGTAAACAGATGAAAGCGACAAATCGTATATATTACAAACATTTTGCTTAGAACAGCCATAAGTAGTGGAGCACAAACCGTTGCAGGCTAAGATAGGAAATCTAGTTACTGCAGCTTTGGAAGGCAAACATTACATAGAGAAATGTACTTGTGCTATCACAGATGTAAATTAAAAGTTTTATTTCATATTTAAAGCTTGATGGAAATGCTATTTTACCAGTTACTCTGATGATCTCTAGGAACAATGCCCTGCCATCATAAAGCGGAAATATGCCTTACACTTCATGGAACACAAGACACAGAAAATGCACATAAACATAAAAAATAATATCCTAGGACTTTCTCCTTTTATCTCCTTTAGGCTAAGGCCCCACGTTGCGTCCCACAGCAAAAAAGCGATGCGGGAAGTACTGCGGTGGCAACGCATTGCGGTATTTCCCGCAGAGCTTTTCACAAAAAATTCCGCAGAGCTTTCCTCTGTGGACTTTCTGCTTCAATTATACCAATAGGGAAACTGTCGGCGTTTCCATAGGTATAATTGACATGCTGTGATTTCCATAACGCAACGGTTTTGGAAATCACAGAGTGTCCGCTGCGCATATTTTTCTGAAAAGTGGGGATGGCATTCGCTAGAATCCGATCAACTTTGCTGTGAATGTAAAACGTTGCATTTTTTTCTGCAGATTTACGCCACGTGTGGCCCCGGCATTATTCTTGTGGTTCTATTTTATTCCACATTATGATTAAAACCAATAAATTTATGATTTTTTTCTCTGTATATGAGGAGCTCAGTCATGTGTCCATCCTCTTCCTTACTGTCCTGTGAATAGAAGAAAGACAACTGGCTGAAGGAGCAGCCTCTAATATTGCTATGCCACATTCATTTTCTAAGCTATACCCCTCAAACCAAAGATTAGGAGAAAAACCTCTGTGATCTCTGCAGGATTTCTACAAGACTGTTTGTATCAGGATCATGCAGAAAATGTTGCAGACTGACAAACAATGATGTCAGCTCTATTTCTTTTTTTCTTTTCTTTTTTTCATTTCTAGGTTTTCTGTCCCTTTAAAGCTTACTTTCAGATGTTACTTTACTTAAACATAGTTAACAGTTAATCCTGCATGTCACCCACAATGCACATATTTACATACATGAGAACATGTGTAATCCGCTAATATCCAAGTATTGTTTACTCTATGTGAGCAGTGGTGCTTGTAGCCACATAACCTGGAGAAAATACATATTCCTATAGTGCAATAAGTTAATATCAAAATGTATACACAGAAATAGTCACCAATTGCTGTCTCTTTATACTCAATTCAACTAGCATGTTTTAAAGAAGAGGTTCTTAAAGGGTCTGACTCATGCAGATAATCCCTTTTTGCAAACAATGTAGGCACAGCAATCAGCTGATAATCTCATAGGATGCTGCAGTCAAGCTGACGCCACAGTCAGTGCTGGAGGAATGGTGTATTACATGCAGCTATTCAAAGGAATGGTCATCAATGTGTGCCGAGTCAGCTACAGCAAGAAACACTCTTTGCTAATGCCATTTCACTATGACCCATATGGACATCACTAGGGCACTTAATTTCAGAGTTCCCAACTGTATTCCAATGTCCTAATAAAACATACATTATATTACATATCCTGTAAAAGGACCAATCATGCTACGCACTTCAGTCCCTATGGGTTCTTTTTTATTGCCAATACAAAGACATTCGAATAAAGGTGGAAGTTTCATGAAAAAAATGCTGCCTTGTTTTTATCCTCTATATGCCTCACAAACCACACGGGATCTGTACGCCAGCTCAATACGTACTCCAATGTATATTGCATAGCTTAAACACAGTGACAATTTTTGTATCTGCTGTCCATAAGCCCAGATAAGATATATGGAAATGGTTTGTCTTAATAAGACCAACCCTTTAACCCCCTTGGCTAGAACAGGAAAAGCACACAAGAAAGAGCAGAAGGACAGTAATAGATGCCCTAAGGGAGCAATGAACCCTAACCTGATATTCATCAGAAATGATGAATAGAACATTTGGCTGACAAGCTACCTTAAACTTGTATTCAGCTTTATCACCCCACAAATGCCACGTATGTTATAAAAGTTAAAGGGAAATCACAAAACATGGATATCAGTGTCTCATGCACAATGTCCAAGTTGTCACTTGTCTGAAAAGGTCACTTGTTGGAAAATTACTGTAAATGCAGCAGCATGACAAGAATGCCAAGATGATGAAAGTATTGGACGCGTATTAGAATTCAAGCCCAAGAGCTATATTGTTTTTTTGCAGCAGGTGTATCAAATTCTTTTCTCAGTATTCATAAATTCAAGTTATACATGCATACAATTCAGAAAAGACATTATGCATGTATTTTCTTGGATTCACAATCAACAAGAATAACAGCACCACCAGCCGTTATCAGAACAAGCCGCCAAAGGAAGTTTAGCTTTCTATGCAAATATCAACAGCCACAAAAAGTGGCTTTTTATTATATTTCTTACTGTTACAGTCAGTTTCTCTCATACAGATTTTATTTTCCTAGGACTCTATAAAGCTGAGATTTTTAAGGCTGTCTTGGCCTGTTTCCTTCAGATCATGGACTGCTTCCTGCTGCCTTGCATAGAGTGATGTCATGATTCTCCAGGTCTCCTGTATAGTGCATAGAACACTCTTTGTAGCACAAAGAATAGAGAGGGCTCATTCTAAAGAAAATCAAGTAGTCATGCTTCGAAGAAACCGAAACAGAGATTTTCTGGAAATGGGGGTAAAAAGTAGTAGCACAGATATGCTTTTTTTTCAGCCAGACAGTGAGATACATAAGCATAATTTGACACTCCTGGTTTCTAATGCAAAAACTATAACAGGACACCACATAAGTGGTGTCTTCTTATATAGCATATTGGACAATGAATTTCCTTAAAGCACCAAGACCCCAAAGCAACTGCTATCTGTGTGTGCACCCATTAGGTCCTTGTTTACACCTGTCAATTTGGCTGCAGAGCAGAAAATAATCCGCTGAAGAAATAAGTAGCCGTTACATATTCTGCATGGCAGCGTGGAGGATTAGCGCCTCTAATGACCGCAGGTCTGTTCAATTCCCACAGCACCTGAACCTAGATTTTTTTTTTAAATCAAATTTTTTATTACATTTTTCTCAGCGGAAACAATGCAAATAAGTATTGCATACAAGAAACATAAGTAAATGAAACATATTGTAACAAGTATAAACCAAGATTTTTGTCTTGGATCTTGAAGCAAAAAATGTGTTGGATTTGAAATATGCAAAAAAGCAACATATGTGAACATACTTTTAGAACTACCTGTTGTTTATATAATTCTGTTTGTTAAGAAATCACTAATAATGGTACTAAAGTCTGTGGATTCAGTTTTATCACTGTCTTTTATTATATGCAGAAGTATTAGCTGAATTGTGCTTTGTATTTGTAACTTGGCATTTGCATTCTTTACTATGCTTCTAATATTCACTGTTCATGTGAAACCCTTACTCCTTGGAGCTCACTTCCGTGAGAATGTGCCTATTGGGATACTCATTGAAGATACAATAAACTCACTGCGGATACACACGTGCACGGAGGAAGAGGATAGGCTTCCTGCTTATTTAAGATGCCTTACAAAACATCTGCATATTACTTCAATTTATGCCAGAGAACAAGTGCAAATTCTCTGACACTTCTTGGAACTGTTACAAATAGAAGTCAATAGGCACTCCAGTTATAATAAATAGTATTAACCTTTAATTATAGAGCATCAACAAAGTCAGCACTGGGAACAGAATGGAAAACAGGAAGCCATAGCAAAATGGTACCTTATTCTTGTAAAATTCTGGCCATGCTGTGAAACTCATTCTAGGATATTAAACCCCTGACAATCATTATTCAATGGTGGGGGTCTTCAAGGAGCATTAAAAAGATAGTGCTCCTTCTTAAATGAACTGCTCAAGAAGTTGACATCTGAATGAGTACACTAAGCAAACCTTAATAGTCAGTGATCTAAGGTTATTATAAATCTGGCCATACAATTTAGTTTATTGTCAGCTAATGACCAACTAATATTCATGGAGTCTCCTAGATTTCAACATGTCTGATCCTTTTGTTCTTAAAGAGATACACTCCACCCAAGTTGGAGCCAAACATGCATATGTATACGGGAGTTGGGAGAGATAACTGTTGGCGAAACAATGGCGTAGTGCAAGAACTACCTGCTACCCTTATTATAATTATTTTTATTGCAATTATTATAGTGCTGCATTGTAGGGGTTAAAGGGCTTATGCTGGAATATAAAGAGCTTACCAGGGAATGCACGGGATCATCTTACTTACTAATATATATGCAGGTCACCTATCTCCCTCATTCTTAGGCTGCAGTGTGCAGCAAGGTGCTGTCTTTGTTACGTCACTGAATCTGCTCTACTGCTGCTGCTTGTACATGGAGTAGAGCAGAGTTGGTCATGTGACCATGAGTTGCTTTGTCAGCAGGGAAGGCAGAGGAATGAAGATTCTGCTCCCCCCCCCTCCTCAACCTACATAGCTAACCATTGAGGCTCCAGGAAACCCGGTTATATAATAGTAATAAAGCTTATCAAGCACAGATCTAGTGCAGGGAATGCGATAGTAAGCTTTTTCCCTGCATAACCCTTTTAATAAACTTTTTTTTTTAAAGTATACAGCCCTATAAATAATTGCAATATATTACATTGCGCTGAAAAACATATAAGTAAGGTATAATATAATACTCATGGGGTATCACATCTATTATATAAAATTGACCTGCTCACAGGAACACAGGACAGTATACATGTTTTATTCTCTACTACTGCACCTCCTTCAATGTCTGTTTATCTGTGCTATAAAAAAATAAAGAATCTTCAAAGGATTACTGATGCCCGTGTGTATGAGCTCTTAGATGTGAACATGCAACATGCAGCAGATTTCCGATGAACAGGAGTTCACAAGGAACAAAGCAAACATCAAAAAGGACGCAACAACTTTATACATTGTTGGTGTAATACCAACAGGGCTGCTAATCCCTTGTTAGAAGATCTTAGACAAGTATGACAGGTTTCTTTGTACAGAGAAAATAGTCTGTGTACACTCTAATCTCAGAGAAAGTCAAATAAAATGCACTGCTGTCAAAGGGAACATTGGGTCAAGTATCCATATACACTTGGCTGATATAAGATAGTTATGTAATAACATGGAAATGAAGCTGGTATCTTCAAAAACTGCCTCTTAGGTAATAGATTCTGTACTGAGAATTGCAATAAATTGATCTATTCTTAGTATAGTGAATGTAAAGGGTGCCCTGACATACTCCTTAAGGTACAATGATCAGTTACATTAACATCAGTCTTATGCAGAGGAACCCTTAACTAAGATGAGATAAACCATACTAAAGTGTGTTTTCCTGACAACAGAACTTGAGGACTTGTTAACTGAATACTTTGTTAGCATCCCAAAGGTTGCAGTCCAGCGGGTAGGTTCACCACTGATATCAATTCCAAAGTGCTGCCACCCATCCATTTACAGGTGAGCACTGTCCTTGAGGGATTACAGACACTACTGGCTATCTCACAGGCTTCTATCTGCTGTTGAGCATGTGCTGAAAAACTTATAGTAACACAGTGGAAATGAGCTTGCCAGATTCACAGACGAGAATTTAAAGAGAAAACTTTAGAGAAGAAAAACTTTAAAGGAAAGCAATAAAAACATTTAATAATTTCCTACAATGATCTTAGAGTCTCACTCATATATGGGTCAGGAAAGCACTTGAAGGGTTCCGCAGTAAATAGAAAAGTAAATTCTGCCAGGACTCTTAGGAGAGACAGTGAGAGCCCTGCTTATCCGATCGACACATACAATGACACACTGTAATGCCACTCCAGGAGGATTCCTGAGTAAATACTGCCAGGACTCCTAGGAGACACAGTGAGAGTCCTGCTTATCCAATATACACATACAATAACACACAGTAATGCCACTCCAGGAGGAATCCTGAGTAAATACTGCCAGGACTCCTAGGAGACATAGTGAGAGTCCTGCTTATCCCATCGACACATACAATAACACACAGTAATGCCACTCCAGGAGGAATCCTGAGTAAATACTGCTAGGACTCCTAGGAGAGACAGTGAGAGTCCTGCTTATCCCATCGACACATAAAATAACACACAGTAATGCCACTCCAGGAGGATTCCTGAGTAAATCCTGACAGGACTCCTAGGAGACACAGTGAGAGTCCTGCTTATCCCATTGGCACTCACAATGATTGACAGCTTTCCCTCTTATTGTGTGTACATAGAAGGCGGTCACTCAACATGTATGGGCAGATAACCAGGATTCACTGTCTGCCCCAGGAGTTCTGTTAGAATTTATTCTGCTTTTCTCTCTCTATGATCTGTTGACCTACGTGACAGCAACATAAGTCACCTGACAGGTTCACTTTACGGTACTTTATTTTTCCACAGAACAAAATAAAATATTTGCAACTCTCTGTGTTAATATTTTTGTCCAGTTAGTCTTTTATATGTTTGAATGAAGATCACATATTGATGTGTCCACACAATGTATTAACAAAACTGTTTTTCTTTGACTATAGGCACACAACACATTACACAACACATATCACTGATCGATAAATTTTTATGAAAAATTAAACCTCAGATTTCTACTTGGATAACTCTAAGGAGGTGCATCACCCATAGTAACATGGTCGGGGGACATAGGATGGCCGCACACTTTAGTTACCTGTTGGCCAAATCTTAATGTGCCTGACAGGTGTTCCCTCAAGACCCTATACATGCTGGAGCAGATTTGCTATTGAAAATGCATCAGAGTTCTAGTGCAAAGTACAGCAAACCCTGATGTACATGCTTACACCACAATAAACAGTTTTAGGCACTCCTGGTCCTAAGGACATAAATAGAGTTGGAATCACTATCTGCCGCCCAGAACAGCGAGACAGCACCTGAAATGTGGGAATGTCTTGTTTTATACGGGTCAGCTGAGGGGGCCCCCACTACTATAGGGCTTGGTGCAGATGTACCATTTGCCCTTTGGTTAAAGTGTCCCTGGGAAGAGGGCGAAAATTGCTGCAAGACTTGTAAACAATACCTCCCCTTTGTTCTAAATCAGACCACAAAGTTGCAGCTGGCTATGACTTTTCTTGAGCCTCAGTTGACTGTACCAAGCCCTCTGCCCTGACCACAATCTCTGAATTAGCACTTATTATGAATGGACTGAAAATGCTGAGGAGGCATCACAGATGGGAACTTGGTAAATGAGTAATGTGCATTTCAACACATCTCACCGATGTCATGTGGGATTAACTTGTACAGACATATTTTATGGCACTAGTCAACCAGTAGACATATGGTAAATATACTGACCTTAGGCCTTCTCTTGATAACAGGAAACACTATAATCTTAGATAAACAATGGTTATAACAGTCTTCATTCTGTCTTAGCACAGCATATTGCATACTAGAAAGATTAGTACACCTTGTAAAATGATTACACTAACTACAGAACCACTGTCAATTTAATAAGATTGCTTGAAGGGATTCCCTCAGCTGGAAAACCAGTCTATATGCCCTAGCAGGTCTTAGGAAAGCAGCTAGAAACCGCAACTCCACCTCTGGTAAACAATTTCCTTATATTTGCAGCCACACTGAGTTTTCATAGCCCATGTTGATAAATGGATTGCTAGGGCAGCTTGCTTTACAAAATGGGTTGTCCAGTTGTGTCTGATACTGCGTTGTATACATTGTATATGTAGAAACAAATTGAAGGTGGTAATATTCTGTTCTGCACATTAGCTATAATAGTCTTATTTTAAGGGGGCTCTCCAAGACTGACAGTTATTGGCCTATTCTTAGGATAGGTCATTAACTGTAGATTGGTGGGGGTCTGACACCCAGGCTCTGAACAATCAGTTAAAATTAGCAGATTGCATAGAGTTGGATGCAGCCAGCTTCATACACTCTGTAATGGCCATGCTATGCTACTGAGCTCCAGCTCTGTACACTGTGTTGTAATCAGCTGATCAGTGCAGGGTCTGGGAGCTGGATCTCCATCAATCTAAGGGTAGGCCAATAATTGTCAGTCTTGGCGAACTCCTTTAAAGGGAGTCTATCACCTCTACCATGCTTACACAACTGCCACCACTGTGTCACAGAAAACATTACAGTGATAAAAAACTTACCTCTGTAATATATGTCATGTTTGTAGAATTTTTATGCAAATGAGGCAGCTGGTACACGGGGGGGGGGGGGGGAACCTTAGCTCAGACTGCTATCATCCCCTGCCTGCACCCCATGCTGTGAGAGTTCATCCTCCTATAGCTATGACATCACCCTTCCTACTTGAGCAGCAAGAGTGGTAGACTCCCTTTACATTCTTACTTTTTCTTAATGATATATTTAGTGGATCAGATCATACCTCTGTCTCTTGACTGATGTTTTATTCCAATGACCATAAATACATCCATCAGACTCCAAATATAAAATAAAATCATGTGTCTTCCATGTGTCCCAAAAACATACATTTTTCCATATATTTTTTTTTCCATACATCAAAACACACCAAACTCCGAAAGACAGTTTACTGCAACAGAAACCTACCTCCAAAGCTCTGTCTGTAAAAGTAAGCTAAGTCTCACCAATTTGATTCAGCCGCACCTACCAGTCTATCACCAGCTGAAACATGAAGGGGAATATGAGGACATGGTGCCCTGTTTTCATTGCCAGATTTCTGTAACACTGTTTCAAAGAGCTGTAGAAAGTCTTTCAGACTGACACACAAAAAGTGCCTTCTGCTTGTTTTTTAATCACCGGTTTCTGGGTCTAGCGTGCCTTTAAACCTGTAAGGCTAGAAAATCTCTTTGATTCTGACATCAAATGAACATCTGTAAAATACATGAGAGTCATCAACTCATCTTAGTCTAAATGTGTAGTGAATACATGCTAACGTGCAAGAAATTACAATCTTCTAATAATGTGAACTACATGTGCTTCTGCCCTACAAAGAGCAAAGACAGTAAGTTTGCAAAAATTCATTTAAGGCTGAGGCCCCACATTGCGGAAACACAGCTTTTTTTGTTGCAGATTTTGCTACGTTTTTTTGAGCCAAAGCCAGGAGTGGATTTAGCAGCATGTAGAAGTATAAGAACTTCCGATATATTTCCCATTCTTTTTGTAGCCATTCTTGGCTTTGGCTCAAAAAACTGCAGCAAAATCTGCAACAAAAAAAGCTGTGTTTCTGCAACGTGGGGCTGTAGCCTAAAGGTGTTTTGCAGGACATTTTAATTGATGACCTATCTTTAGGACAATTGGGACCTCCATGTAACAAGTGTTTGAAGCAGCAGTCCTACTCCCTGAGTGCCACTTCCACTTTACAGATCATGTGATGTCACATTTATCAGTCACATGATCTGATCAAAGCTCAGTCCCATTCAAGTGAATGGGCTTAACTGCAATACCAAGCCCAACTACTGTAAGAATGTGTGGCGCTGTGTTTGGTGAGTACTGAAGATGCTGCAGCACTCACCCCAAAGGCTGAAGCCTCTTCAAACAGCTCGGCCGGGAGTCAGGTTGTCAATTATTTAGCCTGGAAAATACTTTTAAAGTTGGGATACAATGTTGCGAAAATGCAGTGTTTTACATTACCTGCAAAGTGGATGGGATTCTGACTAATCCCATCCACACGTTGCAAAAAAAAAACTGCAGCGGAAAAGCTGTGTTTTGAAAATCATAGCACATCAATTATACCTGCGGAAACACTTTTCCGTATAGGTGCAATCTGGGCAGAAGTTCCACAGATGTAAACTCTGCAGACTTTCTGTGAAAAACGCTGGGGAATAAAATGCGATGCGTTTCCCCTGCGTTTTTTTCTGCAGCTTTTTTTTTTTGCTGTGGTCTTGCTTCGTGGGGCCTTAGCCTAATAGAGTTTCTTCTATAAAGAGCCAAATATTATATGGTAGTGAAAACAACACAATGAGTCAGAGTCATCAAGATGATGCCTACGACGGTGAAGGATTCACCAGATTCATCATGAGACATAGGCTTGTAGCTGGTGTGGAATTCTGATTTTGGTGTAATTGTCAGAAAAGTGAATTAGGCACAGGCGAAGGTGGCAATAACAATGTCCCTTGGAGCTGTTATAACATAAATTTGCCATAGCAGTGGTGCAGATTCTTAATGAATCTGTCCCAATGTGTTCTGAACAAAGGTGGCACATGTAAACACGAAGTGGGGCGAATTTACTATTTAGCTGCTTCTGAATTCTGGCCTGAAACAGGTACATTTTAGCCGCATCTGGTTTTAGACCAATTTTTCTGACTAGCTAAACAAAGGAGTGTATTAAATGAAAAGGATGTGCGGCTTAAAGAGTACATGAGTTTTCATGAAAAGTTGAAATATGCAGGGCCTCCCTCTAGTCTGTTCTACGACTGTATAAGCCTTCATAAATGGTTTCCTATCAGCAGCAGTACAGTTTACATTTCTCTCTCGAGCGGCCAGGGGGCATGTACAATAAAGAGCAGTCTGCGCCCCTGCCCCATCTATTGCTGACAATGTTCTGCCATTCATCTTAACTACACAATTGCAAACAAATACATGAGAAAAGCCCAAGTAACCATAATATAGGAGATCCAGGAACACTGAACTGTAAATACAGGGCAAATACATGCATCCAAGTAGATAAAACATAGGAAAAAAAAATCTATGAGCACAGTCAGTAAAGCTGCTTGCTGTCTGTGAATAATATCCCATCTCTAACCACACAAGCAGCCAGAATTATATACAGGTACACAGAAGACTTTTCTTATATTGTAAGCTGTGAAATTTTCAGAATCCTCAGTCTTTTGCACACAGCAACAGTTTGTCTGTGTCATCTAAGTGTCATTCAAGTGAACGCTGCTGCAAACTTGACCCCACATTGGAAGCACACTCGGTCATGTGCATGAGCCCTTAAGATAAGGGTAATGAAACTTCCTAGCCCTGGTTAGGGTGGGTTCACACTTGTGGTGGGACTCCGTCTGCCGCGAATCCAACCTAAATGTCAGAAAACTGGATAGGGAAAGGTCTGCAACGCTTTGCTTAAAAACCTATTCACTTGAATGGGTTTTTAAAGCAATGCGCAGGTGTGCACTTACACCCTCTGGGCCGCGATACCAGTTTTTTTTCGTCGGACACAAAGTCCTGCAAAGCGTCGCAAACCTTTCCTTATCCAGTTTTCCGACATTTAGGTCGGATTTGCGGCGGACAGAGTGCTGCCGCAAGTGTGAACTCACCCTTAAAATGGTTTTCTGACCTAAAATTGTTTTTTCATACTGGTGACCTATTGGATCTGTTAGTCTGACACCCAGACTCTGCAATGATCAGCTGTTCCAACAGCCTCCAGGTGCCAAAAGCTGCTTGTGGATGGGGAGCGCACCCAGCACCTCTCCTATACAAGTAATAGGAGCAGCACAGCAAACCTTTCCATCAGTTTGAAAACATTAATTTGGGCCAGAAAACCCTTTTAAAACGTATATATAGGTAGTAAAGAAACTAATAAAAGGTCTGGGGAAAGACAAATCTTTGTGTTGTGCTGGTAGTTCTAAAGTCAATGGCCAACACAGAAACATCTGACAAGAACAATAAAATAGGGAAATGTGGAGGGAACATTTGTAGCAACCAGTCAGTTTCTAGTTGTCATTTCTGGGTGGCCCTATGGAGAATGAAAGCAGCAAACTGATGGGGGCTCTGGTAAATGCCCGACTTTTCCCTTGTACTAGTATTTCTAAATCTCCCCAATATTTCTCCACAATATTAAGTCTTCTGCTGAAATTTTCAGACATCTTTGTGGCGTGTTCACGATGTCTGTGCTATTTACAGCATGATATAAAATATATATAAATTATTACAGCTTTTAATGGGCGACATATATACTGACTGCAGTATTAGGGATTGAACCAATCTTTTGTGTGTATCGTAATTTATGTTTGTCCAGATCATTTTCTGAAGAAGATCATTGGGGATCTTCAGCTTCATTCTTGAGCATATGCATTTAATAGTCTTCGATAATCCAATCAGCAGATGTATTAATCTGAATCATGATAGAAATGATGGGGCGTTACCATTCACTGCTTCAGAAATTGTGCAGATAATTCTAGGGTGATTTTAACAAATAGCTATAAAAATTAAATGTAAATACAAATTCACATCTATAAAATGCCATCTGTCATCTACCTGAAAATATGTATTATCTGTAACATTGACGCTAGGTTGACACCTGTGTTTAGGTTTCCGTTCATGAACGGAAACCTAATCCGCTTAAAAAAGTGGTTACTCGCGGAAACCCACGGACCTCATAGACTATAATGGGGTCCGCCGGGTTTCTGCCCGACAAATGCAGAAAAATACACAGAGAAAAGTCCTGAATTTTTAAAGCGGAATGGGAAACGGAATCCCCGAGCGGAAATCAGGCACAGGAGTGAACCTAGCCTTACCATTCACATTAAAATGTTTGTTTGGTCAACAGCTATCCTCCTGAACCCCCCATACACATACATGTTCAGATCAGCCATACACGCATGTATTCTCTATGGGAAAAGTGGAGGATTGGGCATGTTAAAGACAAACAGTCTTATCCATATCTTCCCTAACATCAGCCTTCAAGAAAGAGACAGGAGGCCCCCATACACATTAGGCTATATTCACATGACCGTGATCTGTCTTTCATGGCCGATTTGCAGCCATGTGGCACCTGTTTTCACAGATCCTTTATAGTCTACTCAGTGGTCCATAAAAATGAGCAAAAATAGGACATGACCTTTTTTGTTAGACCATTCACACAATCCATCAAAAACACAAACATGTGAATAGGACCAAAGACTTTCTCTGTTTTCAAAACATCCATGTGACAGCCGTTCAAAAAAAAAAAGGCTCTCTTTTTCATGTTCATGTGATTAAGGCCATAGATGGTCGAAAATGAGTGAAAGCTGTATGGCCAGCCTAATTTGAAAAGAAACGACAGGGAACAATATACACACTGGTTGAGATTTATGAGTGTAATGTGACTATATTTATCAAATACTAATGCTGCCAATGCACATAAGATCACATAAGGATAAACTGCTGCCAAATATCTCTTGAACTCCAACATGCCTGATCCTCCTTTCCTTTAATGTGCCAGGTCAGATCAGATATACACTGTAAATATTGGTTCTAAATAGTAAAATGATGCGTTTACTGAATTGTATCTATTGTGTTTTATTTGTATGACATTTCTAGTGTATATTATATATGTTTATACAAATCAGACATTGCCATGTGACATTTTTGTGAGTACTTATTGTGGAGCATATGTCAGTATTATATATATAAAATAAAATTCATAAAAGAACTAGTTTTGTCCTAAATAACCTTTCACTGACTATTGGAAGAGAGACGACGGGTATGAATCAGGAGCAGCACAAATTCTAGTGGTTTTGCAAAGCCAACATATTTTTTGACACAGGAAAGAGATCAAGAATTAGGAGTCTATTAGCACTCCACCTGCATTTTGGCAGAGTCTTGGCAGAGTGCCACGCACAGCTGGAATCTAGCCCTCTCTGAAGAAGGAAAAGGTAAAAAAAATGTTTTGTTTGTAATATAAAAGGTTAAGTAGTACACAAGGATTTTTCACAGAAAGACGTAGGTGTCACCTGATAGTTTCATATACACGATTAGCCCGTCGACGGCCAGGCAGACGGCAAAGGTTACTTTAGAATTAGCCATGAAAAGAGTTACAAGAAAAGGTCTTCGTTCTGGCTAACACAAGATTATATGCATTGCCATCAAGGTGAAATTGACTTGTCATGTCGGCATTAGCTATAAAGACAGGGGGAGGGGGTGAAGGAACTCAGCGACAGATGGATAGGATGCCAGGTGTCCGAATGGAGCAGCTTATGGTTAATTGGTAAGTAAGCAGCACAGTCAGTATCCTGAATCCCACTCCACTTTCCAGCAAATGATGCATGGCAGATAACCCTGGAATGGGCACATCTGCACAAATTAAAAGCACTCACGTACCTGCTGAAATTAAGGGCAAATTGAGTGATTTAATAGTTGGCAGCAGCCAATCAGAAAAGCAGCTAGTAGAAAAATACATTTATTGTGCGTAAACCAAAAAACACAAGATATTCTATGATATTTTCCCATTATAATGTATTTTGCTTTCCTGTAAAATATAGAAGCAAGAATGAAAATTAAAAGAATGCAATATTTATAGGATTTGTGCAAAATTCACTATACCCCTGCAGGCATGCATGCAGATTTAGGTATTAGATTTTGGAGCTTACTCATGAAAAAAACAAAATATTCACTCAATGTCTATTTGCACATCAGGATCATTCTTGTAGCAGGTGTGTACAGATGATCTACAGTAATTCTCTGCCAAACTCTTGAAGGGTTTTTCTTAGACAATAATATTGATGGGCTATCCTTAGCATAGAGCATTAGCATTAGATCAGTGGGCCCCCGACTCTTGCCACCCCCATTAAACAGAAGTTTAACAGGCCTGAGGTAAACAATGAAAACATCTCTAGAATAGTTGATCGGCGCCATCCAATCTGATATTGATGGCCTATCATAAGGATAACCCTAAGGATAATCAAAATTAGGACCTAAGAAATTCCTTTTAAGGCCGGGGCCCACGTTGCTTGTTTTACAGTACCTGCAAAGTGGATGGGATTCTGGCTAATCCCATCCACATATTGCAGGAAAAAATCTGCAATGGAAAAGCTGTGTTTTCAAAATCGTAGCATGTCAATTATACCTGCAGAAACACTGGCGTTTTCCATATATATATAATAGGGGCAGAAAGTGTGCAGAGGAAAAATGCTGCAGAAAAAAAACACAATGTGTTTCGGCCAAGGTCTTTTTCGTAGCATTTTTTTTTTTGCTGCGGATAGCTATGTGGGGCCTTAGCCTATGTTGGAAATAATTTGTGATTGTAATGCTTTGGTAAATTTACTATGTTTGAAAGTTGTTATTAGTGAATTTAAGAGGAAACTGTATTCGCTTTTATTTGATGGTCTTGTGAATCAAGTGAAAATATTCACTCCACTAAATGAGTATGTAGTCCATGGTAAGACACACAATGGATACCGAAGAGAATAGTGCCACATGTTAGATTATACTTTTTTATGCAAAAATTAATTAGTTATGAATTACAATAGTTCGCCTTTATATAAAGCCATGTGGTTAGTATGGTATTTATGGCAAAAAAGCCAACTACCTGTAATTCATCAAGCCTAACAATGAAAAGATGAGTATAGGTTTCATTAGACAGTATTAGAATGTATAAATCAGTATTATGTAAGGTATTATGGCAAGGGATGGGATTATACTCTCCTCTTTGTGACTGGTGGGGGGTTTTACATTACATAGTCTGAATCTTAATCTTGATATCTAAAGTCCCTTTGTCCATGACATGACTACTAGAAGTACATTACTTACTGATTTAATACAAGTATATTTTCTCTACTGAATGACGCTCTCCATCCTCCATTCCCATACTGCTATATAACTAAGCAAATTTCCCATTTAAGTGTATGAAAGAGCAAGCAGACAATGTATATGAAAGCTATAACTTGCAGTAGCTGGTCTAAAATTCTATAAAGCTTGTATTAAGCCTGAAGATTCTTTCAGATCCAATAAGCATTCTGGTATTGTTTGTATTAGTGGAGTCCCGAATGTGAAATGGCCATATTTTTTTCATTTTACAATGACTTGCAAAATGGGTTATATCATATGTCTGCCTTTCTCTACATCAGTGATCTACAACCTATGACCTTGGCAGTTGTTAAGCTACAATTTGGCATCTCCGGAGGTATTCTGGGAGTATCACAGCAGCTGAGTCTCCACAGGTTTAAGTACTATATTCTATATGCATTACATTGACTATATTTAAAGTGATCCTTTGAATCACCATATATATATATCTCAATAGAGTCAGAATGCATAGTAAAATGTCTTCTTTTTAATCTTTCTGATTCCCATTTCTCTCTTCATATCTGTAAAAAGAACCAGCTTCTCAGACTATTTTATGTACACTGTGCTTTGGTAGTCTTAGACACTTCCCCTTTCTTTTGTTTGATCCATTCAAGAAGAGAAGAGTTTCAGACTACCAAAGAACAGTGGGCCCGATATATCATTGCTTTTGCAACAGAATTCAGGCATGTTTTTCCCTATTTTGCTCCATTTTTCTTGATCACTTGCTCCATTTTATTAATGTGTTGCACCTTTTTCAGAAGTGATTTAAAATGTGAGTGCACTTTAGATGGTGCATAAGTGTACAGATATTTTACTATATGTGACTTTTAAAAAAAGCTGCAAAATTTTGCACACTCTACTATATCTTGGCTTAAAAATTGGGGCCCACCAGGTAGAGAACTGCGACAAATTTATGAACCAGAGTGAGACATTTGTATACATTAGTCTAAAAAAAAAAAAAAAACTAGTAAAAAATAAGTGAAGTCAGAAAAGTGCCAAAAAAAAATTTCCTTTATGATAAATCGTCCCCTGGATGCACAAAATAGTCTGAGAAGCTGATGGCCATTTAAAGGGGACTGGGAACTGGAGGAACTACACCAGAGAGACTAAAAAGTAGGGCACATGTATTTGCATTATGTATTTATTGAGAATTTTTTATTGTGAGTTAGAGAGTCACATTAATGCTTCAAAAATTTCTATTATAGTGATCCAAATGTGTTTAGTACCAGAGCCATAAGAATTATGGACTGTAAAATGACTTGGCTTAATAATGCTAATTTGTAGAACTGTCACCAACTTAAGTGAGATCCTATGTATATTCTTCGCAGTATAACCTGTGGGAAAATGACTAAGTATAAAGACACTGAAGTACAGTGGCATTAATGAACATTTATTACACATCTCCCCTTGCTCCATCCATCATTGTTTCACAGGATACTCTGTACGATTCAGCTTTAGCTTTGCATTTAGGCAAATCAAAGAGGAAATTCAAATGAGTGGCCACACGGTCGCTTGTCGGGGTATGTCTCCATGACACTGGCATTACCCTCTGCCTGAATAGTAATATCAGTTTCTCTATCGCTATCATCATTATCTAAGGTAAACGCATTGGCTAAGTGGGTCTCTATTCCTAATATCAAAAAAACTTTCAATTACTTAGCATGACTTGGTTAAAAGGAATGGATCACCAAAAACAGCCTATTTTGACAGCAAGTTTTTATGTGAAACATGTTTAAGACTTTTTAGTTATTTTATTAGTAATTTTCCATGTCATTATATTTAAAAAACTACTGCAATATTCACTCTGGCTACTTAGCCGAATACTAAATGGGCACTTGCCAATTACGTAGAGATTTCTCCCTCATGTACATCACATGCAAGACAGACAACATCACAATAGAAGATCCCAACTCTATACACAACACCCATAGTTCTCAATCACTTCATCCACTACTGACAATAGATTATGTCAGTGATGCAAGGTGACTTTTTTGTCCGGCGATTTCATTTAAAGAAACAACAGCCAACAGATCATCCCATCCCCATCATAGTCAATGAAGTCCCTTGGGCTCTGTTCATGCCCTTAATTTTCAGGATCCATTGTTATCCGTTTTTCCTCTCTTCTGGTCCTCTGACGGAACAGAATAACAGAAATCAAAGTGCAGATGTGAACATAAACACTTTTTATTATATATGTGTCACATATAAGTCCTTTAATAATTTTAAATAATTGTAATATGTACACTATGCTTCATTATACACATACACAAGCACATATACAGTCAGGGGCGTAACTATCAGGGTAGCAGTGGTAGTGGCTGCCACAGGGCCCGGAACATTACGGGGCCCGGAGCCCTGTGGCAGTCGCTACCGCGAACCCCACAATCACTGCTATCGTTATACTCCGGGGTCTTTTGAGACCCTGGAGTATAACGATCGGGGGCGCAGGGGAGGTGAGCGAACATAAAAAACACTGTAACTCACCTCTCCGCCGCTCCGCAGGCTTCGGGCCTGTTTGGTGATGTCCCAGACGTCAGCCGACGTCATTATGCGTCGCAACGCCGGCCTGGATCGCGCGAGATCCAGTCCGACATTGAAGATGGCCAAAGTAGCACACGGGAGTGCACCGGACCGAGGAAGAGGTAAGTTGCAGTGTTTTCTATGTTTGTATCCTCCCCTGGGTCTCCGATCATTATACTCTGGGGTCTGAAAAGACCCCAGAGTATAATAATCGTTCATGGGTGGTCCACTATGGGGCATAATACTGTGTGCAGGGGCCACTATGGGGCAAACTACTGTGTGCAGGGGCCACTATGGGCATAATACTGTGTGCAGGGGCCACTATGGGGCAAACTACTGTGTGCAGGGGCCACTATGGGGCAAACTACTGTGTGCAGGGGCCACTATGGGGCAAACTACTGTGTGCAGGGGCTACTATGGGGAAAACTACTGTGTGCAGGGGCTACTATGGGGGAAACTACTGTGGGGGGGGGGCGCCGGGGGGGAACCACTGTGTGCAGGGGCTACTATGGGGCAAAATACTGCGTGCAGGCGCCACTATGGGGCAAACTACTGTGTGCAGGGGCCACTATGGGGCAAACTACTGTGTGCAGGGGCCACTATGGGGCAAACTACTGTGTGGCGGTGCCACTTTGGGGCAAACTACTGTGTGCTGGGGCCACTATGGGGCATAATATTGAGTGCAGGGGCCACTATGCTGCATAATACCGTGTCCAGGGGCCACTATGGGGCATAATACCATGTGCAGGGGCCACTATGGGGCATAATACCGTGTGCAGGGGCCACTATGGGGCATAATAGTGTTCGCAGGAATGCGGTTTGTGTGTGGGGGGGGGTTGGGGGCGACGGCGGCTTGGGGGGGGCCCCATGTCAAATGTTCGCCTTGGGGCCCAGCCATTCCTAGTTACGCCACTGTATACAGTACTGTGCAATAGTTTTAAGCGCGTGTAGAAAAATGCTGCAAAGTAAGAATGCTTTTAAATATAGAAGGAAGTGTTATTAGTTTGATCAACTAACAAAATTAAGTGAATGAATTAAAGAGAAATATAAATTATAAATTTGAGGATGAGTGCTGGAGTTGACAATAAGGCCCCGTCTGAGACCTGATCTCATCATCATCCAGTCTGTCTGGGATTACATGAAGAGACAGAAGGATTTGAGCAAGCCTACATCTAGAGATCTGTGCTTAGTTCTCCAAGATGTTTGGAAGAACTTCCCTGCTGAGTTCCTCCAAAAACTGTGTGCAAGTGTACCTAGAAGAATTTATGGAGGGCAAAAGGTGGTCACACCAAATATTGATGAGAATTAAATTTATCTTTTGTTCATTTACTTAATTTTGTTAACTGACAAAACAAAAATAAACTCTTAACACTTGTATTTTTGAAAGCATTCTTACTTTGCACCTGCCTTTGACATAGCGCATATACTGTATATATATCTATAGTCCCCTTATGAACATGAAGCAATGCAGCATTCAGAGGCATTTCCAGTGGTAATGGTGGGCTGGCGTCTTTATACACTGCCTTCTGCATAACAAGGCATTAGCAGATAATCACCTTCCCATAACTCATTACACAAGCCCAGGGGCACATTGGATTGTTACAACAGAACTGCACATTTCCAGACTGCCTTTGTGCAGCTTTGTAATGCAGTTTTATCAAAAATGGATTACAATTGATTAACAGTCTGTTAAAAATGCATAGTAAATTGCTATGCTAATGAAAGCAATTAGACTATTAAAACCATGAAAGGATATGCAAGTTACTGTACTAAAGGAGAAGGGATTTTCTACATATGAGCTTCATATAAAAGGTTCAGTCTATATAGCGATGGAAATTAAAGTGCAATTAAATGAGAACTGGATAATGCAGGCGTTTGATTCATTGGCCCACTTTAGCTTCAATTCAGTAAAAGCCAGCCTTAAAGGAAAGGTCTTCAGAGTCTAGATGTGGCAAATCCATGGAAGACTAAATTGTCTTAGTAGTAAACCCTTATATTTTAGATTTATTGACAGCTGGGTTTCAGAACAGCACAAGAACATTTTGGAGGTCACCATAGAAAATGTTCACGCTACAGTACATTACGGGAAATAAGCGTACATAAGTAAGCAGGCTAAACTGGTACAAGAAGATAACAGGATTAATGGAGAAACTATCCAGTTAAACTAAGCCAGATAAACAGATAGGACAAGTGCTCAGCACTGGAGTGATCATTCACCGGCATGTCTACAGCTTCATATTGTTAAATCCTATGACATTACACTGCCTTTCTTGGCCAGTTTGGGGTAATTTGGCACCTTCTTTTATATGCTTGTGCATTTGATATCACCAATCATTCTGCATCAATCTGACATGTGGCTTCTACCATGCGCTTCTGACTTGCATCCATTTTCTCCTTTATTATCTTGACATAGCCACTGATCCATGCTTGTACTCAGTAAGGTAATTGCACATAAATTAAAGCTGCGCTTTTGTGAATCCTCATGAAATTATACTGTAAATAGCTCTGGTGCTATCCACAGTGTACACAACAGTGAGAAACAGCTGCATGGAGCTATATTATAGAGCTCTGATGCAGCCATTGATCACTCTGTTCTCTCTCTGCCTGGCATCAGCAGGCTTTCAGCAGTTTTTGCTGATGGTCGGACTCCTCATGACACCCACTTGTGTATCCTGCTTTCATAAAATACGTGGCAGCATAAAAACAAAAAGGCATTAGGCTAAAATAAGTCTTGCATTTTAGACAAAAGTTGCCTTAATATTGCATAATGAAAATCTCTATTAGGGCACAGTGCATTGGAGAACATTATTCGGCTTTACCATCATTTAGAGAAAGCAGAAAGGGGCTACAAAGAGCACCTCTGGAGGAGCTGGCATATCTGTACATTTCTTGTTGAGCCTAGTGATGTCAATGGGCTTTTTGTAATGCTTCACATACCCTTTGGTGGCACTGTATTTGTTGGCAAATTACCCCATAGGTTATTAATGATTGTTTTAGGTGTGATCAGAATGATACCCTTTGCTCAACTTCTCTTAATGCAAAAAAAAATATATATATATCTAGTGTGCCAAACCCCTTTTTAGAGATCTACTGTCTGTCTCTTTAGTCGATGCATCAATTGATTATGATATTCTGTCTTGTATTTTTTAATATCCAATTATAAAGCCTAAACCATTTTAGTTATCAGAAGAAATCTTGCCTAATTGTGGGAAATCTTTATAACTTTTGAGATCTTTTGGTCAAGGAAGCTTAAAGAGGATCTTTCACCAACTCCACCACCTTCAAGTTTTTACTTCCTTCAATAGGTGCTGTCCCACTGATTCCAGCACTGTTGATAATTTTTCTCTAGCTTACACTATTTCTGAGCAGTCAGTATTGTTAATTTCAGCACCCAATATGCTAATTAGGCTCTCTACTGTCAGGTGGGCGGTCCTGAACTTGGGCAGACAAACAAGGACCACCCACTTGACAGTGGAGAGACTAATTAGCATATTTGGTGCTGAAAACAACAGAAATGATTGCTGGGAAATAGTAGGGGAGAAAAAAAAAAGTACAATGTTGCTGGAATCAGCAGAGCAGCACTTACTGAAAGAGTCTTACTAAAGAGTTGGAATGACTAGAGGTGGTGAAAGGTTTTCTTTAAGGATAAACCAGCTCACCTCACTTTACTGTGCAGGCACAGGCTGCCACTGGTGCTGGCTTGTAATGCCAAGACTGCATGACTACCATGAGATCTGTGTCTCCCCCATGACTATTCAAAGGTAACACACAATATTTTATAACTCTAATTTTTCTTTTAAGCTATTTTGTAGTTTAGGGGCTGAATATTTGATGACAGATACACTTTAACAATTAAAGATGTTCTGTATCTATATAAATAATATGTAAGTCTTGTAGGTTTCCCACAGATATATAAAACTATTTATCTTTTACAGACTTGTGTTTATTATAGTAGATACTGGAATATCCTATCATTTCATGTGAAATATTCACTTCTTGGATTGTATATTTTAAAATTTCAAGAAAAGGAATTAATTGTTTAATAGGTGCATCACCTATTGTACATAGGCAAACGTGGAGACTAGAAAAAATTAGATTACTAGTGTAATGTGACATTATCTCTTTTCCTAGCTAGTGAGCTGGAGTCAGGATGTCCCTGATACAATATAAAGTCTACAGAATAAGATCACAGATAGAACGAGGAATAAGTCACAACAGCGTTAATATGGTTATCAGACATAGCTGCTTTATTCAATAGCAATTTCGCCTTGACTGATATGTGCAGCCAACTAAAAACTTGTTTGCACTGATTTTCCACTCCTAAGTAAATTAATGGTGAGGTCAGAGGGTCCTGTATTCATGCCTCAGGAATTATGCTGCCAAAGCTACTTGCAGACGATTCATGCAGGAACAATTGTATCGTTTTACCACATCAGATGTGCAGGACCTCAAACAGCTGACACATAAGGAAAGACAAAGAGTAAAATAAATACAACATAGATACTCTTGATGCAGTTATGTTAAACCAAAAACAACATCTTTAAGAAAAGAAAACCCTAAAAGTAAGCATTCAGAGAGGCTCCGGAGATTCGACATGTGCATGACAGCAACTTCATACTTGCGACCACTAGATTCCATCCTTAACCTCCAGCTTAAGATCTTAGCCTTCAAATGTAAACAGGAACATTTTCCATCAGTGACAAAAAGCAATGGCAAGGAATTGGAACACAAACTTTATTAGAAAGCTGCTAAGCTTTTCATTATATGGTTGCTTATTTATATTTTTAACAATGGGTAAACCTATATATCTTATTAAGGGTTAGATAGAACTGATCTGAATACTATTTAGAAGTATCCATAGCTTTTTACCCCCACATTTAAAAACTTTCTTAAATGAGTCAAAACACACAAAAAATCAGTATGGATAGACATCCTACATGGACAGTGTCAGAAGTTTTCACCCCTCAATATAGATGATGCACTATATAAAGCAACAGAAAAATACATGTGTTCTAAGACACTGTGCAAAGTGAGCAAAAGTGTCTGCTGGACATTCCCTAAGTATGAAGTGTCTTGGGTTATCTGCAGTCAATGTTTCCCAACCCTTCTCCTCAATTCTTCAGTGACAAGCTTCAGCATCCATCCAGGAGGCCACTAGAGCCATCACTCCAAAGCAGAGGGGACAGGTTGCGGTGCATTATCTACAGAGAGCCCAAGAAACTTCATGGTTAGGAAATGTCCAAAGGACACCCTGGAACATGGCGCGAGATGGATTAAAACTTCTTGTTTTCAAGACTAGTATGACCTATATAATGCCATGAGTAAAAGGTCAGAGTGCCTTGAAACACATAGGAGTGATGTACTTCCTCCACTGATGTCCGGTTTTTAGCCGGAATGAATGAAAGATGAAGTTTTAACAGTCATCGATCCTTGTGCCGAACTGGATTTTTTTCATTGGTATATAGTGCCACTAGCAGTTTCAATGGGTCAGACAGACCACAGATTGCTGACAGACTGCCTTTAACTATATGATGAGCCATTAGAGTTTTTTAAATTGCTTATGCTATAAGAAAAAAAATCTAGGAGATTCATAATTTTTCTCCATGAGTTTGATCTCCTGATTACAATGATAATGTTTCTGGTCCACAGGTCTCATCAGTGAATGTAAGACTGATGTGAATCAATCGTTGATAGTTGGGATTAGGACACTAATGGGAATCATGATTTGGATTTGCATTAATGCCCACATCTGACTGGTGGTAGCTTAGGAACAGAAATGTTCTCCTTGGGATCAGGAGAGGAGTGCTGCTCTTCAGTATGTCAGATCTTCAAGATAGGATTTTTGTTAACAAATAAAGCAATTTTAAAATGGTATCTAATAAAGAGGACAAGCTATATGTTACAATCTATAAAAATGAAAAACTATGAAACCTGAGAAGAGCCCAAAGCAACAAGTCTCATTTGCGGATGTACTCTAGATAAGTACAAGACTAGAAACAAATAAACATTACAAATGGTTTTATAGATGTACACACCACCACCAAATATTTGTCATGTAATTGCATGGCACAGTTAAAGCCGTTTATTCGATTAATTGGCTAAACATAATTGTCTTCTTGTATCTAATTATTATCTGTTCTTCAGTAACAAAATGAATCCATTGAGTCTAAATTACTGATTAAAAGAGCAAACAGCAAACTAACACTCCTGACAGCTGAAGAATAGCTCACCTGACAGACATGAATGAACCGCATCTTCCTTCTATGTGTTATAATAACACCAGTGATACCCAAGGTGAATATGCAGACAATTAATTCACAAATCATTATGGGTGAAAAATGTTCTCTAGAACTCCACCTTCTTTATATGACTCCGACAGAGTCCCAGAAAACCAAAGAGTTCCAGAAACAGAGCAGCGTGAATGAAAAAAATCTCATCTATCATCCTAGTGCCCTTTTAATAACCTCTCTATACTACCCGGGGGTCCAATCTACAGATGAGTAACATTAGTTCTTGTCCTACTTATACAGTGGGAGAAAAAGAGATGACTATTAAATCACCATAATCAGACATGGTGAACCAATAGCTAACAGACCTAACCTTTTTTTTATTTCTTGGCACAAAGCATCCTTGGTTGTGCCATCATTAGCAGCCCCCCACCCCTAGATTGTTCATCACAGTGTGTCCCATACTATTCTATTTCCTTATTATATATACAGTTTTATAAGCTTATGTGTATACATCAGTGATAGTAGTAACATTCAATGAGCAACAGCCCACAGGCCTGTGAAATCCATATTAAAGGAAGCAGCATTAAAGGAATACTAAACCTAGAAATAAACAATACAAGTATGGACCAATTCACATCACAGTTCCTAGGCCTGGAAATGGGGTCCATGTGATGGACATATTTCCTGAACTGAACATATAGTGATTTATGGTGCTGGGAGTTCCAGAACAACTCTGACCCGTTCCAGAATGACAGCATCATGACTTACATCATAAATCACTATAATACTCCATGTACATGAACGTGTACTTTGTCAGTGTGCTAGCCGTGTTTTTCACAGCTAGCACACTTACCCATTATTTTCTACGGCCCCATACACTTGCCTGTGTATTATCACGGGTCTTTGTACAGGGCCATGAGACCAGGGCAAAACTCAGGGCAAAACTCTTATACCTGTCTGTTTTGCAGCTCAGGTCCACTGAAGCATATCAATGGGTCCGTGGAGGTACAGACTGCAGAAAGATATCATGTGTCATCCATGTCGTAGTTTCACAGACCTGGCACATGCACGTGTTCTGACAGACTTAGGGGGCAAGATTTAGACAAGGGGTTCGGTCTTAATCTTTGTCGAACTACAGGATAGAAGCTTCTGCTCTAGCCAGTTGTGTTACAGCAGGACAGTGAGGAAGAAAAGGAAGATAGTTCTTTATATATTATTCAGGTTTAATTGTAATATAAGATAAAATAGGATGAAAAAAGGAGGCGCAAGGAAGTCTAAAAAAAAAATATATATATATATATATATATATATATATATATATACAGTATATACACACACACACACACACACACTATAAAATTTATATATATATATATATATATAAAACATTTATATTTATATAATATATTTCTTTATAATAATATTAATATTATATTAATATATTTATTTATACACACACACACATTATATGCATCCCTTTAATACAATATTATGGTAGACATGAACAGTATGCAATACTAAGCATAACCTCCCTCCTACGTTCCTATGTCAAAGTGAATATAAGATCAGCATCCGCTGTTGGCCCCATAACAGTGGCATATTGTACCGATTCTTCCTTAATAAAACAATTGAGAAGTTTTAAAATAAATATTGTATCAAGTTAGAAATGATTATTTTTGTGGAAAGATTTATAGATTCTCACAGAGGCACGTCAAACCACAGCAGCAAAATATACAACTTGATATGTTATTTGCTATAACGACTAGAACATATAGCTTGCAGTGATATTCTCTCATTACATGCTCCATTTGCATTATAGTGACTTCAGTGTATTGTTACTCTCATCCCAAGACTTATTTGCCTGGAGCTCTTTTATTTCAATGCATTATCATTTCCTTGCATTTTCAAAGAGATACATACATTTATGCAGAAGTGAGCGTATATGATACAAAAATACTAATAGCTGTCTCTTCTAGATGTTCTCAAGCTGTCACTTAGAAACCTATCTTCCTTCACAATGTGAAGAGAAATGTGCATGAAGATACTAGGATACAGTAGAACAAAATGCCTTCTGATGGATAAGTCAACCAATTCAGCAAGGTCTGCAGTTTCCAGGAAGCTATTAAAGGCAGGGTTTCTTTTACCCATGCAGCAGTAATATATACACCGCACTGGAGAGACCTATATTATATGGCGTGAAAAGAAATTCACCGTGGCAAGCCAACAGAGGTCATGATAAAGTTTTGGAAGGACAATGGAACTGCCCACTGAATACTGAATGATAACAACCACCCTAGTGTAAATGTGAATTCATACAATGCCGACTTACAATATACTGGTATGCTACCATCTCATATATCTATTCTGAGAGCTTGTAAATTCAGACTACAGGTAAAACCGAAACATAGTATAATTTACAATACAGAATGACAATAATCTTTGAATATGCCACACATCAAAGCCATCAAACCATAACAGTATGATATGAGTTTTCAAAAACTGCAATAAACCCAGCTTCAATTTCACATCTGTGATGTCTATTAATTTACATGTACATGTCAAGGTGAACCCTCCTGTATAGCTGTGTGTTCATACACTATTGTGCTGATGCAGTCATATGCCGACTTACTAATGTTAAAGACTCAGCATGGTATGACAAATTAAAAAATAGTGATACTGCGCCAATCTCTGGCATTCCTGTTCTGATACTTAACATGTCCCTGTTGGTCTCAATAATGCTGAAATGCCCACTTAGCCAATCACAGTGATCATTGACTGAATCAGTGGGCATTTCTTGTGTGTCAAGATAGGACTAGCAAGCAGAAGTCAGCAGTGATGCTGTAAATATAAGAATTGCAGAGGTGCAGGGATCAATGACAAAAACTGACAATTTAACGGAACCAAACTGTCTATGTGTGAATATAATGATACATGTAAGCGATTACAATATTAGAGCAAAAAGATAAATTTACTGGGGAAAACTGTACAATTGAAAGGAGACTCTAGTAACATGGTGGGCCACCTCTAGCCTGGATTCAGGATGAGATATGGTTGAGTATGGAAACTTAGGGTGGATTCACACTTGCGCCGGAGTCCGTCCACTGCGAATCCGCTTGAAAATCTGGGGAAACTGTATAGGGACTGGATAGCGACAGGTTAGCGACGCATTGCTTAAAAACCCATTCATTTGAATGGGTTTTTAAGCAATGCGCGGGTGTGCACTTACTGTACACCCTCTGCGCCGCAAAAACAGTTTTTTTTGATGGAAACAAAGTCGGACATGCAGGACTTTGTTTCCAGCGAAAAAAACTGGATTCGCGGCACAGAGGGTGTAAGCGCACACCCGCGCATTGCTTAAAAACCTATTCAAATGAATGGCTTTTTAAGCAATGCGTCGCTAACCTGTCGCTATCCAGTCCCTATACAGTTTCCCCAGATTTTCAGGCGGATTCGCGGCGGACGGACTCCAGTGCAAGTGTGAACCCACCCTTACAGGTTCCATATGGTATTCTGCAGCATATGTGTTCAAAGATATTACAGCAAAGCATGTAGATCCTGCACACTTGTTGGTTGATGAAGCTTGCATTTAGGCTAGTAACATAAATGTTAGATGAGCAATAAATCTGGCAACTGGGCAGGCCAAGAAAGTGGTGGAGTCATTCCTAGAAAATCCTTGCTGTGTATGGGTGAACACGAAGTCTCCATTCTCAAACCTGCCCCTTGTCAGATGCCAAACAGAACCTGGATTCATCGCTAAAGACAATACAGTTCCAGTCTTTAGCAGTCCAGGGTTCTTATAAAATGAAGGTGCACTGTAAATGATGGTGATAGTGGCTGCCTGTCCATGGCAGGACACATAGATGGCCCAGACATTCTGTCTGGACTGTCTGGAGTCTGTTCACCATGTGTGTGTGTGCCCTCACGTAACCCAACAACTCCTAACATCTATGTCAGAACGACACTACCCAAAAGACGTTTCTGAGAGCCTTTATATAGGGGAGCGGGGGAGGCACTATTACGCCCTCTTGTGGCAATACCCAGTGTCTAAGCAGACCACACCTGTAATCATTTACATATCTGCCTAAGACATAACCGCATGCCAAGTTTTGCAGCAATCCAGCAATTCTATCTGGGTCATTTTTTTTCATATGTTATTTTCATGTTCCTGGTAATAGCTTCTGGAGGACTTCTAATTGTAATCTTCTATTCCTGGCAACCATCCTGTGCTAATACCCTAAACATAGCAAAGCCCAAGCACCTGGAACAGCCTGTAACTCCACTGCTTTTGATCCAAAGGGTTAAAAAAAACGGCAAATGTCTGTAGCAGCTCCAGAATCAGTGCACTCCAAATCGTAGATCAGATTGGTTTGAAATAATAGGAAAAGTGACAAAATATCCGCATGTTCCAACATATATACTTGTATGATTGACAACTGTAGAAGCCAGTAAGACCACTCCAGGTAACATCCATAGACATTCATAGAAAATATTCCAAACTGATAGTGACATATATAAGACGACATCGTCTAGTACCCAGGAGCAGTATTTCCAACCAGGCGTGCGCCTCTGCACATATGGCACATGCTATACTTTTCACAATAACCACCAAACACACTTTCAGGTACGCCAGTGTTAGTAACTTCCCTGATAAATCTCTATCTGTATTTGTGCAACAACTAGAGGAAAGAGCAGCAATTCAATTTCAGAGAAGATGTAGTTTGCAGAGCTTCATCTAAAATAATACTTAGATGGGAGAAGCGGCTGATTATAGCCTGTAGGGTTCCACTTAACTGAAGGATTAGCAATGCTGCAAAGCAAACAACATCTATAACTATAGGCCATATCAGACTAAGAAGGCGCAAACACTCTTACCCACGGCTTATCTATAGCCTTGGTTGTAGTATTTTAATAAAACTTGACCATAGATACTAGATATGCAGGCGACCACATGAAAAATAAATTGAAGAAGACTACGCTAGCAGACAATCTATTCTTCCACTGCCTGGAGATATTCCTTTCTTCGCAGACTATAGCATTTTGCTTCCTTATGCAAGAGCTTTTCATCTGTCTTCCTGGAATTGCTTTTTCCAGTGGAGACATCAGCATCTTTGGCACAGACAGAGAGAAAAGATTACTCAGCGAATGACCATGTATGTTTCCAGTATCTGCATCCAATACTGTCAAAAACAGACAAAAAGAAGTTTCAAAGCTGCAAAATAATTGAAAACATAAAGACGTCTAGTGCAGAATAGCACTGATCAGTACTCTATACTAAATATTCTGTCCTAGCACACTGACTGTGCAAAGATGGCTCTAGCTACATAAAGAGCTACAGTACAATTTCTGCCAGGTGGTGTCCAGCTAAGAATGGCTTTTCTTCTTGTAAGTTATATTGAGAAACATTCACCATTGATTTCTTTTGAAGTGTGACTGTTTGATGCTATGGTTGTAATGACTGGCACACAGTCTTACACAAATATCATGGCATGGCTCAAGTGGCCTTGCCCTAGGGAACTTTTATAATACTATATATAACTATATATAAAGTAGCTTCCCATTTTTCCCTTTAAAGAGGACCTGTTACCAAGTACAAAATGCTAAATTCCATACATCATTTGGTTGCTGCTGTACCCCTGAATATTTTTTTTTAATCCATTGACCTGTTCAAAAGATATGGCCCCTAGAAGGTTATATGTGAATTATTCTCCAAGTGGGCAGTAACCTTTTATTCTCTCTGAGAAAAGCAAAAGCTTGCTGACCACATAGAGAATAGGAGCTAATTTACATATAACTTTCTAGGGGCCATATCAAGGGCCCCAGATCAGCATTTTGCAGGTGACTAGGTGAAAGTTTCTCTTTAAATTCATTTATATTAAATTGAATTATGTGTAACTACAGAGATGTAGGTGAAACTACAGTGTGCTCCATCTGTAGACTGCTTCAGGAGAAGACGATGGAGGTTAGTAAGAGACCACAGACTAGGTATTAGGGGAATAATCACCAATAATGCAGACTAGTAATCCTTGTAGATCACTTACAGGAATATTCTGGCAGATTAAGGCTGGAGTCACACCAGCGCTCACTCTACGTTCAGGGATTCCGTCCCCGAATCTGCTTTCTGTAAAGTCAGGGGTGTTGCTAGGAGAGGGCAACAGGAGCAGGTACCCTGGGTGCTGAATGATAGAGGGGACACCAACAAGCCACTTTGTCAAGGTCAGAGTACTTAAATACAGGGTTTGGACAACAAACAATCTTTGCCCTGAGTGTAAGAAAGTCTAGCTATAGATCTCAGGGAAGTCATGTCAAAAAGTGTCTAAAACCCTTGATAAATGTGGCGCAAGGCATGTTAGACAGTTGTTTGGCACAAACTATGCCAGGATTCTGGCACATTTTGTTCAGTAATTCTCTCCCCCCCATGTATTCTGATATGTAGTAATGGACAGTTTAGTTTCCACCGTATTGAATTAACATGCATTCCCTAGTAGGTTATGACTAAGGCAAACCTATATATGCATTATGTCAGGTCAGTGGAGTCCTATAGATACTTTTGGCATATGTTTCCGAGGCTTACATGTGCAGTGTTTAAATGTGATACAAACACAGCTTGTATATTGTTAACTAAAAGGGATATCCCCAACAACATTCATATTTCATATAATAGTACATTGCAAAATATCATTGTCACCCATTGAAAGTAACTGGCCAAATTGTATATGTCATTACAAAATGTTCAATGAAATCTCCTTTCCCTGAGCGCTGCTGCCTCAGGATACATCATGTAGTCCATCTTTTTATATAGACTAGGAGAAAAATAAAGTTCATGACCAACTGGTGCTTTATCAGTGCTGAAGGATGGATTAGCAATGTGTACTCATCCCGCATTTAGGAAAATAACAAACCTAAGAAAAATATTAACTGAACAAAAGTAGAGTAGTTATGTAGTTTACACTACTACATCATTTGTAGCAAAGAACATACTGGAGGGTGAACATACAGTCAAAAAATAGAATGTAAGAGGGCATTCACGTTACCATTAGCATCCTTCAGAAAATATTAACAATAGACATTAACAGATCTGTCAACAATCTGTTAAAAATTCCATTGATTTCAAAGGGATTTGTTATGTCGTCCGTTACCTTCCGTTTTCATCACATCCATCATAGGTCCATTATTTTGGTGGACATAATAACAAAGGGGGCAGGACTTTTGGTCCTGTTCAAAACAGCGGAAATATGACTGATGTAAAGTATCTGTTATTTTTTTAACATTGATATCTATGTCTAACGGATATATGATGGATGGTAACGGACAGACGTTCATTATACCGTCTGTTTTTTTCTGTGCATTCTGAGAATCAGAACAACCCCCCCCCCCAAAAAAAAACGGACAGTAAAATAATGATCCATTAAATGGTCAGTTAAAAAAACAGACACATTAACATCAGCTAGTGTCCGTTATGGTAGGCGTCCGTTTTTTGGAAACGGACAGCTCTATTATAGCGAATTTCCAATGGTAGTGTGAAGGTCCCCTTAGAATTAACAATCAGGTGATGTTGCATAAAGCTAGGGCTACATAACGTCATGTGTCGCGTAACATAAAGTTGCACTGTAGGTGTAGAGCTAAAATAGTTGTGCAACTTACTGTTGTGAAACTTTTTTAGAGCTACCATGTGGCTGTAAAAACACAATCAAGCTATAGACACATTGCTTGCGTCTTCCATTAAAGTATGCGCTAAAAAAATTGGATGCGACTTACAATCTGCAACCAAAATCCAACACATTTGCATTTTCTTTGTTGCAATGTGAAACCATAGAGATACATTGACATTTTTGTTCCGTGACTTCTATCCGACTTTTTGTTGTGTGCCATATGCTGCCAAGTATCCCTAACTTTAAGTTAAAAAAAAATCAGTGCCCACGCAGTCATACAATACCCTGTATAATAATGAACTACACACCTGCTGTGCCATATGACCTTTAGGAATACAATGAAACAAAGCAAACATACTTCCCTCTCTATCTATATACATACAGCCTGGATGGGGTTAATCTCCCAAATAACCATGCACCTCCCCAGCCTGGCACACAAACATAACATCCATTTTGTCTTACCTCACTGGCAAAAGATAAACTTGCATTACATGATATCATCATTGTCAGGCGGCGAGATAAAGGAGGGGTTTAGGGCAGTGCAAAGGTGAAATAATAAAGACAGCAATAAACATGCAGTTTTATCACCAGTAATCAAAAGTAATGAAGAAGGGAATTGAAGACACAGCGGCAAAGAATATTGCTGGAGAACAGAAAGAGAAAGCAGAAAGATCAATCTCAAAGGAAAATCAGTTTGGTATATGTAAACAGTCGATGTTTTGTTATCGTGATTCCCATACATGCCGTGAATCAGAGATTAAAGTTATATCCACATAAGAGAAAGATCTATATGAAAAGCGAGGAGTAATAAAGATGCAAGAAAAGTATAAGAATGAAAATAAAGGAATGCGGTAGAACAAAGGAGTAGAGCAGTAAGTATGGAGAGCCTTCTTCTCTATCACAGCACATTCCTTTGTAACTGCAATAATAACATAGAAAACAACAATAACAAAATTGTAGTCATTCCCTAGAGCAGCCTCCTACACTCTTAACCCCTGAAGCAAAATTAAAAGAGTACAGCATATGCCTAGGACAAAGCCGTTTGTAGGCGCATGAGAAAACCCCTACTGACTACCATGAGAAAAGACTCAGGTGATTTTCACAAGGCACAAGAATAGCATAATCTTGGATTGAATACATAAAAAAATACAAAAATATAAAATCTAATTTACTGATAAAAAAACAAAATAATATGCTGCCAACTTCAAAGAGTCTATGAAATGTGGTATACTGAATTGTAACCACCGATGATGACATGGAATGAAATACCTGATGAAAATGTGCAGGATTATTGCGTTGTGAAGCCCTAAGCAAGAAAAGGCAGTGCCATTTAGTGTACTTAAACTAGCAATGCTATAAATAAAATTATAAATATAATTTATTCAATTAGAAAACCATTATTCATCGTCAGGTTATTGAAGCATAAGAAATTCTCAGAAGCCATTCCCTTTAATAGGAAGCAACCTACTGCTGTCTAAATTATTCTATGGGGGCACTGACAGTATTAGTGCTCCCATCTGATGTCACTCCCTTTTATTTTTCTACAATAAAACACTATAAAATAATATAAGTTTGAGGGTTAATGTCATTAAAAGGAGAAAGACAAAACAGGCCTTAAAAGGATTATATGGACTTTCTATTAAAAAATAAAAATATTGCTTAGTGAATTATAGAGCCTACCCAAGTCTGTGTTTATATTGGCTGGAGCTGTGACATAGAGAGACCCCATGTATGGCACAATTTGACCTCAAGTATGGTTTTCTTAGATCTTAGATTTACAGATCATGCACACAGCAAAGCCATGAGCACGAACCCTGTGCACTGAGAGGCAAATGGGTGAACAGATCTAACTTGTTCAATCTTTGATTAGAGCGTTGATGTAAGAACCCATAAGGCTCCATATTCTCCCATTGCTTTAAGGGAGTAACAATAATTCTCACAGCTAATGTATATTAAAGGGAACCTGAAGTACGAGCCCTTAGCATAGTATGAGCCCCTAGCATGGTATGAGCCCCTAGCATAGTATGAGCCCCTAGCATGTATGAGCCCCTAGTATAGTATGAGTCCATAGCATAGTATGAGCCCCTAGCATAGTATGAGCCCCTAGCATGGTATGAGCCCCTAGCATGGTATGAGCCCCTAGCATGGTATGAGCCCCTAGCATGGTATGAGCCCCTAGCATAGTATGAGCCCGTAGCATGGTATGAGCCCCTAGCATGGTATGAGCCCCTAGTATAGTATGAGCCCCTAGCATGGTATGAGCCCCTAGTATAGTATGAGCCCGTAGCATCGTATGAGCCCCTAGTATAGTATGAGCCCCTAGCATAGTATGAGCCCCTAGCATGGTATGAACCTATAGCATAGTATGAGCCCCTACCATGGTATGAGCCTCTAACATGGTATGAGCCCCTAGCATAGTATGAGCCCCTAGCATAGTATGAGCCCATAGCATGGTATGAGCCCCTAGCATAGTATGAGCCCCTAGCATGGTATGAGCCCCTAGCATAGTATGAGCCCCTAGTATTACTATACTAGCATAGTATGATCCCCTACCATGGTATGATCCTCTAACATGGTATGAGCCCCTAGCATGGTATGAGCCCCTAGCATGGTATGAGCCCCTAGTATAGTATGAGTCCATAGCATAGTATGAGCCCCTAGCATGGTATGAGCCCCTAGTATAGTATGAGCCCCTAGCAAGGTATGAGCCCCTAGTATAGTATGAGCCTCTAGCATGGTATGAGCCCCTAGTATAGTATGAGCCCTTAGCATAGTATGAGCCCCTAGCATGGTATGAACCTCTAGCATAGTATGAGCCCCTATCATGGTATGAGCCTCTAACATGGTATGAGCCCCTAGTATAGTATGAGCCCCTAGTATAGTATGAGCCCCTAGCATAGTATGAGCCCCTAGCATAGTATGAGCCCCTAGCATGGTATGAGCCCCTAGCATATTATGAGCCCCTAGCATGGTATGAGCCACTAGTATTACTATACTAGCATAGTATACTAGCATAGTATGAGCCCCTAGCATGGTATGAGCCCCTAGTATAGTATGAGTCCATAGCATAGTATGAGCCCCTAGCATGGTATGAGCCCCTAGTATAGTATGAGCCCCTAGCATGGTATGAGCCCCTAGTATAGTATGAGCCCCTAGCATAGTATGAGCCCCTAGCATGGTATGAGCCACTAGTATTACTATACTAGCATAGTATACTAGCATAGTATGAGCCCCTAGCATGGTATGAGCCCCTAGTATAGTATGAGTCCATAGCATAGTATGAGCCCCTAGCATGGTATGAGCCCCTAGTATAGTATGAGCCCCTAGCATGGTATGAGCTCCTAGTATAGTATGAGCCCCTAGCATGGTATGAGCCCCTAGTATAGTATGAGTCCATAGCATAGTATGAGCCCCTAGTATAGTATGAGCCCCTAGCATAGTATGAGCCCCTAGCATGGTATGAGCCCCTAGTATAGTATGAGCCCCTAGCATAGTATGAGCCCCTAGCATGGTATGAGCCCCTAGCATAGTATGAGCCCCTAGCATAGTATGAGCCCCTAGCATGGTATGAGCCCCTAGCATAGTATGAGTCCATATCAGACTGCATAACACGTAAATGGCATTCACATAGAAAGTTTCTTGTAACAGCAAGAACAGAAAAACAAAACGCAAATTTCACACATTAAAATTACCCCACAATTATTACTACAAACACCGTATATCATACATAGGAGGAATTTATCTTTTAAACCTTTTTTTGGTATATTCTGGGCACACATAATTTTTGTTACTTTGTTACTTTTTCACTGTTGTCCCTTCTGTAGGCTCTTTTTAAAACGGTGAACAAAGTGGGCAGAGTTTAATGGATGGGGACGTGACAGATTTACTATGATTTACCCCAGAAATGGTACACAAATCTAGATTTTATTTTGTGTCATTCGGACAGCCAGAGATGTACCAAATTTATAAAAAGACATGACCTTTTTAAAACATTTTGTGCATCTTATGCCCGTGCACTTCAGATAAAGATTGGCGCATGGAACGCCAGTTTTCATAATTTCCCCCAATGCTTTCACTTCTCTAGATTACATGAGACTGGTATCCTTGGATTCTTCTCTTGTTAAGAGTTGCCCCAATTACTGTATATTCCATCGTCTGGTTTTAAAAGATACAAGGCACTTGAGACTGATGGATTTTTAGCGAATTTTAGTAATTGCAGAAGACATGGTCTAATTCTGAGCTATTTCTTTCCAAATTGAATGTCAAATAGCAAGGAAAATAAGAATGGGCTTGAGGAGATGATGTTAATTGTGTTAAAACCCTTAGGGAAATGGCATTCTCAGCCAACAAGATAAGCCTTGGCAGCAACACTTATTTAAGCTTGAGGCCCTGGCAGAGCATCTAGGCCTCAGTCATGATGTCTTGTCTGGAACAAGTTGAACATCATGCATCTATTGTATAAAAATATGAACAACTCAGTTTAACGTATGAATATTATATAGATTACATCTGAATGTTACATACCTCCCCTAAACATTTCCATGTTTGGTGAGATTGCTAAAGAGCACATTTACCAAGAATTTATCCTCAATGGTGCATTATATTCACAGTAAAGTATACGTAGAACTAAGCATGTGTAGTACAACAACATGGTGGTTTCGTAAGGACCCCCCAAACTGTTGTCTAGAACAGAGACACATTCATAATGATGCCTTTCTACTTTATGGCAGGTTCAGCATTGTACTGAAAAAGAACTTTAAATGCTGTATTCCTGTGCCTGTATAGAGTCACTGGGGTGGAGCCGCTCTCTGGAGAAGTCACACTGGTCTATCTCAATCTTGACTTGACTGATATCCTACAAGTCAGGTATCCTGTTATAAGCCTTAACTGGCACAAGCATAGTGAAACGAAGGTGTAACGGTGTCTGTGTCAACTGCACATGTTATATTGATGCTGCTTCCAGCTCCATTATCTTTTTACCAGGTACTGGAAACAGCCGATCAGCAGGGGTGCTGGGTTTGAGACCCCATTGATCAGATATGGATGACCTATCCTAAAGATAGGTCATCTATATGTCTGGCCTGGAAAACCTCTTTTGTCTCAAAAAACCCCAACAAAATTTGCAACAAAAAAAGCTGCGTTTCCGCAACGTGGGGCTTTTAGCCACTGCACCATACATTTATTCAGCAGCTGTGCTTAGTATCAAAGCTCATCCAATTCAATTGAATGGGACTGAGCTGTAATCAGTCCATGTGACTGATGAACATGATGTGACATGGTCTGTGAAGCAGAAGAAGCACTCGGGGAGCACTGTTCCAGCTTCAAACAGCTGATCCATGGGGGTCCAAGGTGTCCCCCCATGGATCTCAAATTGATGACCAATCCTAAGGAAAAAGCCCTTCAAAAAGAATGACAATAAACAAAGTGTAATCATTTATTTAGCAGAAATACTACTGTATTATGGCTTTATGGCTCTGTACCCCATATGTCTTTGACCTCAAATCAACATAAAAATATGATAAATGTGAACCAGAAAATACCTGGTGGCATACCTATAAATCTGATCAACTAACACCCTCCCTGCTTTATATGAGTGTCTTACCATATGAAGACTAGACAAATAACAAGAGGGATTTTAGAATACAGTATTTTATGTAAGCATGGAGCGTTATGGGAATTTCTAGGAAATGTAAAATAACCAATATGAATTAATTTACTACTATAGAATACATACATATATCATAATCTGAGAGACTGGTCTGCTGTATGCTTCAGCACGTTGGTGTGTCAATAGTTATGCTGTGAAATCCACTGTTAGGTAATAGCATTAAGCAAAAAAATTTAAGAAATTAAAATGGAAACTAATGTCATAGAACCACCGTAGAATTCTCTGTTACATGGATATTTATCTTTTTCTTTTACTTTTTCCGCTAATATTGCTTTTCATTTCTTACTTTTAAAATAATCATTTTTATCATTATTAAATTGTGTGTAATAAATTATATTATGCACATAACATTACACGCTACCTTTCTAACATCCAAAAGTATGTGAATGAAGCAGAATAGATCCTGAAAATAGACCCATATTTTATAAAGCCTTTGCATATGCATGTAGTACACAATACCAAAAAGTCCGATGTATCACCATAAGCACACATCAAACTGGAGCAGCTCCAGTCAGACAATCACAAAGATCTTTCCAGGTGTTTAAGCAGAAGACAATACTTCCCATTTAACAAATGAGATAAACAAACATTCATTTCCACTATGGAAAACCATTTGCATTTGTCCGATCATGTAGTGGCAAAAAGTAAATGCTCCAGACAAATCACTTCCCCTTGGGTCAGTCACCGAGTTTATAAACCAGGCTAGGGAGAAAGTCTAGGACATCTGTGTGACATCTTTGGCTGCACAATGTATACAAACTACTAGTGAATTCTTCAATTAGATGGTATGATGTGTATGGACACGTGTGACACATGGCAGTAGAAATTTTTAAACCAGAAAATAACCCATCAAAAAGAAATGCACCTTGAAACATGGTAAATATAGCAGAGCTCCATTGTGTAAATTGGCCTACACAGCAGTCTTTTGCAAAATATCTAGCCCTATCGGTCATTTATGGTTACCTACTGTACCAGCGACACACAGTACATTGTCATATAGGAATACCATTTACAAGGTCATGCAACTTTGGCACAAATAAGTCTCCCTTATCAGGTGGTCACAATGCAATGGACCAATGACCCAGTAACAAGTACATAAATATATTTAGGCTAGTTCTGCAATTGTTTGCTGTTATTTTTGTTACAAAATACAGGATATACACATTTCCTCAGAAAAATGAAATGCTAACAATTCTGTTAACATCCCAGTGAAGCTATGGAAAGCCAGATAAGGTCAGTGATGCAATAATGTAGCACAATACATTAGCCACCATACCCGATATTACACCAGGTACTGTAAAATGTCACTTTCTAGCACCACCAATTTGTTGGCTCCTGCTGGTGTTTGCTAACATTTTTTACATGCACATGACCACTATCTACAGGCAAGCACTGGCCTCGGAAGTCACATGCCATACATACCAGCATCTCTCCGAGGTCAGTGACTGGCTGCACACACTGCTACTCACCACTGTAGGACAAGTCGCCCAGCAAGACCAATGGATCGGCAATGCTGGAGTGGTGGTGAATTAACAGAAGAGTATAGGTTTTGTGTATTTTATTACATTCTTTGCTTTTTTGCAAGTTTTGGTAAATACCAGACAAACCCTTTAACAATCCACTACAGACCAGCATACTAAGTATGTGGAATTTACAGAGACTGGATCATACAGCCAATAATCCTCTACTTCTTGTGTGCGTAAGCCGCTGTTCTTGTTGATGGGTGGATCCATTACCAAGTACTAGAGCACCTGCTAACTCTATTCTTCAGGTAAGGTGCAAATAAACAATAAAATGCTGTTGGTTATTTTTGCATATTATAAGGTATGGCATATGTGTCTCTCATTGCCCTACTTTACTGTCATCTCACAGAACAAAAAAAGCAGAACCTCTTGTATTGTAGTACTGAATAAGGAAAGTGGGTTACTGCAAATGTAGGTCTTAGAAGAAAAATGAAAGAGTTCTTTCTATTTATAATACAGAGACATAGATAAATTCTTACTTTAGGATTTAAAACACAACAAAAATAGCCCCAGCTATATTTATAGCAGCTACAGAATTATAACAAAAATCTGCACAGCAAAAAGTAAAAAAATCTCCAGCGCCAAGGCATCAGAAGAGGGATTAAGCCACTTGAAGAAACATCTGATGAGTGACTAGACAACCATCAGAGCTTGACGTATAGCCTGATAGAAGAAAATATGTTGGATATCTTCCACACTATTTGTGCCAGCACCTGACTTGCTTTATTAAACTATCTTTCTTGCTCGGTGGAATTTTAAGAGCTCTAGAGAGGCCACAATTGTATAATCCATTAGAAAATGACACGGGAGGCTTGACAATTTTTCCAGCACTTTAATGTGTACAAGCCAAAGATTTCAAAATAAGAAATATTTTTTACTCCATACCAGATGTTAGACTGCTAGTCACACTTTTTTCTAAGGAAACATATAGACATTTTTCACTCTGCAAAAATAAAGTGAAACATTACATCACAAAGCAGAATCATTCAGGAAAGAAAATATAGTCTCATTTCCTCCATGTATTGAGACCTGGTAAATATGTCTGAAAATTTATTTAATCATTGAGCACAAAAGTCAGTTCACTCCCATGATTTGCAGGATCTGACCCTGAAGGTGGAGGAACTGTAACCCCTCCAGTAACAGCCAGTGATCAAATCCACTGGGTGATTGAAAACGGGAGACTGAAAAATCTTGCGCCAAAAAAATCTCATGTTTTTTTGGAGGAGTTTTCAAAGTGGATTTATCTGCTTCAAAAATCTCTATGTGAACCTATACCCTAAGGCTAAGGCCTCATATAGCGAAACGCAGCTAAAAAACCACTGCAGAAAAAAACGCAGCAGAAACACATGTAGATTTTCTTCCCTTATTAAACCTATAGGGAAAATGCCAGCATTTCCGCAGGTATAACTGACATGCTGCAATTTTCAAAAACTTCTACAGCGGATTTTTTTCTGCAGTGTGTGGATGGGATTAGCCGACATCTCATTCACTTTGCAGGTACTGTAAAATGCAGCGTTTTTTCCTCCGCTGCTTTTCCTCATCGTGAGGCTTTAGCCTAAAGCTACATGAACAGAATGCATATTGCATATGGATTTTCCATGCAGATTTTCATGTATCAAGCCTGTAGTGTAACACAGTAGCATTTAAATTAATGAGATTTTCTTAATCTAATGTAGACGATGCAGATTGTTTTCTACATAGACACTGACATATGGTGCGGATTTTAAGATTTGCAATTGTTTGTGGGAATTTTTCCACTATGGATGGTCAAATTAGCAACAAAGTCTTGAACAAATTCAAGACAAAATTGATGCAAATGATCTGCAGCATATACTTTTATGTGTGCATGGAGCCTAAATGTGCAGTTGTCACTTGCCTGTTCTTCATGTATGGTAGGGAGACCCATGAAGCTGGAAAAAGTAAAGGCAGAAACTACCTGCAAGTTTTATGTCATTGCCTTTAATATCACTGGCATATAAAAATGTTAATTGCATTTACTGTACTGTAATTATGATAATTTCTTGCTGGTAAAAGCAAGGCCATGGAGTCGGAGTTGAAAGAAGGTTACAGACTACAACTTCAGAATAAAATGATTAATTACTTTTAATTATATTACAGAATTATTAATATTGTATAATTAGATGAATAGTTTGTTGCATATTTACTTTCATAGGAATTCAATTTAATGAATTAGAGGATCTTTACTGTTTTTGGCTGACCGTGGCTATGAATGAAGAGGTCAGAGTAGCAGTCGGGCTATGGAGAAATAGAGGAGTTGGAGGTTTGGCTTACTGACTCCCCAGGCCTGGGTAAAAGAGGCTTGTCTCTTCAGCCCTCATCTGATCTCCATGGGTTCAGCTTCTCACATCCCTACGTTTTAAAAATATGGATAGTAGATAGATAGATAGATAGACTGTAGCTAATGGATTTTACTACATTATAATTCATTGCAAATCTAAAGCAATATAGGAATACAAAATGGAAATGTGTGTTGTTCATCATTAAGCATAAATTACATGGGTAGTTTCCTGTAGGGCAATGCCACTATCAAATTCATGATCAGTCGTGCTTTCGAGGAATTCAATTATAGTGTAGGGGGTGACACACTTTCACTCAAATTCCAAGCACTGCGCTACTGTCAGCGATAGACTGTAATTAAGTATGAAGAACAGATAATTGTTTGTGGGTAAGTTGGCATTTTGCTCAAGCTATTAAAAATCTCTGGTTTAGGATTTTATCTGCGAAATTCTACATATATATATATATATATATATATATATATATATCGCATTAAATATGATTTTATTTTACCATAACTGTGATTGGATTTAAAAAAGAGAACATAGCCAATTATTTTCTCTAAGAACCACTTGGAATTCTTAATAAAACAGAAGATGGACCCAAACTGTACTGGGCCTTGAAGGGGTTTTCCAGTTATAAGAAGTTATCCCTTATTGCTTGGTTCACCAATTGGCCACCATTCTCTCAGCCACATGACCATAGCCTGGAGGACGGAGCACTGGTCAAGCATGGGCTCTGTCACTCTATTTAAACTATGGCACTGACAAATATAGTCAAGTACAGTATGAATTGAATTGCATGGAAATATCAGTAAGCGTGGAAGACAAAAAAATACAAGAAAAAAAAAGATTGTACGTAAATGATATTATCAGATTGCAACATATAATCAAGTTCTAAAGTGCCTGTTGTTTTTTATATGTGTTAATATTGTACTTGTACAGTAATTTAATTGCATTAATTACAATAAATTTAATTGCTTTTTAATCATATTATTTATCATACTTTAGGCTCTGGTTCGAAGAAGACATAAAGACCAACCAAGTAGAATCACAGTGACTTAAAAGGGTTTTCCAATGAAACAAGTTACCTCCTCTCCATAAGATAGGGAATAACTTGCAGATCAGTGGGGTACAACTGCTGAGAACCCACAGATAAGGACAATGGAGCAGTGATCAGGCATAGCCCCCACTGCTTCATTCATCTAAATAGGAGAGACTAGATAGCCGAAACCTACTTAAAGGGAGTCTATCATTAGAAAAACATATTTTTAGCTAATGACATGTTGGAATAGCCTTTAAAAAGGCCATTCTACTTCTATCTTACATTCTAAGCTTCTCCCCGCCATTTCTGATAAAATAGATTTCTTCTGTTATGCACATTAGGATAACGGAGAAACAGGGGCGTTCCCCCTGCACTCTGAGCACCCTACGCGTCATAACTCTCCACCACCCCTTAGCTGCTTATGTTCACTCACCTCCTCCTCTTTGCCGGAACTTCTGACTTTCGCAGACTGCGCATCCCGGGCAGCCATTTTCCGGTGGTCTGCTACATGATCGTACTGTGTAGCAGACCACTGGAAAATGTCCGCCTGGACATGCTTATGTATTGCGCTGCAGTATTCTGGTGTAGCAGACCACCGGAAAATGGCCGACCGGACGTGTGCAGTTCGATGCCTGCGAAAGGCAGAATTTCCGGCGAAGAGGAGAAGGGGAGTGAACATAAGCAGCTGGTGGAGAGTTATGACACAGAGGGTGCTCGGGGCACAGGGGGAACGCCCCCAGTGCTCTGTGATCCTAATTTGCGTAACAGAAGAAACTGATTTTATCATAAACGGCGGGGAGAAGCGGAGAATGGAAGGTAGGAGTAGAATGGCCTTTTTAAAGGCTATTCCTACATTCCATTAGTTAAAAGTGTGTTTTTCTAATGATAGACTCCCTTTAAGTCCCTAGGTCAGTGGGGGTCTGACAGTCGGACCCCACTGACGTACAAGTTATCCTCTATCTTATGGATAGGGGATAACTTGTTTTGTGGGAAAACACTTTTAATTTGTTCCCCAAAGAAAAAAAAGTTGCAATAAAGTCTTGTGACTGCTTGCAATTTTTTGTCAGTATATACATGATAAATGTGTTTCTTGGAAAACTAGGTGACAATCTAAATGACCACCGCTACAGCTGCCCCAGGGGTGCTGATACATAAGGCTGACCACATATGAGATACCTATTGGCTGAACACTCAACTGGGCCAACAGCTGTCTCTTCCAATTTCCCTGAAATACATACATTATCCGATCAGCTGACCATGCATATGTTCTGAATAAAAACAGGGTAGAAAACCACTGCTGGAATTGTCTGACAGTGTCCTATCTTTCCAAGAATGAAAGTCATGCTGATGTCCAACTGTCTGATCCTTTTTTCCCCCATATGTGACATCAGGGAGAGTAAGGAAGGCCCCATACACAAAAGATGGTTGTCTGATCCTGCCAAAATCATTAAGTTGAGAAGACATTTATCTAATGTGTATGGCCAGTGTAAATATTCAATGTTATAGGTTACAAAAGTAGGAAGATTTACTATTCAGAATCTTGAGAAAGCTGTGTGAAGACTGTTTTTGGGTAGCTGTAATGGCAGCTTGTCACCCAAAAACACTTACTGTATAACCAAAAAAATCACCAATTAGAATTTTAAGGACAGTTCAAGGACATGTGGAGTGAATAGGTTTTTATTGTATTTTAAGGGGAATTGCTCTTTTAAGAAGAGTAATCAAGTCTTTATTCATTAAAAAAAAGTGTGTACATTTAGCAAATGAAGCATAGAGAAAATGAGCGGGGTGATTAATAAGCCCATGTCACCCACTGTAAATAATTCACCTTTATCATTACAGGTCTATTAAAAAAGCTGGACAAGGCCATTCATACATAAAAAAGGGGTATTTAGCAAATTTAAGGTTTAGATTTACTATAAAAATCTATGTTAATTAAATCAATGAAAGGACACATTCTTTGTGATCCATTTTACTTTCATGAGACCCAACCATAAAAAATGCATTTACTAATTGTCTCTGCAGCTTTACTAGATAATAAAAGTGAGGAGTAATAAGTAGCCCAGACTTATGCAGCGGTGCTGGCTTCTGCTGATAAAACACAATTATTTGGAGCCAGCAAAGACTCAAATGTAATAATGCCAGCAATTTCTTTGCAAAACGAAGATCCCGTTTTTTGACACAGAAAAACCATTTCAGTGATCCTCTTGACATATGGGACTTTATAATGAGTCTTTGTGGGCTACGTTTACTAAAGAGCAATTTGGGGGCAATTACCATAAATCTCTCCTTTTCACAATTCCAAAAGATGGATAGAAAATCATACACGCTATTTGCCAAAACTGCATTAAATTCAACTTATTTTGTGATGATTTAGAGATGCACTTGCATAATTATATTCCTGACCCGCAATGCATCCTGGTATATGTCAAATTATGTCGTCAACAGCTAAATAGGGACGCTAATGTATGTAGGCACAGTCCCTCTTATCTACCGAAGACTGGACTAATGCAACATGCACAGGCTTTACTTGTCAAAGGCAAATGCACTTCGCTTGTTATGAAACATTCAAGTGCATTTCATAGACCTTGTGCATTGACACCAGGTCCATAAAAATACACTCACAGTTTGTTGATGTACCAACTGTACATTTTTTATGAAAAAATAAACTTTTTAAGGACAAAATTGATATAGTTACAAATATAAAAAAAATAGCGCTTTTTTGTGTTTTCTTCCACTGAATGCCAAAGGAAACACCACAAAAAAAAATATTTTTCATAAAAAAAAAATGGGGGATTCAAAAACATACAATGAGCTGCCACATGATAGAGAATTTATGACTATACATGCAGTAACTACACACATCTGGTGCCATATTTCATATCTGCCTTATGTCAATGTGGTCTTAGAATGGACAAGTTTGCAAAACAGAAGTTAAATACTTCCTTTATTTTAACAAAAATATCCACAAAAATCAGAGTTTATTATTTATTTATTTTTTGCCTGTTTGTACATTGTATTGCACAGGTTTTGACAAAGTTTTGGCTGAAAACACATGTTGAGTCGTTGTTGCTTTTTTGGTGCAGATTTTGTTGCATTTTTTTTAACCAAATCCAGGGGTGGTTTTAAGAGGAATTAGAAATATAAAGTAAGGATTTTTATTTTACCTTACTGTTGAATCAACTCCTGTCTTTGGCTCAAAATGTGGAAGCAAAATCTGCACCAAAAAAGCAACAAAAACACAATGGGGTGCTTTGTGCACCAGTCTTAATCCAATTGTGCACTGGCACAAGATGCGACAGAATTATTGAGTCTCCAGCCTCTTAATAATTCTGGCATACCACGGGGAGCTCCTGTGGACCAGAAATTGAATCTGGACTGGCACAGATTTATGGCATGAATTACAGTAAATCTGGTGTACCGAGACATCCCAACCCCTGCCCACCTAGATGTCCGCTCAGTTCCACCCCTTTTTTTTGAAAGACAGCACAAAAGGGAAAAGATGTACATCAGAAAATTGGTGTCCACAAGTTAGCTTTGGTGTGTGTTTCTGGTCTTTGTTGAAGTTCTTGCTGTAATTTTGTTATTCTTTTTATTGAAAATAATTTTAGTGTAGTGTAAAAAAGCAGCAAAATTGTATCAGAAAAGGAACCAGTGCTTTGTCTCAGTGTTCATAAGTCAAAACTACGAGTGGGTCCAAAACACTCTATAGCTAAGGCCCCACACTGCAGAAAAGCTGTTTTCTGTTGCAGATTTTGCAGTTGTTTTTTTGAGCTAAAGCCAAGAGTGGATTGAGCAGAATGGAGAAGTTTATTTCCTATATATTTCCCATTCCATTTGTAGACGCTCTTGACTTTGGCTCAAAATTCTGTAGCAAAATCTGCAACAAAAAAAGCTGATTTTCTGCAATGTGGGGCCTTAGCCTATACTATAGGTTCCATTACTGTCCCCATTCAATACTAAAGCAAAATAATGTCCAAAATATGTTCAAGTACATTAAGGTACAGTATTGACCAATCGAAACAATGGTAAGAAAGATTTGATGAACCTAACATGTTATACTACTGTTGAGCTTCAGGTTCTATGTTTCCCCATCATGGTTTTCAGTAAATAAGAATCTATGTTTCTGTCTGAAGAATACGCGACTCCTTTGTAAAGTTCCATTAATTCTAGTCATGTAGATGCTGGTTTACTCTGTGAAGTGTTGTTTTTGATCAACAGCCAACCAATGCCCATACTAGTGCCGTGTTAGAAACACCTGATTTGTAAGAATAGTAAGTGAAGCAAGTCAATGAGCTCTATTAGCGCACCTGCGAAGCCACTGCTTGACCTGGATGTGGAAAGAAGAGTCTGTGATCAATTTCCCTTTCAATCTTATTCTTTGATCTTAATAGAAAAAGGCAGGTTTTATTTTCCTTGTTTTACCTAATTTAAATTTTACGCCTACAGGCAAGTGCAAGAGAACTCGAGACAAGATTTATAAGCATTATCTTTCCTTATAGTGTGCTTATCACGCTCTATGGCCACAGACCTCGCTATACAGAAAACTCAACTTCTCATTTGGAAAACCTATTAAAAAAAGATTAATGAGCCAGGCAAAAAGTTAGATTGAATGGCAGAAAAGGGTGGGTGGACATAGGAAATATATACAATAGCAAACAGCTTGTCAGACAAGGTTTTATTATTTTACTGTTTATTCAGAAACCCAACAGTGGACATCCACAGTTTATGTGTCTAATGGAGCACGTCATTTGGTCAGATTAACTGACAGAAAATAGCAATTATATGATGGCAAGTAAGGAAACAAAAAATTTTCTGAAGGGAAATTGTATTCAAATCTTTTTTTGTTTTTTACATACATGTGCAAACCTATTTTATGAAAACTCTGTGGTGATTCGAAATTAGGGTTATCGAAGTTGCAAGAGCCATGTAGCCACTATACCTAGATCTGCAGCTAGTTGCTAGCATTATTTTTTTTACTGATCACAGTATATTCTAATTATTGTCTGACTGCTAAATTAAAACACCTTATATAATGCCAATAGATGCTGTAGCTGAGGGTGAAACCAACAAGTAAAATGGAAAGCCCTTAAAGTAATCTAAAGTTTATAATCTTACAATCAAGCTTAGACTCCATGCACACGAGTGAGTGTACATTCAGGGTGGATTCCGAGTGACATACGAGTGGATTCCATGATGCACTTACCTCTATGGGGGCTTCTGATCTGTTCTGTTCCGATGACACGGAGAAGAAAAGGACCCGGGTTATTTTCATTGGAACAGAACACACCATCGGATGCCCCACTGGATGGCACACTTGCACTTGTGCATGGAGCTTTACAATCCAAATACAATAAGAGGAATAACACAACAGATAGATCATGCTACTTTTGTCTATGGGATTGGCCTCTTTTGTTGGCCAAGGGAATGTAAATTAAGCTGCATGAACCTGTCACCCAGACAAGTACTGTGCTGACTATTCCAACAAGGGAAACTAGTTGAGAACTGGGTGGAGTGGAGATACTTGCAACCAAGATAGGCCAGGGTCATGGACTATGTTTAAGTGACATAGGCATCTATCAATAAATTGATTTTCAAGGCTTATATAAAACTGGAAATATAAGAATCTATATCTAATAGTTCAGGCAGCAATTTCTAAAGAATGGGTACAGTATGGGAAAAGTCCTGAAGACAGGGGGCAGAAGACGTCAGGAGTCATTGGCTGATCAAAGAGTACTCAAAATGGTGCATGTTGGTGAGTTCTCTTGCTGGCTCCTAAACTACAGTAATTTGTCCATTCCTGTTCAGAATAGTATGTCAATGGATCATATGTAATGACACTGCTATCTCCTAAAAACACAAAATATATGCGACCTATGCGACCAGTAGATCTCAAGTGCCAAGGAATTTTAAATCCAGAATCGCTTGGTTACCTTGTTCACCAAAAAAAACAAAGGTCTATGCAGTTTATCTTGTTATTATAGCAGGATACGGACATTACCTCTAACCCTCAACTATCAAGAATTCTTATTTAAGAGGATTTAAAAGAAAGGGAATAAAGCCAAGGATTACAGAAGACTAGAAGGAATCTCTTTTACAGATATTAGTGGAATATGCAGACCAAAGCCCCTTTTCCAGAGTCCCTGGACTGCAAATAGGATATTTTACCGTAACCACAAAATGATATTTATAACATTAATGTAACTGAGCAGGGACTCAGTTTCATGGCGCAAAATCTCTTTAAATATTCTAAAATGAAATCGTATACAGCTCCAAAAATCCCAGTAAAAATGGCAAAAATGAACAAAAGGTCTACAACAGAAAAATAAGATGATGTACAAAATTACAAAAAAAAAAAAAGCCATAGTGATGGACTCTCTAAGACCTCATGCACACAGGAGAGTACTGCTATAAAATCTCTAAGTATACACTGCCTATAGCCTTCCATGGGTCTATTGTCTATTGACACCGAGGGGTATGAATATATTTACTGTATACTAATCTGTATAAAATGATGTTATGTGCCATTGGACACCATATTACAGCACCCCCTACCTCAGCAGCATTGATCATGCATAAGCCTTATATTCGTTTCAAATTAATATAAAAAGATGGTGCCCCTGTGTGAATCATGTCAATACCACTGGCACAGCGCTGCAAAGTGCTAAGAGATCTGAGTGTTCATGATAGGCAAGTTTAGCAATGACCCCTGTACTCTAGTTATGAGGCTTGCAGGATAACACTGAAATATGGCATCTCATTGCAATAGAGATAACTGAACATATCTCGTGCTCATAAGTTCTGATGCAGGTCAACAAGGTTTAGGAGACATTTCATCTGTTGTGACCTTTTTCTTATATATGTACTAACCATTTAGGCTAGGGCTACATAGTGACCTGTGGCTGCACGAAATTGAGACTACAAATGTCATGATGCCAGTGGTAACTAATGATAGTGAATGTGGTTGTGCAGAAATCCAGCGGGGTTGGATCTCTTCTGACTGACAGGTCCTGGCAACTTGCAGGTTGCATGGTGGCCACATTCACTATCACTGGCCGCATTTACTATATAAACTGCGATTTAGTAGGTTGACATTTCGGTCTCATGTTTAGAAGTGTAGCTCTAACCTTCCACTGTACTGAAGGACAGGCCTGCCAAGCTGTCAGTAGTTGTCAATCATCTACTTCATGGGGTAACAACCTTATTTATTGGGATAACTGAGGATATTATTTGGCTCAATAAAAAAATACATGATTTTTTTTCATTTTTTATCGTCATTTTTGGGATAAACAGTACTCTACATTCAGAAGACAGTATTTAAAATTATAGGTGACATTTCTGGTAGATTTGTTGAATTCCCATACACCATACAGGAACAAAGGTCTTTGTATAAACCACTTCCTTGTTGGAGAATGACAATTTGCATAGCTGAGAAACTACCAATGTCATACTGCAGAAATAGATATAGAGGAAATAATTGAATCTGTTTTCATGTTACAGGACATGTAACAAAATGATAAAGCCTTTATACAAACTTATGTGATAAAAATATCAAACTTAACATCTTATTTTTATGCCTATGTCATACACATAAATATGAAAACCATGGGCTTCCTTGCATTTCATGGGTAAAGCAATGCTAAGGAATTAATAAGGGTCAAATATACAAGGGCAGCAGCAGCAAATCACAATTAAGCTATAAGTATGCCAGATGGAAATCCCATGCTTGTAATGTAGATAAGACATAACCATCCTATTATCTATGGCGCAAAGAACATATTGCTTAGAGTGACAGGGCATTGCTGAGTGACTTGCTACCTTTGGTTGAGATTAAAATGATCTGATTTTTGCCTTTGATATGTCAGAAGACTACAGGCTAGTGTATTAGCAGCTTAGATACCTTTTCACAGATTACAGACTACTGCCATTACCTACTGTCTGCATTCTGGGGACAACAGTGGTGGACAGCGGGCCCCTGTGCCAGAACCGTGTATGAGCCCCTTTTTACCAATATCTTGTTGTACAGCACCATCCTTATGTCGCTCTAAAAATGTATCAGTAATTGAAGTTATTTATATGCAGTAAGACAGGTGAAAGCAGATTTAGGATGACAGCGGGCCCCTTACTTACCGGGCCCCTGTGCAGCTGAACTGATTGAACCATTGGTATGTCCGCCTCTGGGTGACAAACCATCAACGAAAACTTGTGAATGTGAAATTCCTGGGGCAGCCCTGCTTAAGTTGTAGTTCAGCTGCACAGCAAGTCAATCTTCCAATAGTGACAATTTTCAGTCCAAAATTGTTAAATACTGTATGTAGGAATTATTGAAACAATATTATAAACATTATAATAAAGTTTCCTACCACAGTTCACAGATGATATCTGCGCTAGAATGCAATCCTGAATATAAATGGTATCTGGAACATGTGACAAAAGTTCATTGACGTCAGCTCATGGAAAACTAACGTGTCTTGTAATTTCCAGTAGGAAACAAGCTATTATTATACACATGGTGCGAGAGAACTACAAAGCGACTATTTGTAGTATATAGTGTAGCCCAGATTTACTTACAGTGTAAAGTAAGACAGGCAGTCTGAAAATACACATTATTGTATCTTAAGCCGCACCCCCTTTTCTGACAAGCCATGCCCCTTTTCTAGCTAACCAGAAAATGGTCTAAAACTAGATGCACCAGAAATGTACCAAAAAAGCAAATATTTTAAGACAAAATTCAGGGGCCGCCTCTATAGTAAAATCTCCTTATGTATAAATCAGCATAAATGAACATATCCATATTAACATTACATTTTATTAAGCATGTCATAAGGATCACATTGTTGAAGATCTTGCTACCTCCACAACATAATGGGAACATAAATGCACTTAAGTTGCTACCTCTCCAATGAAATTAGTAGGCATTATGAAAACCCACCTACATAGACTTGTGGATACCAACAGAAACAGCCCACAAAAAGTAGCCCACAAAATTGGAGTGTTTTAAAAATAAATCAATATGTGGAGATCTCTAGATTACAGCACCCATTTCTGAGCACCATATGATTCTGCTTACACTAGTGTCATCATTTCCATTAGGACTAATGGAGTCTGATGGAGTCTACTGAATTTTATTAGATTTATGTTTTAATATATTCTTGTATTCCACATTGAAGCAGTGCAGTGTTCTAGAGCAGCTTTAGGTGATTTTTATTTAAGTACAGTCCAGCAATTAATCATAAAGGAAGGAATAGTAAAATGAAAGACTAATATTCCTCCTCTTTGGCGTCAATTGCTTGTTTTGGCAAAAAACACACATTAAAAGCTGCACTAATATGTCACACTGTGTGAACTTTGCCTATTTACACAATGCAATTTATTATTTTCAAAATCCAGAGCACATCCTGAATTCAGGGAAGGAATAAAGTCAAATATTCCTTCCTTTTGGATCCATATGGATATTAAAAAAGGCATCAAATACTTCACCAAAACCTAACATAACAGATTAAGCCCCAAACCTTGACTTAAAGAGGACCTTTCATGTCCTCAGACACATGCGGTTTTACATACCGCTAGAAAGCCGACAGCATGCTGAATTCAGCGCACTGCCGGCTTTCCCGGTATGTGCCCCAGGGCTGGAGATATCGGCGGTGTTAGTTTCACGGTTTACTGTCAGAAGGGCGTTCCTGACAGTCTAGCTGCGCTGTAAGGAACGCCCTCCCTGACAGTTCTCGTTCATAGACTTGTACGGGGGGGGGGGCGTTCCTCACAGCTGAGCGTCATCGCTCTGTACTCGTCTATATCCCTGTACTGTCAGAGGGGGCATTCCTTACTGCCCAGTGATGACGCTAAGCTGTGAGGACCGCCCCCCCAGTACAAGTCTATGAACGAGCACAGTCAGGGAGGACGTTCTCACAGCGCAGCTAGACTATCAGGAATGCCTTTCTGAATTCAGCGCGCTGTCGGCTTTCTAGCGGTATGTAAAACAGCATATACATGAGGACGTGAAAGGTCCTCTTTAAAAGAATTCAGAAACTTCTAGACTTCTTATCTCATCCACCAGGACGAACATTCAACTGATCTAGTCCACAAATCTGCATATAATGCCAAAAAACTTTATAAGGGTGAAGATATGATATTGTGGATCTTCTGCTGCACCTAGCTGGCCATTTTTCAGTATACACCAGCCAACATCCAGGAAATATGGGCTTGTTTAGTAAGGCCATATAGAGCTGTAATTGGGAGCCCATAGCCTTCTATAGGGCCCCGCTGTATCTCCATATGCCTCTGATTTCATACAGAAGAACCCAGAATCTTTTTTACATCAGATTTTAGATGATTCCAATAGGAGATAAATCGTATGATCCATCAGAATCTGTGCTATGTAGCTATTCTCGCATAGAAACATTGCTTTTATGGGAAGATTAACAATGAAATGCAGTGCTATGCATAGCACCATACAGTAGCATACAAAATATGGAATATTCTGCTTATGTGAGGATGAGGCCTAATTCTGCAATCCTCCAATCATTGTGATCCATCAACACTGAGATTTCTACAATACATCAGTCAATCTTGTAACTTCTAGGGTATGAACCAAGCTAGACCTTTAATGCTTATCTAACTTTAGTAATAAAATCAAATTTCATTTATCATATACTATAATACAGCAGATAGCTCATAGCCTTCATAATGCTGACCTATGTCCTTAGAAGCTTTTATTCCTGCAGGCCGCATGCTAAGGATACATGGATGACTTTGTTGTAGAGACATGGATAGGGTCACATGGCAAAGTGACATGTGCTCATTTCCTATTATTATGTGAGTGAGCTCCATTACTCCTATCACTATGCATGTCACAACGCAATGCCACCATCAGCTTCAGATGCAATCTGCTGCATATCTGACCACCAGTCTCCAGAACATACACACAACTGGTACATGTCACTATGCCATAATGCTGAAAATGTAAAAAACTGTGCAGTGTAACCTCACTCTTATAAAATTATTAGTGTACATATTAGTCTAGAATTTACTGATTATTCTGTAAAATATGGGTTGTGGTTGCCAGTCAGGATTTCATTATGCCAGTTCTTTATCCTTAAGGTGTTTTTTCCTCTTGCCAACTCAATTGAGACACGCGTCCTTCTTTAGACAATGTCATTAGATATTCATGCTGGCCACCATGTGTCCAATACCAGCAATCACTTCAGAGACCGAGCTAATACTGATCCTCCAAGCACACCATGTGCTCGTCCTAGCCCTCATTGCTAAGTCGCCATTTCTTCAATGTTATTTTTTCAGTAGGTAATAAAGAGTAAAGAGGTTAATGATGAAACAATGCATCTCCCCAACACAAGCTTCAAAAACTAATGGTTCTGCAAGTGATTTTGTGTTGAATTATTAAACATTAGGGCAATGCTCTTTGGGCCTTCTTTTAATTATTCATCTTGGCGTTCAGAGGCAGAATGGAAGGTTATCTTAACGGATCATTTTTTAGGCGTAAATAATAGAACGCGTGACACACGGATCAAAAAATAAAAGCAACATAAATACTATTAATACATTCTTTAGACTGTACAACTTTATATCTACATTGAAACATCTAAAGTATGACACAAACTGCAGAAACATATGATAAACCTTTTAGATACAAATGTGAGGAGCTAAACTAAGCTATGAATGTAGGCAATAAAACTCATGAATCTTTGTTTTGTTCTGGAATTCCTGGAATTTCCTCTATTTAGTGAGGACACCATCAAACGTCAATGCACGGCTCCATATTATAGGGCCAAACTTGGAGAATTCACAGCCTGACAAATATCTGATGATATATAAGACATATAAAAGTAACATCTTCGCATCTGCTAGAGAAACATGTCTCTCTCTAGTATGGCTGCATGGTAACCATGGATAAGTCAATGGAAAGCAGCATAACTGATAATGGCCTCAAACACTGCAACGAGCACATACTGGTTTGGCTTCTTCTGTTACATTCAAGAACTTGCAAGGAATTAGAAGGCATCTCTCAAGCGTTCTTCGCCATTAATAGCCAGCTGAGGCTGGAGCAGATGACCTGACACACATACATGCATTTCCATTTATTATGACTCTTCAAACTTACATGGGGATCTTACTGTACTTTGATCTATTGTTCTAAAGTGCAAATGCTGTTATGGTTTCCTACTGGGGCAGGCAACAGCTGCAGCCAAAGTATCACATACAGTGTGCCTTGGGCATGCTGGCTATGTCAACAGATTATCTTGCATTGAGCTGTCTAGACTGTTATTAATATGCAACTGATTCAAAGTACTGACCTACTAAGTTGTGGCTTTTTACTAGGGAGAGTGAAAACCTGTAATAATTTCTGTAATGAGTCCACATGGCAGCACATGTAATCTTTATTGTACATACATACACAATATACAGGCAGGAGGACATACAATGAAAAACTATATTATGGTTTATTCATTGTGATCAGAACATCAAGACTACAATGTATCCACCAATGAAACTTTACTATTGGGTATTATTCTATAGCCATAAACATGCTAGTTCAAAAGTTTACTCCAGAGCACTTACACCAACTATTTACCAATAAAGGCCATGTATACATACAGCAGATAAATAATATAACTATATATATATATATATATATATATATATATATATATAATACACATAAAGAAACATAACAGAGTGTTATATTCTACTGTTATTCCAGCTTTTGGTATCTATCAATGTACTGTGTATGTGAATATGTTTTCAGAGCTGTCCAGCATCAGCGACTGCCAAATATAAAGCACATTTCATGAATCCATTGCCATTTTATTGGAAAGCATGTGTAGCATAAGTAGTCATGAACTAGAACACTGTACAGAGGACATACATTCAAGGCAACTCTTTTGTCTATTACTGTAAGTGACTTCCCCAGCTCCCATTGTGCTACAGTATTACAGTGCAGCACATGCAAGTAGACAATTGGTACAAGCCAAATGCAACAAGAGGGACTATATATATATATATATATGTATGGACACTGTCAGAGATTTGATCATCTGTATGAATGAGATCATGCCATTGTGAAGAAATAATATGATTATGTGTCATGGGATTTCTGCTGATATAAAAAAACAGCAGCATGGAAGAAGAAGTCTCCAGCTTTTGCTGATCAAGCATCATGGATTACAACAAAAATCACATGTGTGTCAGTGACATAAAATACTAACACAGCTACAGACACTAAGCCATTACCAGCCCTTTAACTTATTCTAAGCATTTACAGCCACATGGTGAAGAATAGAGAAAAAAAAAAACCTGCTGCTTGTAAGAAATGCCTGCTGCTGCTCAGTGACAAGGAGCTGCTTACTAGGATGGTGCAAAATGCCAGGGAATTTCCCCCAAATGAATGTGAAAGTGAATGCAGTGTGTAGTGTTAAAGATTTACAGGATTAATTTAAATCATTCACCTGCTGCCAATTCTCCTCCAAAGATGGCATTGCTGAGAAGTAGCCCGTGTCGTGTACAATCTGCAGCTCCTGGAATATGCTATAACTAGCCAAAACATCCATGATTGCAAAGGAAAAGATGACAATGAAAGATAGCTCTATAATCCTGGATGGCTGTCCTCTTATGACAAAGATAGATCCAAAGTCCCTGCTGCCTGTCACAAGTGCTGGCTACAGTCAGGAGGGAAGCACAAGCAGCAACACAAGAAGTGCTGATCAATCAAACCCAAGCATTGGAAAAATCACAAGGGTGCAACACACAGCCAGAGAAAACAGAGAGAAAAAGTCAGGATCCAGTGTGTGAATGGGAGGCAAGGAATCCTTGGCAAGGCTGAGCTGCTGCTGCTGCTGACTCCAGAGCTTGGACCAGGAAGAAAGATGCAAACTCACTGACATGGAATTGTCATCTATTTGTTGTGTACTACTGCTGCCTGCTCATGGATGCAAGCTTTGCTCTCTATTTTAGGAGGAAGGGGGGGAAAGAAGTGCTTCAATTTTTTTTTCCTCCTCTCTCCTAGCCCCCCTCTTGCTTCTTAAGAGACTTTCTACCTCCTCCTCCTCCAGATCTGGCAGATGAGTAAACTCCTCCCCTCTTCCTTCCTCATCCTCCTCCCCTCACTGAATGAGGTGCGCATGCGTCAAAAATTTCTTGGAAAAAGCTGTCAATCAGGAGAGCCTGTGACCATGTTAGGAGAACAGGGAGGGAGGGGGCGTGTCTCCGTGCACCAGAGGGATGTGACAGATCGCATGGCCAATCTGACAGCGGCGTTTCTCTAGTGGGCGGGGCCCGAGGAGAAATAAGCTATTGGATTGGTCAACGGGGATCCTCTCCGCTGCCTTACAAGGCAGTGTAAGGCGAGCTATTTTTAGAAGGCTATATAAGCTGCGGCGTGTGCGAGCAGAACTGCTGTCCGACAGAAATGTGCGCCGGGCTTGTGGCAGGAGAGTGCTGAGTCCGGAGAATTCACCCAGCTCTGGCTTTAGAGTTAAGCCTTGTAGGGATGTGGAACCGGCAGCCAGCAACTACACTGTTCTATGCGTCTTGTGTGCGGTATCGCTTCTGTGGTGCTCTCTGCCAGGCTGCGTGGCGCCGCTACAAGGTAGTCGCTGACTGTCGTCTCCAGCATCGTCCTCACAGCTGCACGGTTCTCCTGTGGACTGCAGCTGCGCGTTTCCATGGTGTCTGAACTATGTACCTGGAAACGAGGTGTTCATGATGAACGATACTTCATATGAATAGTGATAGTTCTGTAAAATGTCGCACGCTGACTTCTGTTTGTCGCTGTGCACATGTCAGACCTGCTGCATAGGGTTACTGGCCATTGCTGGAGCTTATGGGCTCCAAAGTCAGTCATAGATACTCTTAGCAGTGAGTGTGCCAGCCATTGCTGTCCCCAAAAGTGTCTCAGTAGTGCCCCTTTAACCACTTCAATACCGGGTCACGTTGTATGACCAGACAGATTTTTGGGTTCTTGTGGACATGTATGTGTTCTTGATAGCTATAATATTTTTGGTGATATTTAATGTAATTTTTATTTTGCATATTTTTTTCTTATTGTAATAGTCTGAAAAATGTAAACAAAATAGAAGGGGACATGTTCTTCACATTTCATTTTTCATGTTCATAAAGTGCTACTAAAAAAAAAAATAAAAATAGTTTTCCCTCTGTAAATTTTATGTAGATGACACATAGTTTTGTGTCAGTGGGGGCAGGGCTAGAACCTGTGGCGTGGTAGAGTTACAGGGGCAGAATTATTATGCCTAGCACACAAATTGTACAAGCCATAATAAGGCTAAGCTCACATCTGTGTTAGGCCCTGTGTTAGAAACCTATACTCATAAGCAGCACTTTACTCTCCGCATGTTTCGAAGAGAAACCACACAGACCCCATTATAGTCTATGGGGTCTGCGGGTTTCCCAGGTAAACCACTTTTTTATGCGTATAGGTTTACATTCGGGGGTCCCCAAGCGGACTCCCTGAACGGAAACCCAAACGCAGATGTGAACCGGGCCTTAGAGTCTCCACTGCAGATTCCACCTAAAATCAGTGCAGGACCTTGCAGGACTTTTCTCTCTTCCAGTTTCAATACAAAACCGGCGGACCTCGAGTAACCACTTTTTAAGTTGACAAGCTGTCTGTTACAGATTTGTGTCTTTTTGTTTTTCGGCGCTGCCTTTATCGATGACCCAACCATATTTATTATCATTTATACCAGAAACCTGGCTTAAAAGATGCGGGAAATGTATGTCAGCCATGAGCTAGTGGACATTTCTCTCCAGGCTTACGGCCTGGCAGAGGGTGCGTCTCATTTATGAGTCATGCACCTTGTCAAAAATAAGGCACACCCTCTGCCAGCCTAGGGGTTATAAAGACTGATGTTAATAATGCCAGTCTTCTTAAATCTCCCTCATTATTTTCTAACTTTGTATTTTGTTTGTCTATTATTTATCTATCTTACACCTTACACATAATACACCTTTGGGGGACATTTTACAGTTAATGAAGGTAGACCAAGTTTAAAATTTGATTGGTGGGGGTTTGACTGCATGGATCCCCTGTGATCATGAGATCTGGAGTCTGCTTCTACGCTGCATGAAAGGAGCAGTGGTCAGGGATGTGCTGCTGCTTCATCCATCTCTGTAGGAGGATGCCGCCAAAGCAGAGTACAGTACCCAGATATCTTCTGCAGTCCCTTATGTAGTGGCATCTTGCATGCCTGGTAATAGCTGAATTCATACGGGGAAAAAGGGATCCTCATTCTCATTATTGTGGGGATACCAGCAGTCGGACCTCCACTGCAGTTTGTAGGTCACTGAAAACGGCACGGATTACTCCCGAATTGGTATCCGGGTGTCATGCGTGGTTTACACTGACCCATCCATTCTATTGAATGAGCCAAGCCAGAAATGCAGACAGGTATAGGATTCGCTCTATAATTTAAGAGCAGGCAGATGATTCATGGGAAATGTAGTTTGCCTACATATTTACTGCATGTAAATAACAGTGATACAAGATACAAGAAGCAGCAAGTAAAATAAAGCCAAGCAAAGATTGCTCAAGGGAACAGTGAGTATTTAGCACTGCTGTGGATGTATTTGCAGATAATTCTTTGAAGCTGGTTAACCCCTTTAACTTTTATTAACTCTTGCTGAGAAGGAATACAAAAGAGCAAATTCTGCCATTCTTTCTGTATGTTATAAATTTGACGCTATTCATCTTGCAAGTTGAATAACCTGATTGCATTACCACTTTCCAAGACCTTTAGCTTAATTATTTTTTTTCAATGGAATTGTGTGAGTCCAAGGAAAAAAGAAAAGCAGACCAGGAAAGTTTTGCTTCTTTAGGCTAAGGCCCCACGTTGCAGAAACGCAGCTTTTTTTGTTAGAGATTTTGTTGCGTTTTTTTGAGCCAAAGCCAAGAATGGCTACAAAAGGAATGGGAAATATATAGGAAGCTCTTATACTTCTACCTTCTGCTCAATCCACTCCTGGGTTTGGCTCAAAAAAACGCAGCAAAATCTGCTACAAAAAAAAGCTGTGTTTCAGCAACGTGGGGCCTCAGCCTAAAGGGGTGTTCCAGTGCTGGCACTGATCGTGGCATTTAGGCCCTTGGTTGGTGCCTCAGTCAAAACTGTAATAGAGCAGCGTCTAATAGAAGTGCCGATATTTTGCAATGCATTAGATCAGACCCCCTGGGGTTCAAGACAGTATTAAAAAAGTGAAAACTGTAAGTAGAGTATTAAATATATATATATATATATATATATATATATATATATAAAATTAAAAAGAATTAAAAACTCAAATCACCCCCTTTCCCTAGAATACATATAAAAGAAAATTAACGTGAAACACATACACATTACGTATCTCTGTGTCCAAAAACACACCATCTACAAACTTATAAAAGTATTTTTCCCGTTTGCTGAATGTCGTAGAGGAAAAAAAAAATCAAAAGTACTGAACCGCCCTTTTGCCTCTTGATAAAAATTTGAATAAAAAGAGATCAAAGCAATAGACATTCCCCAAAATGGTATAACTAAAAAGTACACCTGGTCCTGCAAAAAAAGATTCCCTATGTATTTCTGTAAACGGAAATATAAAAAAAAGTTACCGTTGTCAGTATATAGAGACTTGAAGAAAAAAATTTTTTTTTTTTTTGCAAAGTTTTGGATTTTTGTGGGGTTAAAATGTAAATAAAACTATATACATTTGGCATCCCCAAAATCGTACCCAAACATAGAATACAGGTGACATGTCGCTTTGAACAGCGTAAAAATAAAGCCCATAAGAAAGTCGCACAAATGCACTTTTTCTACAATTCCACCCCATTCTGCATGTTTTTTCCAGCCTCCCAGTACATTGTACAGAATAAAAATGGTACCATTATGAAGAACAAAAACTTTTTGTTTTTGTATTTTTGTTTTTTACTCCCTGCATTCCAAAAGCCATAACTTTTTATATTTCTGTTCAAAATGCTATGTAAAGCCTTTCTTTATTGCGAGATAAAATGTATTTTGTAATGGTAGCATTTAATATTCCATACAATGTACTAGGAAGCTAGAAAAAAAAAATCAGAATAGAGTGGAATTAGAAAAGCTGCTTTTGCGCCATTTTTATGGGCTTTGTTTTCTCAGTATTTACTTTACAATGAAAATGACATGTTGCCTATATAGTGTGAGTACCTATATTCTGTGGGCTGGGACGATCACGGTGATGCTAAATTTGTTTGAATACTAATATACAGGTGCTTCTCAATAAATTAGAATATTTTTGAAATGTTCATTCATTTCAGTAATTCAGTAATACATGATCAGCGTCTTCCATGATTGTGTGTCCTACTGAACCAGACTGAGGGACCATTTAAAGGCTTAAGAAACCTTGGCAGGTGACACACTGAATTTACAATACTGAACGTTTTTTACAATATTCTCATTTTCTTAGATTACCTGTAATCCATAATCAACATTTACAGAAATAAAACACTTGCAATAGAACACTCTGCATGTAAAGAATCTAGAAAATATTGGAGGTCACTTTTTTAATTTAATTACTGAAAGAAATAAACGTTTCAAAGATATTCTAATTTATTGAGATGCACCTGTACAAATATGATACTAATTATGTTTAAATGTATACAAAAATTCAAAACTTCGAAAAAATAAAAAACTTAGTTGAGTCAAAATAATCTGGCACCTGTAACTTTTTTTTTATATTTCTGGGTACAGATATATGCAAGATGTCCTTTTTTGCAAGTCAAGTTTTTATTAAAAATTTAATTTATAATTTGAAACTTTTTAAAAATTAAAAAATGTTTTTTTTTTTTTACTTTTATTTGTAAACCCTCTATGAGACTTGATTGCTAGAGGGTCTGATCACTGGTACAGTATATTGCTATACTAATGTACTGAAGTTGAAGATATAGTTATTTGAAGTTGAGTTATATTACAGACTGTAGTGGAAGCTCAGTAAGGGGGTGTTCACCCTTAGGAATTTGATGCGGAATATGCCTCAAATTCCACCTAAAATCAGTAGCTGATTTTTTCTGCTAGCTGATTTTTCCAGCTGCCTTTTTTCCTTCGGAGTGGAAATGGACATGGAATTTGTCCAAATCTACTAGTGGAATTTGGAATTTGGCCTTGCCCAATGAAGGCATAATACAGTGGCAAACTCCAAATTCCGCTTCAAATTCAGCGCGAAAATCAGCTTCAAAATCAGCATCAAAATCTTTGTTTCTTTTTGACAAGCAGATAAAAAAAAAGCCTTCAAATTCCTAAAGGAGAAATTTTGTGCTTGACAAATTCAGGGTCAAATTCCTGTGTGAATAGACCCTAAAATATTTATCTTCCATCCTTTATGTCAGGGTATAAACGAACACTGAAATCTATGCCATCTCATTTCATTCTAGATGCACGGACTGCTAGAGGATGCTTTTAACTTATGACAAAGCATGCAAATCATCATACATTAAGCACATGCTATAGCTGTGCAGGGTATGTCAAGACTGAGATAGAAAATGCCAGTCTTGATAATTCCCCACCAGTATGTTCTGGGTATGGTGTTTCTTTTTTTACATGCATGTTTTAAATGTTAAAAAAAGACACTAAAAACACTTGTAAAAAATGCTATAGAAAGTGGGTGGAAACCATGGACGGATTGCTTAAAGGGGCTGACTCACCCATAAATATCACATTCTTTGTATATAGCATAAAAAAATGAACAATATTTTCCCATTTACATGTTTAAAAAGAACTGTTAAAAATGATGGCATTTACTTACATATTGTGACTCCACCTGATGTCCAAAGTACATAGCAGTTTGCACAGCCACCTGAGCTGAGTGCTAGTGGACACGCATGCCAGTTATTCGTCCTGCAGCCAGACACGCTGCTTATGGATGAGAATACTATGGAAATAGCTTTTTGCTCTGTGCAAACTGTGGAAGAGCTAATGGAAATCGATTTCTTCCCTGTAGAAAGGTGGACATGGTCATCGCTGTATACTTTGAGCACCACATGACACCATACTATGCTGGTACCATGTAATACCTATTTTAAAATATCTGGCTTCTTGAAGAGGTTATCCAGAATTAGAAACATCCATTGGCCACATGCCCACACTTTTTCAAATTGTGGATAACCCCTTGAAGGGCACTTTCATCATGTCATTTTCATGTAGTTTTTAAAGTCAATGTCGAGAGTGGATTGCAACCTATATAGGAAAGATTTTACTTTTTTTTAAATCAACTTCTGGTTTTGGTTTAAAGCTATAAAGCAATCAAAACTAATGCATGGCAAATCTCCCTGTCATTGTTTCTATATTCTTAGAGATAGGGAGGGTAACTTGAATTGGAAACTTTCAGGCTGGGTTCACGAAATGCTTTTCTAAATTTCAGTAATGAGCAAATGTTACTATACATTTCAACTGTATAGTAATAGTAATAGCCATTAAATTGAAAATCGCTGGTTTACTGGCATAGTACTAAATGTGCTACTCACAACTGCAGTTAAAAAAATACATGTCGTAACCCCTTAATGACGTTTTTTAATTTTTGCATTTTGAAGTGGACCTCTTACCACCTTCTCCAATTTCATCTCTGCATCCTTCAATAGATGCTGCCCAACTGATTCTGATTGAATTTTTTTCTCTTGCCCTCACCATTGCTGAGAAATTATTTCTGTCATGTGGGTGGTCCCTGTCTGCCTCCAGCCCAGCATATTTGGTGGTGAAACTAACAGCACTGATTTCTCAGGAATGGTGGAGGCTAGAGAAAAAATTTCAACTGCACAAGAATCAATGGAGTGACACCTATTGAAGAAGATGGAGTTGGTGGCGGTAGTAAAAGGTACTCTTTTTTTTTTTTTTTTTATAACTAATTTTATTGAAAAATTTTTCATTAACAAGGAATAAAGAAAAAACAATAATAATCAAACAAACAGGAAGCATTGAGGTAAATAGAGGCTATCTGCCTCCTCCCCCTTAAGCAATATGCATTTAAATTAAGCAGTGAACAAGGGAGGGGGGAATGGAGGGGTTAAGAAGACAAGGGTAGGACCAAAGGGAAGGGGGGGGGAGGGAAGGAGAGGACTAGAGATCAGAGACCCTGTAATGTACAATACATGTCCCAGGGTGCCCAAATAGCCCCAAAGGCTATGAATTATGTAGGCCAGCAGTCAGGTATTCAAGACTCCTCACATCCTTCATTCTAGCCACAAGCTCAAGACTAGATGGGGGACTCACCTTCTTCCAGTTTCTAGCTATGAGAGTTTTAGCTGCAGTACAAAGATGCAAGAAAAGCCTGGATGACTTATTGCTCAGGTGTCTGGGGGGAAGGTTCAGGAGATAAAGAAGAGGGTCAAGAGGAACCTCTTGCAAAAAGAGAGCAGTCGTCAGAGTCCTGACCTCCCTCCAAAAACCGAGGATGAGAGGGCACGTCCAAAAGATATGGTGCAGGGTACCCACCGCAGCTCCACAGCGCCAGCACCATGGGGGAACTAATGGGTTTAAAGTATGAAGGAGAGCCGGAGTATGATACCAATGCATCAACCGCTTATACTGCGTTTCCCTAAACGTAATGCACTGAGATGATTTCTGGGCCCGAGACCATACAATCCGCCACTGTTCCTGGGAGATGGGTTTACCCACCGCCTCCTCCCATTTAAGCATATAGCGATGATTAACAGGAGAGCCTGTAGTTTGTGAGTTAAGAAGTTGGTAAATAGAGGATATAAAGCCCCTAGTGGACGTGCCTGCACGGCAAATCTTTTCAAAAGCGGTGGGGAGTGACACCTTAAGAGACCCATGGAGGGAGCGGACAAAGTGAACCACCTGCAAGTAATGGAACCATTCAGTACTTGGCAGGTTTTGATTAGCTGTAAGATAAGCAAAGGACCTGAGTTCCAAGGTTCCAGGGTCAACCATATCAGCAATCCGGTAAAGGCCAGCTTCAGACCACACTTTAGTCATGGCAGAAGTCAGGCTCTCTGGGAGAAGGGGGTTGTATAGTATGGAGACCATAGATGAGCGCGGGGACATCAGGGAGAATCTAGCACAACAGGTAGACCAGATAGATCTAGTAAACCGAATGGGGCCCAACAGGTACGAGGCAGGGGGGGTGGGGGGGAGCTGACCCACAGAAGCGCGTTAGGATGCATGGGTGCCAGCCATAGCTTCTCTATCTGCACCCATCTGGTGTATGCTGGCATAGCCGCTCAGAATGGGATATGGCGTAAGTGGGCCGCCCAGTAATAATGTAACAGATGTGGGACAGCCATACCCCCAGACCCCCTATCCGCCAGCATAACAGATCTAGGTATTCGGTGTCGTTTTGCTTTCCAGATAAACTGGAAGATAGCTTTCTGTAGGTTCCGTAATTCTCCCCGAGGTATCGCGACTGGGAGCGTCTCGAAAAAATACAGTAGCTTCGGGAGGAGAGTCATCTTGACCGCAGCAATTCTCCCCAAAAGGGAGATAGGCAAGGGTTGCCATTTGTCCAATAGGGCTCTTAGCTCACAAAACAACCGCGGGTAGTTTGCCGAGTAGAGGGTCGCATAGGAAGTGGATATATGGACTCCCAGGTAGCGGATAGAGGACTCCCGCCACTGGAAATCGTAATTACTGCGGAGGAGAAGGAGAAGGTCCCGTGGGATGTTAAGTGGGAGTGCCTCAGTCTTCGCGGGGTTCACCTTATACCCTGAGAGATCACCATAGGTCTCTAGCGAGCGCAGCAAGTTTGGAAGGGTAGTATGAGGGGAGGTGAGAGTGAGGAGTACATCGTCCGCAAAGAGAGATATCTTAAATTCCTTATCTTGGACCATGATGCCCTTGATATTAGGGTCTCGCCTAATCTTGGCCGCTAGCGGTTCAATGCAGAGGGCAAATATGATGGGTGACAGGGGGCAACCCTGCCTAGTGCCATTTCGAATAGGGAAGAAGGGCGAAGATGCATGGGGAAGCTTAATTGCTGCTGAGGGTAAGGAGTAAAGGGCCTGGATAGCTGTGAGAAACGGTCCCGTAAGCCCGAACGCCTTAAGCGTAGTATGCATAAACGACCAATTTATGCGGTCAAAAGCCTTTTCAGCGTCCAGGCTCAAGAGAAGGGCCGGGGTAGAATAATGATTGGCCACCTCCACCAAATCCACAGTCCTCCTGGTGTTGTCACCACCCTGACGACAGGGGATGAATCCCACCTGGTCCTTATGGACAAGCAGAGGGAGCCAAGCATTCAGTCTGTTGGCTAAGAGTTTGGTGAAAAGTTTCAGGTCCGTGTTCAGCAAAGCAATCGGTCGGTAGTTAGCACAATCCTGCAAGTCCTTACCCGGTTTAGGGACCAATGTGAGTAGTGAAGAGAGCATAGTCGGGGGTATAGGGGAACCTGAAAGGAAGGAATTGAAGAGGGACAATAGATGAGCAGAGAGTTCACCCTGGAAAACCTTATAATAATTGTAAGTGAACCCATCTGGGCCTGGGGCTTTCCCATTTGGGAGGTCCCTCAGGACCCCTTCTAGTTCCTCCCTGGTGATGGGGGTGTTCAGGGAGGTTAGGGCCTCAGGAGGAAGGCGTGGGAGACAACAATCCTTTAAATAGTCTTCCAGTAGTGTTGAGTCATCCCCAGGGAGTAGTGCTCGTGGGTGGGGGGGGGTAAGTCATACAGCTTAGAGTAATAAGAGTGGAACGCCAGCGCCACAGCATCAGGGTGATGTTGAAGAGTACCCGCGGGGTCACGGACAGAGTGTGGTGTGGAAGAGGCCCGATGATCCCTGAGGGTTCCTGCCAGGAGGGTATGAGATTTATTACCTCGTTCAAAAAACCGCTGACGGGTATAAAGGAGAAGTCGTTCCACATGGCGGGTCTCCAAATCACGGAGGTCCGCCCGGGCCAGGACCAAACGGCGAAGAACCCCCAGGGATGGATGCGCTGCCAAAGTCGTCGTAAGGGACCGAATACGGGCTTGGAGGAGCTGTTCCTGGGCCTGTCTGTCCCTTTTAAGCCTAGAAGCCAATACGATACAGCATCCTCTCATGACCGCCTTATGGGCTTCCCAGAGAATGGCAAGAGAGTCTACCGAGCCTAAGTTGTCCCTAAAATAATCTATCAAGTGTGTGCGCAGGGTCTCGAGGGAGGTTGGCGAATTGAGCAGTGTTTCGTTAAGACGCCAATGACATTGGCGAGTAGGCACTGGAGTCGTAGATAAGGTAACCACGACTGGGGCATGATCAGACCAGGTGAGAGGGCCAATGTTCGTGTCCCTAAGCAAACGAAGAGCGGGAGCATTTCCAAAGAAGTAGTCAATGCGGGTGTGAGTGTTATGAGGGTGAGAAAAGAAGGTGTAGGAGCGCGCCGTAGGATTGTCCACTCGCCAAAGGTCATACAAAGAGTGGGCGCGGATCAGCCTGCGGAACTCCCTTGCAAGTTGGGCCAACCTATGGGGGGTTGGGCCCTGGGGTAACGCCAGACGATCCGCCCGTTCAGAGAAGACCATGTTAAAGTCTCCCCCCACCAGCCAAGCTGATGGTGGGAGAGCGCGCAGACGGGAGAATACCCGGCGCAAGAACGGGATCTGTGCTGAATTGGGGGCATAGACATTGCATAAAACAATCGGGGCACCATAAAGGAGCCCCTCCAAGATAACAAACCGGCCACCTGGGTCTATGTGGGAAGTCGTCACTGTAATTGGGCAGGATCGAGAAAGAAGGATAGCCACCCCAGCTCTGCGTCGATTGTGGAAGGCTGAAAAAGCTACGGGAAAATAATGCTTAGCGAAGGCAAAAGTACCAGCGCGGTCAAAATGAGTCTCCTGAAGAAACGCCACATCCGCTCGTAAGGAGCGGAGTTCTCTAAGGACATGGCGCCTTTTAATGTTGGAACCCAGGCCCTTGACATTAATTGTCACGCACCTAACCATTGGGACCCAGGATTGGAGGACAGTGGCGGATTGCAATAAGCTCACCCATCTCACATGACGCTGGCAAGTTTCCCTCGGAGAGGCAAAAGGGCAATCCACAAACAGGAACCCAAAGTCGAGGCAGGGTCTCTAGATCAGGGAGGGGGGGGGAAGAGAGGGAGGGAGGGAGGCAAAAGACATCATAAATGACAAAGTAAAAATAAAAACAGTTAAACAATACTTTGTGGGCGAGGCTAAGTCACTCGCCTGGGGACCAATGAGGGCAGCCAGAGGTCCAATCAGGATCAATGGCCGCACAGTCCAAGTATCCCCTTAGGGGGGAGAGCGTGGACAGGAGGTCGGAGGGGAGGCGGTGGATCCCCAACCACCAGTAAAAAGAAGGAAGGAAGGGGAGTCACCGGAACCCCACCCCGCCCCCACTCCGCTAAAACAATCCAATAATAAGCATAATAGATGAGACCCGTAGACCTAAAAAAGAAAAAAAGAGAAGCAAACATAACATTAAGGCATGCAGATTCCAAAGCACCACCGAGAAAAGGGAGAACGTCTCAAGGGGGGGGCAGCCTCCTCAGGGATCAGTCTCCAGCCGGGGCCTCCGAGTGGTCACCACCGCAGAGGATGCATGGCGTCGTCTGGGCTCCAATCGTTGCCAAACCGGTGGTGGGGGAGGGGGTGGAGAGAATAGCTCCCAGTCTGTTAAATCCGGCAGGGGAACATCCAATAGGTCACAGAAGAGAGGCAAATCCGCAAAGGAGCGAAGCGTAGCGGAGCGACCATCCCTACGAGCAATGAGAGCAAACGGAAATCCCCACCGGTAAGGAATTTGGTGCTCCTGAAGAATCTGGAGGAGGGGTCGGAGATGGCGGCGTTTCTGGAGGGTGATTAGCGACAGATCCTGATAGAATTGTAGTGGAGCTCCCTGAAACTCGAAGTCTTTGAGTTTGCGCACTTTGCTCATTATAGCCTCTTTAAGGGTGAAGTCGTGGAGGCAGCAGATGACATCACGGGGTGTGGCGGAAGATCCTCTGGGTCGAAGGGCTCGATGTGCCCTATCAAACTTAATTTTGTGGGACGGGGGCTCCTGCAGTATAGTGTTGAAGACAGCCTCCAGCAGAACAGGCAGATCCTCAGATTGGTCAGCCTCTGGGAGTCCCTTGACGCGTATATTGTTGCGCCGGCCCCTGTTGTCAAGATCCTCCAAGTGGCGTTGCATGTCCCGTATAGCTGAACCCTGTTCAGTGGTAGTATCATGCAGTGAGGCAACATAGTCCCTGGTAGTGTCATGGTCATTCTCCAGCGTGTCCATTCGGTTAGCAATGGAGTGTAAATCAGTGCGGAGGGTAGCAATTTCAGATCGGAAGGATGCTGTGATTTCCGCAACCATACTTTTAAGGTCTTGTTTAGTAGGAAGTTGAGGAAGAAGGTCCGCCATGGATGATGGTGCTGAAGATGGGCCTTGAATGCAGCTCTGGGGGTACAGGACTGGAGGGGGGGAGCCATAATCCTTGGGAGTGTGGGGCGGAGGAGCCCCTACGCCAGCTCCTTCCACCGCGCCATCCCCCCTGAGCTATGGAGGGGAGGGGCGATGGGGGAAGATAGTAGATGGGGGGCCACAGAGACCAGCTCTGTGGCCACAGGCTGCAACTCATCAGCGGTGTAGGAGGGAGCAGAGCCACTGACCTCAGAACTCCTTGAGAAGCTGGAAACATCCGGGGTCCTCTCATGCCGCTCTGCCAGGAGTGCTGGTGAAGCAGAATGTAGTTGCTGGGACATCCCAGGGTGAGGAGACTGTGGGAGCACTCGTGCTGGGGAAACTCTGGGTTGCCCAGGCGCCGACAGGGATCTCTGTTGAAGCGGCGCTCCGCTGGCTGACAGGGGGAGCGCGGGAGGAGAGAAGCTGCGCTGCGACCCCTGTGCCTGGAGAGCGGAGGAAATCCAAGATGGCCGCCCCGCAGCAGCCTGGCCCGGTAGAGAAGACCGCTGGGCCAGAAAGGCGTCCAGGGTGGCCCCCCCAGACCTCTCCACGGGCGCTGGGGTGCCCGGGGCCACCTTCCTCGGTAAGCGCTTGCCCATACTGCGCCTGCTGAGGGGTCCACGGGTCTCAGTAGCGAGCGGAGGAGCGGAGAAGGACCTGCGCGCGTGCTACTCCATGCGCGTCCAGGCCACGCCCCCCAAAAGGTACTCTTTAATGTTTTACTCTCTGCCATATAAAAGCTATAAGGGGGCGTTCACACTACCATTGTATATCCGTTATGATAGCGTCCATTAAAAAAAAAACCGGACACCTATCATTACAGACAATAACGGACACTAGCTGAAGTTAATGTGTCCGTTTTTTTAACTGATCCATTAGTGTCCATTGGTGTAAATTTTTTTACTGTCTTTTTGGGGGTTTTTATTTCTGCTTTCTGAGCATGCGCAGAAAAAAAAATGGACAGTAATAACGGACACTAACGGACACCTGATGTCCATCATGAAACCGTTTTTTTTAACTGACACAAAAGTCTTACATGTAGGATTTTTTGTCCCCGAATAAAAAACGGACATGTGATGGATTGGGTGTAAACGGACACTAACGGACACAAGATAAAATCCCATTGAAATGAATGGAAAGTTTAGCGAATTTTTGATGGTTCAGCTAGTGACACTACTGACGGTCACCAACAGTAGCGTGAACGCCCCCTAAGTCTTTTATTTTTCTGTTAACAGAGTTGTACGAGAGCTTATTTTCTGTGGGACAAATTATACTTCCTAATGCCCCATTTAGTATTCTGTATTATTCACTGGAATTGGAAAAACACAGCTGCGCCATTTTCTTATGGGTTTTGTTTTTGTGCAGGGGCTTGTTTTGTTATTGTAAAAACGGTGGTTTTTATTAGTATAATTTTGGGGTTGATACCACGTTTTTATAACGGGATAAACAAAAAAAAGCAGCAATTCTAGCATGTTTTTTTAAGTATTTTTTAAAGTATTCACCCTACAGTATTATTGGTCATGTTACTAGCAGAAGGACCCGACTTCGCATGGGTATATTTCATTTTTTGTTTGTGTAGTGGCCCCATAAGCATTGGCACTGGTCTATTTTGTATGTCGTTTGTGTGTAGTTTAAATACATTTCAATTTATAAGAATGCTGACAACCAGTATGGCAGTCCAGTATAGGTACAGTCTATTTATGGCTGTGTTGTGGAAACCTGGTGAATTAAATGTGAAGTTATATTGTCTGATACATGTCATACGCCTGAATAACTAAGGACCGAACTGCTATTGACTAATACAGGCCATAAATAGCTTGGTTGCTATGGAAACCTGGTGTAAAGCTGTGTGTATGACTGAAGAACCTGCGAGTTTCCATTGGTCCATAAGCGTCATGTGATCATGTGTATCTCAGTTTGGATATCAGTGAAAAACCTGCGATTAGTTGTTATGGAAACCTGGAGTAAAGCTGTGTGTATGTGACCTTGTGTAACTGTGGAAGAGTGAAGAAATCAGGCGATACCTTTTAGAGGCTAACTGAGTATATTTGATAAGTAAGCTTTCGGAAGTCTAGCTCCCTTCATTAGACATGGTGTAAGCTAGACTTCCGAAAGCTTACTTATCAAATATACTCAGTTAGCCTCAAAACGGTATCACCTGATTTCTTCACTCTTCCACTACTTTCTATGGCTAACACGGTACAACATTATACTACTTGTGTAACAGTGTCATCCACAGAGCCCTGCCTCTTTAAAGCTGACCTACAGCAGTGAAGAAAAACGTCTGGGTTGTATTGGAAACCTGGAGTAAAACTCTGTGTATGTGACCTGCGAGCTGCTATTGGCTGATAAGGGACATGTGACCGTGTGTATGACAGTTGGAATATGAGTGAAAGGCTTGCAGGCTTCTGTTGGCTAATGCAGGTCAGTTTTTTGGGAATACTCCTAGAGAGCTGAGAAATGGTCTAAAACCTTCCCGGACACCTGATGTACCTGTCTGCCAAATTTGGTGAAGATCGGTCCAGTCGTTTGGTCGCGCCTAAAGAACAGACAGACAGACAAACTCATTTTTATATATATATATATATATATATATATATATATATAAGAGATAAGAGACCAGCAGAAGGCCCCGGCTTTGCAAGGGTATATTTCATTTTTTGTTTGTGTAGTGGCCCGATAAGAATTGGCACTGGTCTATTTTGTATGTTGTTTGTGTGTAGTTTAAATACATTTCACTTTATAAGAATGCGGACATCCAGTATGGCAGTCCAGTATAGGTACATAGGTTTATTTATGGCTGTGTTGTTATGGAAACCTGGTAAATTAAATGTGAAGATATATTGGCTGATACACGTCATACGACTGAATATTTAAGGACCTGCGAACTGCTATTGACTAATACAGGTCATAAAAAGCTTGGTTGCTATGGAAACCTGGTGTAAAGATGTGTGTATGTCAAGACTGAAGAACCTGCGAGTTTCCATTGGTCCATAAGCGTCATGTGATCATGTGTATCTCAGTTTGGATATCAGTGAAAAACCTGCGATCGGTTGTTATGCAAACCTGGAGTAAAGCTGTGTGTATGTGACCTTGTGTAACAGTGTCATTAACAGAGCCCTGTCCCCTTAAAGCTGACCTACAGCAGTGAAGAAAAATTGCTGGGTTGTATTGGAAACCTGGAGTAAAACTCTGTGTATGTGACCTGCGAGCTGCTATTGGCTGATAAGGGATATGTGACCGTGTGTATGGCAGTTGGAATTTAAGTGAAAGACTTGCAGGCTTCTATTGGCTAATGCAGGTCAGGTTTTTGGGAATACTGTATCTCATGAACGGTATGTCCTAGAGAGCTGAGACAGGGTCTAAAACCTTCTTGGACACCTGATGTACCTGTGTGCCAAATTTGGTGAAGATCGGTCCAGTCGTTTTGTCGGACAGACAGAAACTCATTTTTATATATATAAGAGAGATATATATTTATATATTTTATATATACTTATATACAATAAAAACACTTTTAAATTACTTTTTGTGTCTCCATTAAACCATAACTTTTATTTTCTCATCAACTAAAGTGCTTTAGGGCTTAAAGGGGTTGTCTAGGCAAAAATGGTATATTTTAAATAGGCCAGGGGAGGAGAAAAAAAAATCATACTCACCTTTCCTCGGTGCTCTGGTGCCAGTCAGCGGCTTCAGCAAAAGGCACTACCTGTGACGTCCCAGGATCTCTTCCTGAGACCACTGATTGGTCTTACTGAACCAATCAGCGGCTTCAGCGGAAGAAATCCAGGACGTTACAGCTGGCAAGCAGTTTCACTTTCAGAAGACAGCCCAGCAGAAGGACCGGACCATGTTGGGAGGACACCGGGGACAGCCGAGTTTGATTTTTTGAAAATTTTTCTCGCCTCCCCCAGCCTATTTTAAAAATATTTATTTTGCAACCTCTAAGTTTTGCAGGATAAACTTTAGTTTTCATTGGTATTATTTAGGGATACAGATTACATTTTGATCACTTTTAGGATTTTTGGGAGCCAAGGTTTTTTTTATGACTTTTACCCTGTGGGATAAATAGCATAATTATGTTATAGTCATTATGAATGTGAGGATACCACTTCTGCCTAATAATTATTGTTTGCTTTTTAAGTAATAAAGCAGTTTTTAGTGTAAAAATGATTTTTGTGTTTTTGTTTTTTGTTTTTTTTTTTTACATTATTTAAGGGGACTTATGACCACTTGATTGCTTATATAATACCTGTTAGTGTTTTCTGCTGAGGCCTAATGGGCTTCCATACAAATCTGGAAGCCTTTGTCTGCCATGATGTGTTTGTGGGGTGCTGATAGGGTGACAAAGAGAGCCAAATTTTCTACCAACTATGGCATATAAGGACTTCAGGTAGCCACGATCAAAGCTAGCTCGAATCCCAGCTGTATGTGACACCTGCTGCTGATGGGACAGGCTTAGCTTCTGAGCCCGCACCATTACTGTGTCATTTTATATTAATGTCTTTGCATCCATGACATAATTGTAAGTAATGGTGCATGAAACGGTTAACCACTTCAGTACCGGGCTAATTTCTGGTCCAGGACCAGACACATTTTCGGGTTTTTTTGTTTGTGCGGTTTTGAGGGCTGTAACATTTTTATCATATGCATTATTCAACTAATTTCTGCGTCTTTTTTCGGTGACACATAGGGCTTTATTTTTATGTTGTTTTAATTTTTGCATGTGTTTTAATTTTTTTTATATCCGGGAAAATATAAACAAAAGAGGAGGGAAAACATGTCTGTTTTACTTTTTATTTTATTTTTTTTTTAAATTTAATAACACAAAGTGCTACTAAAAAACTTTATAAAATAGTTTTTCCTCTCTGTTACAGTAATTTTTATTTTGTATGGTGTCGTCGGGGGTGGGGCTATAACATTTAATAAGGGCGTTTTATTGGCGTATTATTTTATTTATTTTTTAAATTATTTTATTTACTTTTTTTTTTTTTTTTTACTTTTCTATTAATTTTTTTTTCAATTTTCTTTTTTACATTGTGTCCCCATAAGGTCATAATAGACTTTTGGGGACATCTGATCACTTTTTTTGTGGGGGAGGCTGATTATCCCTGTAACTGGGGCTGATACATATAGCCCCAGTTGCAGGAGGAATGCAGCCTCCTGCAGGTGACTATAGAGCTGATATTGGTCCTGTAGGACCCAGCAGCTCTTAGACCTGCTGCTTGCAGGACTTTTCTCTCCACATGTTTCGTGCGGAAATCACACGGACCCCATTATTGTCTATGGGGTCCGCAGGTTTCCTTAGGTAACTGATTTTTTATGCATATAGGTTTCCATTTGGGGGTCCCCAAGTGGACTCCCTGAACGGAAACCTGAATGCAGATGTGAATAGGGCCTAACAGAGGCTGATCCCGGTGGATCACGTGACTGCTGGGTTAGAGAGGAGCTGCAACATTGCGGTGCCCATAGTGCTGTATACAGCGCTCATTGAGCACTGTGTACATGGTGATCGGGAAGGTAATAAACCTTCCCTGCCTTCTCTCTGGGAGCTCCGGCTGAACTTACAGTCGGCTTCCAGTTTCAGCAACTGCACGATTTCTACGTCCTTGCTGAACTAGACAACCACCTTCCGGAAGTATATACTCTATGGGCGGTCCAGAAGTGGTTAAACGTTTTACTGAGACATGTTTAAACGTGTTTCGTAATTTTCTAACTTAAGGCTAAGTCCCCATGTTTCAGGAAAAAATGTTTGGGTTTTTTTGCAGATTTTGTTATGTTTTTTTGAGCCAAAGCCGGTAATGAATGTAGCAGAAGAGAGATGTATAAGTGCTTCCTATATATGTCCCATACCTGTTGAAGCCACAATTGGCTTTGGCTCAAAAATATAGCAAAATCTGCAGCAAAAAAAGCAGCTTTTCTGTAACATGGGGCCTTAGCATGAAACCTGTGTATCTGTCAGTAGAATCTCCCTTTTGTTCCAGTGAAACTTAGGCTATGTTCACACTGGCCTCATTTGGTCTGTTGTTCTGTTCATCTTCTATTGAAAGGATAAACACAACAGAAGGAAGCTTCCATCTTTTTTTAACATTACACTCAATGACGAGGGATGCAAATGGAATGTGTTTCATCCGCAGTTTTCATTGTGTCAACTTTTCAGTCATTGTTCTGATCCTATCAACAGTCTCATCACATCTGGGCAAACAACAGCAAAATGACAAATACTGTTGTTAGTGAGATGGCAACCAATCTTGGGCAGGGACTTTGTGTATGGCTAGTATGGGTTTTACCCAGTCAAAGGAGGTTAACCCTTTCAACTTGCATGTCTTCATCTGCAGGTTGCTTTAGTAAAGCTGTCGCTACAGTTAAATATGGCAAAATATATGTGTGGCCAAGAAATAAAAGAATTATCACCACATGTAATAGTTGAAAAACTACTGGAGGGTGTATTTTATTTCTTGTTACTTTTAACAGTTCTGTAAATTGTACTCTTAAACATAGAAAATACATTTTAATGTACAATTAATTGGTGTATTTGGGTTAATTGCAATAGTCAGGCATTAAGCATATGGACACTGCGGGTTTGCACAATATGCCGGAGTCTCTTTAAAGTAAAGCTATGCTAGTGAGTAATGTATAAGGGTGAATCAGTGAGCCATGATAGCTGTTTCTGTGAACCGTAATTAAAACCCCATATTTAGCCCTGTCTTGTCATTAAATCAGCGCAGACATATTTAATCCATTCATGTCACCTCCCCTACGATTGTGGTATAGTAGTTGTAAAGTGATAATTATATCATGTCTTATTGCATCAGAATTTAGTGCCATCCATCAAAGTGAAATTACAACTATAAGTTATCCCGAATTAGCTGGAAAAATACAGCTAGTAGTTCAATGTAAATATTGCTGGCCATATCTATTTCATATACATTTTTATGATTGCACTTGTTTCTTATTAGCTCCACAGATAAAAGAGAAAATGTAATAATAAAGTAGTAATAAGATGGTTTTTATCCCACTGGTCTTTAAACTGGCAGCTAGTCAGAAGCTGATCAGCCGCCATGGACCCAGCAGTAATGCCAGCAATCAGATTTTGCAATCAGATGACCAAGTCATCGTTTTACCGGCAGCAGGTGCACGCCGCCATGTTTGCTGAGAAATCCAGGGGTGGTGATTCTTTGTCTAGATAGCCAGGACAGCCTATTGAAGGCTCCCAGGAGTAGGGGGTCTAAAAATAACAGTTAAAAAAAAATGTAAAAAAAGAAATGAAACCAAAAGTTTCCACAAATCACATATAAAAATGAATAATCAAAGTAAAACACATGCACATTAGGTATCCCTGTGTCTGAAAATGACTGAACTACAAATTTATAAAAGTGAAAAAAAAATCAAAATGACTGAACCTCCGTTTGTTTTTTGTTTTTTTGTTTGTCTGTTTTTACTGATGCACCTCCTCAAAAAAATGGTCAGACATTCTCCAAAATGGATTAAATAAAAAGTACAGACCCCGCAAAATAAAGATGCCTTATGCATCCCATATTTGGAAATATAAAAAAGTTACAGACCTCAGAATATGGTAACTTCAATAAAAAAAATTTTTTTCAAAGCTTTGGATTTTTAAGGTCCTAAAACATAACAAGTTATATACATTTGACATTGCCATAATTCTAACAACCTGCAGAATATAAGCAACATGGGATTTTGGCTGCACTATTAAAGCCTTAAAAAACAGCCCTTAAGAAAGTGTTTCAAATGCAGTTTTCCCTTAATTTCACCCATTCTGATTTTTTTCCCAGTATATCGCATAGAATATTAAATGGAACCATTATGAAGTACTATATTCTTACAAGTCCTCACATGGCTCTGTGAATGGAAAGTAATGGGAATAAAAAGTGAAAAACGGCTGGGGCAGGAAGGGGTCAAAAAGCTTATATTACGTAGTAATAATGGCAGTGGGCTGGTGTTTGCACTTTGTGGTAAAAATTGTGGCAAAAGTGCAGTGGTTTTGCCATGATTTTGGAAAATTTAGGTAAAACTGGAACATTATCTTCATGGGAACACATCCTAATAATGGTAAAATTCTTACATCGGTTGTGCCTTTCACCTGCTATATTTATGTTTTAAGACACAAAGTCTTGTTCATAGTAAGATACAAAGTTTATATTATTAATAGTGAGACAAATATATAAGATATTGCAGGCGGTTTTTGGTGTAAATCTGATTTATAAATGCACCATATTAATAAAACTTTAGGACCCTTAGGCAGGGTTCACACTACTGTTGATGTCCATTCTTATAGTGTCCGTTAAAAAAGAAAAACAAAAAAAAAAAAAACGACACCTATCATAACAGACATTAACGGACACTAACTGATGTTAATGTGTCCATTTTTTTAACTGATCCAATTAATGGATTAGTTAAAAAAACGGACACACTATCATCAGTTAGCATCAGTTAGTGTCCGTTTTTTAACACTGTCCTTTTTTTTTGTTTTTTTTTTTCTTTCTGAGCATGCGCAGGAAAAAGACGGACATAAAATAACGGACAATAACTGATGGCTATCAGTTACTGTCCGTTATAAGTCCGTTACCCATAGACTTCAATGTTAAAAAAATAACGGACACTTGCTGTCCGTCAAGAATCTGTTATTTCAAACGGACAAAAAAGTCCTGCATGTAGGATTTTTTGTCCGCGAAAAAAAAAACGGACTTCTGATGGATTTGGTGTAAACAGACACTAACGGACACAATATAAAACCCCATTGAAATGAATGTAAATTTTAACAAATTTCTAACGGTTCAGCTAGTGTCCGATGCTAAAATCTTGTAAGGACAATAGCAACGGACACTACTGACGGTCACCAACGGTAGTGTGAATGCCCCCTTATTTATAAATCTTCTTAATTTGAGACCACTTTTCTCAGATTTCAGAGTATGCCATAATTGTTAAGGGAATGGACCGCCTTTTCACCAAAGATGAAAAATGAAGAAACTTTGCAAATTGTCCTAATTAAAATGAAAAAACTATAATTCTGTGTCTAGAACTCGTACACAAACCCATTTGTTTCCATGGTAACTACAAACTCCAAGTCAGTCCTAATTTTAACCGTATTGATATGCTGTGTCATGACCTGAAAAAGACTATGTGTAAGGTAAACACAAACATTGCTAAACATTTGCAGGGAGGAATGAGCTAAAATTGTCCTCAACATTGCACAAATAATGTACTTATGTATATACTGTATGTATATACTCTATATGACCTTCAAGCATCCTTTGGGGCACAGTTTTGCTTTGTTCAAACAGTCTGTCCATTTTAATGTAAGGCAATAGGTAAACATTTTAAGGACACTACTAGGAATTTTTTATATGCCTTTGTAATAGCTATAACAGCCAAATTTAATGCACTTGCTTTACACCCATGTCTTCTTCATATATGATAGAGTTAGTGCTTTTCCATTATGGCCTGTACGCTCTATTATGGTGTGTGACCCACAGGGATGTAGCAATCACTACCCGGCCTGAAAGCCTCAAAAGCCCTTCTACAACAATAAGATACCAGTATTATAGACAACACATGGTAAGTGGGGGCCTGTTGGGACCCAGGATCTCAAAGTAAGACTTCTTTCACAAGGTCAGTGTATGGACAGTGATTTTCATCAGTGATTGTGTGCCAAAACCAGGAGCGGGTTGAAAACACAGAAAAAGTGCAAATCTCTCTATTATACATGATCTCTAGATAATCTCTCCTCATTTTGGCTCACAGTCACTGAACAAAATCACTGACCACACACGGACCATGTGAAAGCAGCCTTATGCCTCTAATGCCACTGATCAAACTTTATTGGTATGTTCATTTACAACGTATTTCCCTGTGGTATTTACTAGAGGATCTGCCTCACCCTCAAATTTCTGATGCAGATGTGCAGTTTCATGCGGCACAGATCTACATGAGGATTAGCCCCATTCAATGGAGATTTCTGAGTGGGACTAATCCCCTGACATATCTTTGTGAAATTTACAAGAAAAAGTAGCTTTCTAATTGTTCCTGTTGACCTTATTTTCCATGGTACAGACAATGATCTGTACAGATTATTTTCTGGATTGTCATCGAACTTGGTACAAAATTTCACCAAAGATTCCACACCATCCACCATACCATGTCACATCTACAGTGTGTTGAATGTACCGTGAGATTCCCTATACGATTTATCAATGAGTCTTTCATTACAAAATAGTTGCTTGTAACATGAATAATAATGCAAACTTATCAGAAGACAATTTTCTAATTTTGAAGTGAGAAGAAAAATAGTCTGGTGGTTTACCATAAAGATCTCCTAGTCCCAGATCTGAGATCTACCTGTTCGTTGGAATTGCATTGCATATCACTGTTGCATACTGTTGTGTATTCTTTTTCCCTTCTTGACAGCTCCATTAATGATATTTCTTTAGGTAGACACTCCAATAGACAGGAAACCCAAGAAAAAAATAGCACAACAATTTGTAACAGTATAATGTCTCAGCTACAACCAACTAAAAATCTTAGGGTGTGTTCACACAGAGTTTTTCACTGTGAAAATTTGCCTCTCATTTATTTCAGACTTAAATTAAAAAGTAGCATTATTCTCTGTCTTGCCAGAAACCGAGCTGAAACCTCAGCAGATGGCAATACACTTACTAGTCCCATCGAATGGGGCAAAGCATGGTGTCAGAACAGCAAACCATGGCAGAAATTAGTGATAGGTTGAGCAGTGAGTCTTACATGTCAAGAGGGACTAAAAAGTAGACAGCAACAGAGGAACCAGGAAGAGCTGGAATGGCAGCAGTGCAGATCAATAAGGAGAGTAATGCTCTTAAATTCTTTTATTTTCTCACCCATTCTGAAATGCTGAAGGGAAACTGATACCAAGACGCATCCCATTATTTTTTATGCAGACATTTCAGACATTTTCCAGTGTATCAGTTGTATCAGAAATGTCCAACTGTATGCGGCCCAGTTTTAAGACAACAAGCTGGACACAAGTGATATATGTAAATCCAGCCTTGCCACCTTTCTTTTAGATTCTTATATTCCTCTTTTACTAGTTGGATCTTATAGCTTATCTATGGCAAACTGGTGATGCTTTCTTAACTCAATGGGGGTATTTACTATTCTTTTTACGCCAGTTTTCTGGAATAGATGGCCTAGTTGTGGTAAATGTGACATTTTACTCTGTCTCCCTAAAAAAGTGGGCACAGTAGTGTGGAGATTAAGGCAGGCCGAGGTTGGGATGCCTCAGCCTGTGAAATTTACTATAACTCACAGCAGAAAAGTGGCATGAGCCATACCTGAAGTCTACACCAGTTAGCGACAGGCATAGATTTTAGTCAGCTCAGGACTTCCTGTGGTATGCCGGAATTATTAAAGGGGTTTGGAGGCTGGGGGGATGTGTAAAATAAAAAAAAAAAAAGCATACTCAGATGTCCCCGGTGCTCCATCATGCAACGGCCTGGATACGCCCCACGTGACTGCTGAGACCAATCAGTAGCCTCAGCGGTTGCTGGTAAGGAACCAGTGACGTACAGTGCCTTGCGAAAGTATTCGGCCCCCTTGAACTTTTCAACCTTTTGCCACATTTCAGGCTTCAAATATAAGGATATAAAATTTTAATTTTTTGGTGAAGAATCAACAACAAGTGGGACACAATCGTGAAGTGGAATGAAATTTATTGGTTATTTTAAACTTTTGTAAATAATAAAAAACTGAAAAGTGGGGCGTGCAATATTATTCGGCCCCTTTACTTTCAGTGCAGCAAACTCACTCCAGAAGTTCAGTGAGGATCTCTGAATGATCCAATGTTGTCCTAAATGACTGATGATGATAAATATAATCCACCTGTGTGTAATCAAGTCTCCGTATAAATGCACCTGCTCTGTGATAGTCTCAGGTTTCTGTTTAAAGTGCAGAGAGCATCATGAAGACCAAGGAACACACCAGGCAAGTCCGTGATACTGTTGTGGAGAAGTTTAAAGCCGGATTTGGATACAAAAAGATTTCCCAAACCTTAAACATCCCAAGGAGCACTGTGCAAGCGATCATATTGAAATGGAAGGAGTATCAGACCACTGCAAATCTACCAAGACCCGGCCGTCCCTCTAAACTTTCATCTTAAACAAGGAGAAGACTGATCAGAGATGCAGCCAAGAGGCCCATGATCACTCTGGATGAACTGCAGAGATCTACAGCTGAGGTGGGAGAGTCTGTCCATAGGACAACAATCAGTCGTACACTGCACAAATCTGGCCTTTATGGAAGAGTGGCAAGAAGAAAGCCATTATTGAAAGATATCCATAAAAAGTCTCATTTAAAGTTTGCCACAAGCCACCTGAGAGACACACCAAACATGTGGAAGAAGGTGCTCTGGTCAGATGAAACCAAAATCGAACTTTTTGGCCACAATGCAAAACGATATGTTTGGCGTAAAAGCAACACAGCTCATCACCCTGAACACACCATCCCCACTGTCAAACATGGTGCTGGCAGCATCATGGTTTGGGCCTGCTTTTCTTCAGCAGGGACAGTGAAGATGGTTAAAATTGAATGGAAGATGGATGGAGCCAAATACAGGACCATTCTGGAAGAAAACCTGTTGGAGTCTGCAAAAGACCTGAGACTGGGACTGAGATTTATCTTCCAACAAGACAATGATCCCAAATATAAAGCAAAATCTACAATGGAATGGTTCACAAATAAACGTATCCAGGTGTTAGAATGGCCAAGTCAAAGTCCAGACCTGAATCCAATCGAGAATCTGTGGAAAGAGCTGAAAACTGCTGTTCACAAACGCTCTCTTAAAAAGGACTTAAAAAGGAACAGATAATCTAATCTAATATCTAGGAAGCACCTAGAAGTTTCCATTCTGTTATATCTACTCCAGCAAAATCTACAACACAAAACGTTGCATTTCTGAAACATGGGGCCTTAGCCTTACAATGGTTTTCAAAGTGGTTGTGTTTTTTGTGGATAAAACATATTTTTTTTTACAAATTATACTTATGAAAATGGCAACTGCACCAAAACCACATTTTTGATCTGGTCTGCATGCAGTTTTAACCACACCTCAGTCACAACGAGGTATATTTATATATTTACTAATACTGACTAAAAGTTAGACTACACTGTTTTAAAACTGCACCAGATTTATCATTGTGTCTAATGCTGGGGAGTCAAATCTGTTGCATTACTAGACTGTCTAGTCTAACTTTACACCTCCCATTAATTGGTCTAGTTTATGCCGAAAATAACATCCACATTTTGAGACATGTTTGGTGCACAACATGGCACAATACGCTGCACTTTCCAGCAAGACCAGTTTTTTGATACATAAAAGAACCTCAAACACTTGATAAATGTGGAGCAAGGGATGTAAGACTAAGGCTGTAGTGAAAAAGCGCTACGGTAAAGACTGCAGCGGAAACGCATTGCGGTTTTTTTCAACAGCATATTTCACAAAAAGTCCACAGAGTTTTCCTCTGCAAACTTTTTGTCCTTATTATAGCTATACGAAAAACACCAGCATTTCCATAGGTATAATTGACATGCTGCGATGTGCAAAAGCGCAGCGATTTTTCAAATTGCAGCATTTCCGTTGCGGATATTTTTATGCAATGTGTGGATGGGATTAGCCAGAATTTTGCCGCGGCATTTTCAATACGTGGGGTCCCGGCCTTTAGGCTGAGGCTCCACTTTGCGGAAACACAGCTTCTTTTATTGCGTTTTTTTGAGCCAAAGCCACTAGTGGATTGAGCAGAGGTGAGACATATAAGAGCATCCTTTATAGTTCCCATTCCTATTGTAACCAAAAGCTGTGTTTCTGCAACGTGGGGCCTCAGCCTTAGGTCGGTTGCAGATGGCCATGTGCTTCCAGCTGGCTGTGAATTAAAGGCACGGGTGGCGCACAGGGGAAATGTGGATGTCACCCATGTGCCGCCCATGCACCAGCCCTGCTTCCGTGGCCCCTTTCATTAAATAAATAGGAACAACGGAAGCAGGGCCGCAAAATAGGACAGGAATGGGACCTGGTCTATATTTTTCTGCCCAGACTGTTGGCCCGCACACGTGACCGTGTAATTCACGGCCATGTGTACGGGCCCATAGAAATTAATGGGTCAGTGTGCTATTCTGGAAAAACACAGCACACTGATCTCGGCCATGGTCGTCTGCAACCGGCCTTAGAGGGTTTTTTGGTGCAAGCTAGTCCATAAGTCTGCCACATTTTGATTAGTAAATCTGCTGTAGGTGCTTCTCTTAAGTAATCTGCAGCAACATATGTAGCATCAGTACCTGTTCAGTCTGTATGAGGTATTCTTAAAGCATAACTCCAGTTCTAAACAACTTTACATAAATGAATAGCACAGGTATAAGAAATTTTGTAATTATTTTATTAAAGAAATATATATCCTTCTCCACTTTTCAGGCTGAATTACTTTTGACATACATGTCTATGAAGAGGGGAGGGGGAGGAAGAGGTTGCTGGAAAAGACAAATAATCGCTGCTGCTACATTCTCTTATCATGTGAGCAAGGGATAGCTCTTTTGCTACTGCTATATCTTCCAGATAAGACACTACACTGCACAGAATGAGGTCAACCAGCAGAAGGAGCCTCCTCCTCCTCCCTCCTTAGAGTTCGGTGTGTGAGGCTGGATATGGAGACAGATCTCTGTGTAAACAAACAGTGGAGAAGAAAACAGATATCTTTAATGAGTTATATTACAAAATTTCTTATATTCACCTGTACTATTTTTTTTATGAAAAGTTGTTTATAACTGGAGGTTCACTTTAAAGGGGATGTATTGTCTGAAAATTACTATTGTTTAAATCAAGTTTTTTTTTCTCCCTCACACCTTGATGTATATCCAGTTTCCTTCTGCGTATGTCGAACTATACAGCAAATCATCTGTTCACTAGGGAATTCTGTCATCTGACTTTTGAAGGCAACTGTCAGGAATCTCAGTTTAGCTGCTGTTGCTTTTAGGTTACCGTGCCAACCTGTGAAGCTTCTGCAGTTTTCAGGGTTCTTCTATGCTGATCCAATTAACAGCTGAGGAGGGATATTTAAACCCTGTTCATGCTCATCCAGGTACCTGCTATTTGGTTGTACCTTAGTGAGGCTCTCATACCCTGATCGTTTGTGCTGAACTGCTCTGTTATTGACCTTCAGCTTGTCTTCTGATTTTGGCTCTGACATTACCTCTCGAACTGAGTTTTGGCTTGGACATGTTCATTCTTTTGATTCATCCCCCTGGTTTTGATCTGCCTTGTGAGTTTATCATTGGTTCTGGTTAGACTTCAGTTTGTGGACTGTTTATTTCTTTTACCAGTTATTTTAACAGTTTCTGTAGTGATAACTTGGGTGCCAAATTCACCACAAGTCCATCTGGCTTCTTGGCTGGCGTTAGTGAAGATGTTTGGGTGCTTAGGATTTATCTCTCAGTGCTGATTGAGATTTATACAACTTGTTCTTCTGCTCTTTGTTGTCAGCCAGTTCCTGTAATTTTGGATATTTGCTCCAGAGATTCTATCATAACAGCAACATTTGATGCTCATTTTCTTCTCAGTTCTTACTGTGAATTTGAATTCAAGAAATATTGCTTTGCTTTCTTAGCTAATGTATGTAACAATTTTCTGTTCATTATATATAACTACATTTTGCACAATGTTAGGATCTCATAAATTTGAGTCAAACGTGCATTTTTCTAGTACAGATCTGAAACATTATTGAAAGTCCGCAAAATAAACCTCCATTTATTTTTTACTGGAACTTAAAAGTACTGCCTTTTTTCTTTTACAATATTGTACCGTCTCTGCCTGTTCGGGTCTCTGTACCACCCTCCGCCCGCACGCGGCGGCGCAGGAGGCGTGCTCAGTTTGATTCCTTGTTTAAGATTCTTGTTGCTCAGTCTGAACACTGTCCTAGACTATGTAATTGATTTTCTGCCACGCACGTCTACTTCACCTTGGTTTTCCTCTGCTCCACTAATAGTTAATTTTGGCCTTGCCTGTGTGATTGACAGCCTATCCTCCTATCAAGTCTGGGCCAGTTCTTTCTTCCTATTTATTCTTTGCTCAAATTCACATTGGCGCTGGTTATTGCTTCGTGCATTCTGGCTATTATTCCTTGTTTTTGTTACCTGTATTCCTATTCCTGACCTCTGGCCTTGACTTTTGACTGTTCTCTTGGATTTTGATTCTGTACTGCATTGCTCGTCTGTTACCGAACCCTTGGCTTGTTGACCTCCCTTTTTGTCGTTTGTTCTGTCTGTGTTCTGTGTTGTCACTTATTCAGTGTAGGGACCGGCTCCGAGTTGTCGGCTGTCACCTAGGACAGTCAGGCAAGAGGCAGGGCCAGTGGGGGGTTTTCAGCTTTAGGGCTCACTGTCTTGTTGTGCCTCTCCCCCCAGGGTTCTCCAGCAGCTACTGGGGAATCGCTCCTCTAGCGATTCCCTTACAAAAATACAGATGTAGCAGAGTTAACTCAAACTTCTGCAATGGGTTAAACTGCTGCAGCATGATATCTTATCATAGAATACAGCAAAAACCAAAAAAAATCATTGGAAATTTCCAATGACTTTTCATTGTTTTTTGTTGTCTTCTGTAATAAGATGTGATGCTGCAGAAGTTTAACCAATTGCAGAAGTTGGGGTTAACTTTGCTACATCTGTATAGTCACAACAGTCTTATGACTTATAAAGGCTCATAAAGGCATCTCATGAAGTACTCTAAGGGTTTACACTGATATTGATGACCTAACCAAAAGATTTGGATAAAGCTGCACATCACCCCACTCTAGTTATGGTGCTGAGTAGGGTTACACCCCGTCATAAACATTTTATATAAACTCGGCATTCAGATGAAAATGATGCAAATGTGTGGATTTTATTAGTAGAGAAATAGCAATCCAAACATGGTAGTCATGTGTAACATTTAGGTCTTATACAGCAGACCTTTGTCATACACTATAACAAAAGGAACAATATCAATAAAAGTAAAATACATCTCAAATGCACTAACAGGGTGAAAAAATATATACCTTACGTCTATATAGGGAATAGATACAGGAACATCAATTGTAGACCAACTCATAAGTAGTAAATATCAGAAGCAAATGGTATATACAGAATATATACTGAGGTAGTATAATATATTTAGAGTAATTGGTTCCATATAAAATGAAGGACAAGGCCTATTAATAAATTTTTTATAGCCAAATAACCTAAAGATATCATCAATAGTGAGATCCTGGACAATCTTTAACCCATTTGCGACCGGCATATACTGTAGTCACTAATGGCCACAAACAGGCCTTATTCCATTGTAATTGACTTTCTATTTCAGTTCCGGTGAAAAATGCAGGATCCCCCACAGGTGCAGGTGAACTCACAGCCGGAGACAGCTCGTAGTGCCAGTGTTCGGCGAACCACCGATCCCAGACATTTAACCCCTTGGATGCCGCCATCAATAGCGACTACTGCATCTTAAAAATTTTGGAGGGAGGGGCTCCCTCCTATAGGTATTGGAATCCATGCAAATGAGATAGCAGGGGTCTAATGCGTTTACATGGCAGTCAGGGGCCTAATGAAGGCCCCTGGACTGCCTATGTACATTCCAATGACATAGCCTAATAAAATGCTTGTCAAAAAATTGTGTATTAAAGTGATCAGAAGATAGCAAGTTAAAGTCCCCCAAAATTGTGTAAAAAAATTAAATAAACTTAAAAAAAAATGTTAAAAAATATAACGGCCCAATAATCCAATAATAAACCCAATAATACAACTGTAATGTTATTTTACCCGCATGCTTAATGGAGTAAAAAAGACCAAAAATAGCCAAAATTGCTATGGGTCTTGAAAAGTAGCCGATGGCAAAATAAAATTATTATTACAAAAAAGGTTTTTACTTTTCAAAAGTAGTAAAATTAAAAAAAAAAAAAATACAAATTAAGTATCAATTTCATTGTATAAACACAATGAATAAATGTATCAGTTTATTTAAGCTGCAATGGCAAAATTGCTGTTTTTTTCTATTCCTTCCCAGAAACAGTTAATAAAAGTTAATCAATGATCTACCCGAAATCAATTAATTTAACCCAAAATAGTGCCACTAAGCATTACAACTTGTCCTGCAAAAAACATGCCCTCATACAGTTTATATTGATGGAAAAATAAAAAAGTTATAGGGCATGATATGTGTTGATAGAGAAATGCAAAAAATCGTATGGATACCAAGGCCTAAAACAGGCCGGTCACTAAAGGAATAAACAGGTGTAGATTCATTGTTTTTCAAGATAGGATTAGTATCTTCATCAGGATAAAAAACTGTATTATCATCTAAATGAAGTTTGGATAAATCCATGCACATACTGCAGAAACAACACCATTTAGAATAGAACTGATTTTAAAACATCTACAATAAATCTGGTACCTGTGAATATCCCCTAAAAGAATTTATTTTGAGAAAACGACCCCTTGTTTAAATCAAATGTTTACATTAAACATATTTTTTTATTTTTCTTGTCACAGTCTATATTTAAAAAAAAAAAAAAATAGACTTATGGGCTGTTTTGGTAGAGTTCACATCACACCATTCATTCCATCACCATCACATACAGAAGTAAGGAAGGTAAAACATTTGTGGAAAACTCAACAAGGTAAGGAATTGGATATTTAGGTTACAAGTTAGCCAAGCATCAGTACTCAATGCAAAGAAGCGGGTATAAACCAAACATGATTTTAGGGTGTATAAAAATAGATAAACCTTACATCCCAATATGATATTACCCCTCTATCCATCCCTTGCAAAACCAAATCTCAAATAGAGGATTCCGTTTTGGGCTGTACATGAAAAAATAATATAGTAGAGCTAGAAAAGGTTGAAAGTCAGACAACTAGATTATTACATGGGATGGATGGTCTCATTTATAATTAGAGGCTAGAAAAATTGGACTTGTTCAGCTTGGGGGAAAGAACCTTAGAAGTGATCTAATTTACATGTATATAGTGTAAATTACAAGTATGTGTGGGCAGTACAGAGAACTGGCAGAAGATTTTTTCTGTTCAGAAAATGTGTAAGGACCAGGGTACATTTGTTATGGGTGGAGGAAATAGGGTTTTGATGTCTATATAGGTTTTTTACAGTTAGAGTAGTCAAACTATGGAAAGCCCAACCCCAAGAGATAGCAATGGTGGAAACTATGTCAACATTCTGCCTCAGGACCTGGACATTTTGCAATCATTAAGGAAACAATTCATTCTAAGGTGTATCAAAACATTTCACAGGACAATGTAAAGTTAGCAGTTTATAACTTCAAGACAATGACCAAAAACACACAATTACATTGACTAAAGAATGGTTGAAAAAGAAGAAAATTTATGTTGTGGAACCTCTCAAGATTCATTTTATTTCAGATTTGGGTGGTTTGATCCCAAGATTCATTTTGGGTCGAACAAGTTTGGTACAAACCACAACTTAAAATGGCTTTAGCATCACAACAAGAAATATGTAAAAAAAAAAATACAAAAAACTAAAACAATTGTCACTCTGTGCCAACTGCTCAATCCAAGGAGATTAGGAACCTAGCTATACAATTTCTAGCTCTTTAAGGCACACACAACCGAAGTTATGTCAAAGTGAAAGTGATATGTCTGTCTATAGAAAAAATGAATAGTAGGCAATGGATATAAACTCCTAATTTAACCATATACTTGCTTTTACGCATTTTAACATTTAAAACACTCCAAATATCACAAATTTGTGACTGTGTGTCTAGTTGAAAAGGGATGAAGAATTGGCTTTTCAAAAAAAAAAGCTACCAAGAATTATCCCTTTATGGGAGCAGAATAGTTTTGGAAGAAGCAATGGTGGGCTTGTTTGTTTTATTTTCTTGTTATTATAACAACAGAGTGGCAGTGTCAAGTGGCACTGGCAACTATACAGTTTGAAGAAAAATATGTGACACACTGTCAGCGTGTCTGCCACTTGAAAATTGATGTGATAAAGAATTGACTATGAAAAAGCAACCAAAAATTGTCACACTATCAGCGTGCCTGGCCTACTAGCTGAAAAAGCTAAAATATCTTCTAAAATGGAAAGCATTCTATAACCCTGAGAACAGCACTTGGGAGGCAGAAAAGAACCTGGATTATCCAGCCAGTTATCCCTGTATGGGAGCACATGGCACATCAACATCGTGTTGGTGGAGTTACAATTTACAGAATTTCAAGAAAAAATTATAGCACAGTAGCAGTGTGCCTGCCAGTTGTAAAGTAGTAAAGAATTGAATGTAGAAAAAGCCAACAAAAATACCCCGTTTATGGTTGCACATACAGCACCAAGTAGTGACAATTTAAAAAATTTAAAGAAAAATCTGTGGCACACCATCAGTGTGCCTAGACTACCATCTGAAAAAACTGGGCTATCTCACAAAAGTTTTGAAACAAGGGAGGGGGAGTGTAGGCAATGGCTTGCCCTGGTGAAGTTGGAAGCGGGAAATGGTCCAGTGTGGAGGAACTGGAAGAGGCAGATGGGTCCTGCTTGGTGTTAAAACTGGCCCTGCACCTACGAGGGAATGTCGGTACTAGAAAGCACCTGGCCTTGCTACGTTTCTAGACTGTGGCTGCTGATGTTCAAAACATTCACTCATTGGGCCATGAAAACTATGTACAGGTGCATCTCAATAAATTAGAATATCTTTGGAACGTTCATTCATTTCAGTAATTCAATTCATAATCAGCGTCTTCCATGATTGTGTGTCCTACTGAACCAGACTGAGGGACCATTTAAAGGCTTAGGAAACCTTGGCAGGTGACAATATTCAAATTTTCTTAGATTTGGGTTTTCATTACCTGTAATCCATAATTAACATTTACAGAAATAAAACACTTGAAATAATTAATTTAATTACTGAAATAAACGTTTCAAAGATATTCTAATTTATTGAGATGCACCTGTACTGTCCTTGCCCATAATTGCTGCTCCATTTGTTGAAGGTGGCGTGCACCTTTGCCTACATGGACATTTATAAGGAGAGGCCCACAATTTGTATGTATAATGGGTAACCAAAAAAACCAACCCTCAGATTAACAGGCTGTGTCATCCTGTTTATTGGATGAAAAAAAAAAAACCCTTAAGGAACAGATTTTTCAGCTTAGGTGAAATCAGTGTTTTGCTGTTAGAACAGAAAAACAACTCTTGCCAAAAAAAAAACAAAAAACAAACCTTTAGTCTAAGACCTCATGTAGTGAGTCACAGCCAAAAAGTATTGCGGAAAAAAAAATCACGTTTTTTTTTCCACAGCGTTTTCACAGAAAAGCTAGTGTTTCCATAGTTATAATTGGCATACTGTAATTTACAAAAATGTGTTTTTTTTTTTTAAATCACAGCATTTCCGTGGCGGATATTTTTCTGCAATGTGTGGTTGGGATTAGCCAGAAAAACTGTGTTTCCTCAATGTGGAGCCTAAGCCTAAGGGTTAACGGTTAGTTATCTGTATTACTGCAGCGGATTGGCTCACACAGTACAAATATTCTCCCTCACTCTTAACTATGATTTCTATCACTATCTCCCTGTAATTGATGAAATCTGACTAAATTTTATTCTACCTCTACTACTCCTACTGTGAGTCTCTAGCTCTATTTGCAAGCTATATTTTAACTGCACTATGCATGTTGCAGCATCCATTTTAGTTAGTCCAAGACAAATTGCTATTTATTCAGTTTTGTTAAAAAAACAATCAAATTGGAATATTCAGGTCGAACCCAGCTCAAAACAATTTGGTTTGCCCACTTTTTTTTTTTTAAACTGTAGTTTTTATTACATTTTAAAAAAAATTTCAAGAACAATACATCAAAATATATAAACCAGAGTAAAAAGAAAGACTGGTCAAAACAAGTGATAATACCAATCCTAATATAAAGCCTATACACAGACAAATAGTCAGACAGACAAGAGGAACAATGTGGTGGGGATATGGGGGTGGGGGGGATGGTGGGATGAAAAAAAGATCAGAGACCATGCAGGATACAATATGTATCCCACGGGGACCATATGGACTGGGAGGCTTCCATTGTATTTTTAAGCGTAGCAGTGAGGTATTCCAAACGCCTAACATCTTTAATGCGAGCTACTAGAGCAGGACCAGTGGGGGGGTGAGGACTCTTCCAGTGGAGGACTACAAGGGTCTTAGCTGCAGTACAGATATACAAGAACAATTTGGACGTTTTCTTACCCAGATGCCTGGGAGGCAGATTAAGGAGGTAGACTAGGGGATCTAGTGGGATGCCCTGAAGAAAGAATGCGTTAGTCATGGTCCTTACTTCCAACCCATAGGGGCGGATCAATGGCCAGTCCCAGAAAATGTGGAGCAGGGTGTCCACCCCTGAGAGGCATCTCCAGCAGGAAGAGGGGATACTGGGGTTAAGAGTGTGCAGGAGAGCTGGGGTGTTGTACCAGTGCATTAGTAGCTTGTATTGAGTCTCATGGAAGGTGATGCAAGTGGAGCATTTGGCTGCGCGGGACCAAGGTTTGCCCGTTTCTGATTGCAAACCTTGGAAATTAATAGGCTATTAAATTCAAGGGTCCGCCTACTTTTTCTTCTTGCACTGTAACTCTTTATTCAATTTCTCAACAAAAGCTATGAGCAGTACAACTGCTTGCATGTTATTAGTTTAGTTAAATTGTATTTGTCTAGAATTGTGACTTAGATAATCAGACTGCGCTTTATTAATTATCAATGCAGAAATCCAGATATTTCCTAAGCTTTCACTTACTTTTTCCTGGCACTGTGTTAACCTATACAGAAACTATCACTAATGCATACAATTTTACCAAGTATATAATAATAGTATTAATGCTTTTAGATCTCTGTATAGATTGTTAATATTAGTGTATCCATTCATAACAGTGCACATAGTATATATTATATGGCTGTATTACAGCTCCGATATTTTATATTATAGTGTGGGAGCATGTTAATATTCAGCCCAGTAATCTAATACGGTGTATAGATATAGGATTTGTTTGTGATATGTATCTCCTGTATTTTGCTGTAAAATTTCTTGTTCTAACCTTCTAAATGTCTTCAATATCTCTATTTCGCTGAAAGGTTTACAGGGTAAAGGTTACACTTGTTTGAGAGTTAAAAAGTAGACTCAAAGCCTCTGTCGCCCCACTGAAACAATCCTTTAAAAGAACAGTTAAAATCAGCCCTCTCAACAGCTTATTCATCTTTCCCCACTGACAAACATGCATGCTTGGACAAACTAAGCATGCATTTGTGTAAAGAAATCTGGAGGAATACCTGTCAGGTGAATAAGCAGTGCTGAAATAAGCAGCAGTGCTAAAATAATTCCAAATACCAGCTCCATACATAAAGTAATCTAAAAAAAAAAATACCATATATTGTCTAAATTAAATCGCTACACAAAGAGTCATGGTGGTCACAAACCTCAGGTTCCAGGCCATGTGTGGCTTCCCTATAGCAAGGCATGCTGTTTGATCACCTAATGCAACTGATTTCCAAGACCTAAAACTAACATTCGATACATATATAAGCACACACACAATTTTATATTCCGCAAAACTCACTGTGGCAACAACTTAGTAGTGATAAAGACACTTCCTCTGGAGAGATAGCCATGATTAATAATGCCCCTGAATAATTTATTAGCTTATGCTGATTATTTCCCACCCAGTGCACATTATCTAATAACATTAGAACCCAAGTAAGCATTTGAGTAAATGAAGATAAGCGACCGTGAGGAGGAGTCTAGTGAGAAAAAAAAAAATTCTGTTCTCTGTGTGAAGAAAGCTCCTTCATTTCAGGAGAGTAAAAGACATAACCTTCAGATTCCTGTAAATCCAATGTGCTTTTTCATCAAGAAACGTATCCAATTTCAGCTGATATTCCCTTACTGAATCTGCAGTCATTACTTACAAAATGACATTTATTGTTAACAATATAAACCTTTTCTTGACCAGCGGGTCACATCCTATACTGCTTGCACCCTGAGCCATTTAACCCTTTGCCCTCCAAAGTAGCATGTAATATAAAGCAAAACATCTCTCATTTTGATGAGCTAGCAATATAATGAGCTGAAGGTGTCCCTATCTTTATTGTAGCAGTAACCAGCAGACACTTTCATGTATGGCCTGTATGCTGACAGATTAGTTAAAATACTGTTTATGTCTAAAAAGCCAATGCATGAAATAACAGTTCTACGTGTACATTCTAGCAAATTGCAGAGTATCCAAAGTAGCGTCTGACACATATCAGCTTTAATTGAGCTGCAAATTACGTCAATGAAACCATCCTGACACATCTTCTTTTCAACAGAATTCTCAGATTATATTGATACACACAATACAATTCTCTTTCCTGAAACTGAAAAATGGAAACAAAGGGAATTTCTCCATTTATATATGAGGGGAAGTCGTAAAAAGCGGTTCCCTTTTCACTTGTATGCGATGCTTGTGGCTGGATATAAATGATATGTCACGTAGTTTGATATTTTGTCACTAGATGACAGATACATCTTAATGCTCTGACCATGGGCTGGTAATACAGCCAGTTAGTATTGCTGTGAGTGGACAAAACAAAAGGTTCAATCTATAAACCCTATAAATTATACCATAAATTTAGTGGTGGCCGACTAATAGTGTAACATATGAATGAAAAAGTGGGTGCCCTTTTATGTCAACTGATCATATTCAATAAATGGAAACAATATTGCAGGCAAATGAGTTTTTACTGTTGAAAAACCGATATATAGAAGACATTTATAGTGGTTACCTATCCACAGGAAAGAGGACATAACTGAAATAGTCATGTGTTACGATACTGATGTAGCAAAATACACAGAATGCTGAACCTTGAAGTATTTATTATTATTATTATTATTATTATTATTATTATTATTATTTATTTATTTATTTATATAGCACCATTAATTCCATGGTGCTTTACATTTGAGGGTTTACATACGGTACACAAAATATACAAAACAAATATAATACTAACAGTGATCACAGTGGGATAGAGGGCCCTGCTCGCAAGGGCTTACAATCTATGAGGGAAGAGGGATAGAGACAGAAGGTGAGGGGAGAGGCTGTTCAGATGGTGAAGTGGTGACAGTAGCGTTATTTGAGGTTGTAGGCCTTCCTGAATAGGTGAGTCTTCAGGGTCTTCTTGAAGGTTGTGATTGTGGGGGTCAGTCTTATGTGTCTTGGTAATGAGTTCCAGAGTATGGGGGATGCACAGGAGAAATCTTGGAGACGGTTGTGTGAAGAGCGGATAAGAGCAGAGCGGAGTAGGAGGTCTTTGGAGGAACTGAGGTTGCGTGTGGGCAGGTAGCGGGAGATTAGGTCACAGATATATGGAGGGGACAGGTTGTGGATGGCTTTGTATGTCAGCGTTAGTAATTTGAACTCTATTTACTGGCCAATGGGTAGCCAGTGAAGGGATTGGCAGAGGGGAGCAGACGATGAAGAACGAGGGGAGAGATCTATTAAGCGATCAGCACAGTTTAAGGTGGACTGGTGGGAGGCGAGAGTGTTTGCTGTGAGGCCATGGAGAAGGGTGTTACAGTAGTCTAAGCGGGAGATTATGAGTGCATGGACTAGCATCTTTGGAGTTTCAGGGGTGAGGAAGGAGCAGATTCAATGGATGTTCTTGAGTTGGAGGCGGCAGGAGGTGTTGAGGGTTTGGATGTGCGACTTGAAGGATAGGTCAGAGTCCAAGGTTATCCCAAGGCACCGGACCCCTAGGACTGGGGTAAGTGTGGTTCCATTTACTTTGATACATGGGTCGGGTAGAGGGGCCGTGTGAGGTGGGGCGAAAATGATGAACTCAGTTTATTCCATGTTGAGTTTGAGAAAGCGGGAGGAGAGAAAGGAGGCTATGGCTGCTAGACATTCTGGGTCTCTGGACAACAGAGAGGTAATGTCTGGTCCAGAGAGATATATTTGAGTGTTGTCAGCATAGCAATGGTATTGAAAACCATGAGATTATATGAGTTGGCCAAGGCCGAGGGTGTAGATGGAGAACAAGAGGGGTCCTAGGACGGAGCCTTGGGGGCACCTACAAAAAGAGGGCATGGTGTGCGAGTGGGAGACACTGAATGTGTGGTTGGTGAGGTATGGGGAGATCCAGGAAAGGGACAGGTCTGTGATGCCAAGGGATGAGAGCGTTTCTAACAAGAGGGAATGGTCGACTGTGTCACAGGCAGAGGAGAGGTCAAGGAGGAGGAGGACAGAGTAGTGACGCTTGGCTTTGGCAGTTAGTAGGTCGTTTGTGACTTTGGTTAGGGCAGTTTCTGTGGAGTGATGGAGTCTGAAGCCTGACTGTAGTCTGTCAAAGAGTAAGCTGGATAAGAGATCGGAGGATAGTTCGGAGTGAACGTGTTGTTCAAGCAATTTAGAGGCGTACGGGAGCAGTGAGTTGGGGCGATAGTTGGCAGTAGATGGTTTACAGCAGGATAACAGCAGAATAGTTTCCATTTTCATCAGCGAAAAATAGAAATTGGGGTCGCAGTCTCACCAAAACTAGACACTGAAGGTAGCTCTCAATATCAATGCCTGGGAGACCCATCCACACACAGCTGTTTTAGGATTATTGCCCTTCATCAGTGCAAAACAGGGTATTGGCTGGCTGAATGAGAGGTCATACATGTCATAGCTTTAACCCCAGATGATGCCAGTAGGTTTCAGGGAAACCAGGCATTAATCCAAAAGGAATTAAAGCAAGTTCTCCTTTTTCTACTAAGGAGGAAATACTTATATTATTTTCCCATAAATCTTAGTAGGACATGTATGGTCTATAAGACTTTGCACACCGCAAGATGGCCAGAAAAAGTAGTGGTCACCGTAAGGAGACTCTTTTGTCCGTAACAAACACCTCCAAACATTTAAATCCTATATTGCAAACCCTTTTAAGCAGCACTTTCCTCTCCACATGTTTCTGCATGTTTCATGTGGAAACCGAGCGAAAACCATACGGACCCCATTATAGTCTATGGGGTCCGCAGGTTTCCTTAGGTAACTGCTTTTCTATGTATATGGGTTTCCGTTCGGGGGGTCCCCAAGCGGACTCCCCGAACGGAAAACCAAACGCAGATATGAACCTTATCTCTTCTATCTAGAATGTGCAGCATTTTAGAGCTTGCCTGCTTATCATCCTTAGCTGTACAATCTGTGTGTGTTATCTCAGTCAGATCTTATCTCTCCAGAATGCATCCTCTTCTTCAGGAAACACACACTGATGGAAGGAAAATTTAGGCATAATTGATGGGTAGGGATAATTCTTTTGTGGCTTTTAGCTACTTTTAAAACAGTGGTAAAAATCAATGAGCAATCAATGAAATAATGTCAATAAGACAGCTTCACATTAACAAACAGAAGTACATGGAAACACAAAATCTAGTGATTATTGTAAACTCTACACGAAGTGAGGCAGGAGGGATTGTGCTGCGTTATCCCAATGGCAATATCTACTGCAGGAAAGTGAAAAAAAAAATATTTTGCTGTCATAGAAAGGTGTTGCTACATAAAGTGCTGTGCTTCTCTTTCTGCAGTCTGTCACAGATCGCTCTTGTAGGATGTTCCTTCTCCTGCTCCAACTGCTGATAGAATGACATGTAGTGATCTCCTTCAATATGAAAAACCTCAGTCTTCCGCAGCTCCAATGTGTTCCTTACATTTCTGTGTTCCAGATGCTGCAACAAAACATAATACACAGCTCAAATTCCGCAAACCCTGTGAAAAGAATGGAAAACTTTCATCAGTCAATATCAGTTAATAAATACTTTTTACTCTTCAAAAAGAGGTTCTACAGCAGCAGAGTCATGTATTGAAGTGTAACTAAACTTTTGAACAACTTTTGATTTTCTGGCAGCATTTCTGTCATTTTAATTTAATTTTGTAATATACTTTATTAACAAGTTTTGACTCCTTGCTGTAAAATCCTGCATTTGTCTATTCTTTCCATTGCTACTCTATTGAGAGCTGTACCCCGCTTGTCACTGTGTATGGTGTAGGGGCTTGTGTGTGTAATGAAGAGATAATGAGGGTGGAGGAAGGTCACTGCAAACAGTTATACCTGAGACATTATAAAACATAGAAACGTGATTCTGGCGTCATATGAAAGAGATTCCCATCTTTCATATGACAATAGGGTAGCAGTTCTACATGTACTATTTCCCAACATATAATCAGTTTAATACACAGAGATTGCACTGATCGCAGTGGCCTTTCCATTCTCTTATTTTCCCTGTATTACACACATAAGCTTGTACAACGTACACAATGGGAAACAGAGTACAGCTCTTAATAGAGAAGCACGGGAAAGAATAAAGAAATGCAGAATTTCACAAAAAGGATCCAAAATTTGTTAATAAAGTATATTACAAATTTTTATTAATGACACAAATACTGCCAGAAACCAAAAGGTGTTTGAATGATTAGTTATACTTTAAAAGAAATAATGTATCCTCCACTGTAAATGATAAGATTACTAGTATATAGAAATATACCCAGCCCATGGCCTTGTGCATTTCTATGATCACTGAATTGTGTCTTAATATTTTTGTAATTTACAGTAGGGGGACATCCGCTATCCCGCTTACCCAATATATCTTTTATATACGTATACTTCCTCTCAATACTACATTGCTGATTCAAAATAATGTTTTGGAAAGATGCTTCGATGAATCTCCTCCAGACATTTTCAAAGCTTAAAAGGCTATAGGGAGCAAAGTGCTTTACACTGGCATTTTGTGAGTTTTTTGCACAGCTCTGACAGATATGTTTTGTATGCGAAGGTTGGGAAATGTTTGTTGACCTATATATCTGACTTTTCTTACTTCAATGCATGCATTTCTTCAGGGTAAGTACAGTAACAGAGATTAACTGGGCACCTTCTGCAGAGTTCATACACCCTGCCATGTTATCTAGATAAACAGCGGCTGCTTGAGAAATCTACATAGACAGATCACCCTTAGCCTCCCATAAATGTGCATAATTATAGTTTGCCTGTCTTGAAACCATTCAAAGTAAGAATCGTATTATATTGTCAGCCACCATCAAAATCCACAAGAATCAGTACCAGCAGGGTTAATAGGGTTTATAATTCAGCCATAATTCAGTATTAAACTGCACAGCTGTGGGTTTCACATCCAGGCAATAAATGAAGAGAAAAGTCATTCTCCTCATTCTATTAAAATGTATCCTATATATATAAAAACATTTTTACTATGGAAACATTAGCATTTTATGGCAATATATTTTATGTAGACACTTTCCAAATAGGGAGAAGCGTGGTGTGATAAACTTGACATACAAAAACTACAAATAGGGTGAAGCATTGAGTCATAAACGTGATATACCAATACTACAGGATACAGTAGATGTACATAGTACAAGGGGACAGAGATGATTGGTTACTGTAAACAACCAGGGTACATAACTCATAGAAGGGTTTTCTGAATTACAGTATAAAGAAAATTGCTAGACGAGTCTTTGATTCAAATTGTAAAAGAGTAAACCAAAAACAGAATAAAAGATGATTCATTTGAATCTGCAATACCATGGACAAGAGTGAGCTGTTTCTTGAGAAAAAAAGACACTTTTATAATTTTGTACAATCCCTTTCTTTAGAGTATGATGGATCTTAATTTGACATTTGTTTACAAAGAATAGTGAAGTAGTATTAAAGGGTTTGTCCAGAAATTTTTTAATGTATGGCCTATCCTATAAATATCTGATCTGTTGTGGCTGACACGTGGCCTCCCACACAGATCAACTTAGGGGACCACTTTACAGCTTCTTCCGGCCCCATGCCGTATATAGTACAGGCATCAGAAGCTGCCCATACAGCTGGCCAGTGGGGGGGGGGGGGGTGAAGGGGGCTACCTGTCGGCCCCCACCATTCAGATATTTATGGCCTATCCTAAGGACAGGTCATAAATTAAAAATTCCTAGACAACCCCTTTAACTCCTTAACGACCCAGGGCGTAATAGTATGTTCTGAGTCGCATGACGATGTATGGAGAGCGCTCAGGAGCTGAGCGCTCTCCATACACCGCTGGTGCCGGCTGTATAATACAGTCAGGACCTGCCGCTAACAGCAACGATCGGTGCCTGCACCGATTGCGGCTGTTAACCCTTTAGATGTCGCAGTCAAACGGGACCGCGACGTCTAAATAGCTCAGCCGCCATGGGCACCGCGATTTTTACCTGATCGCCGCCCTCCAGAACGTCATCGGAGGGCAGTGCTTGGTTGCCATGACAGCTGGGAGGCTATTGAAGGCTCCCAGGCCTGTCATTACAGTAGAACTATTACACGATGCCAGAGGCATCGTCTAATAGCAGTAACGGCATTTTGCTATTCACTGCGATACAGTAGTATCGCAGTGAATAGTATGAGCGATCAGACCCCATAGGTTTCAAGGTCCCTAGGGAGTCTGATCATACAAGTAAAAGTATAAAAAAAAAAGTTTTTAAAAGTATGAAAAAATTAAAAAAACAAAAGTTCAAATCACCCCCCTTTCCCTAGATCAGATATAAAAGTAAATAAACAAAAGTAAGCATAAACACTTTAGGTATCCCCGCGCTCCAAAATGCCCGAACTATTAAAATATTAAAATATTTATCCCATACGGTGAACGGCGTAGCGGGGAAAAAAAATCAAAATGGCCAAATAGCGCTTTTTTCAACACTTTGTCTCCTATAAAAAATTTAATAAAAAGTGATCAAACCATCAGATCTTTCCCCAAATGGTATCAATAAAAATGTCATGTTGTCCCGCATAAAAAGACGCCTTACCCAGCTTCATACATGTAAATATGAAAAAGTTACAGGTGACACAATATGGCGACGCAAAATTTTTTTTTCTATTTAGCAAAGTTTTTAATTTTTTAAAAGGTATCAAAACATTACAAATACTATATAGATTTGGTATCGCCGTGTTCATACTGACCCGCAGAATACAGGTAACATGTCATTTTTACCACACAGTGAATGCTGTAAAAATTAAACCCATATGAATTTGGCGCAAATGCAGTTTTTCTCCAATTGCACCTCATTCTGAATTTTTTTTCCAGCTTCCCAGTACATTGCACAGCATATTGAATAGTGACATTACAAAGTACAATTTGTTTCACAAACAATAAGCCATCATGTGACTCTGTGAACTGAGAAATGAAAAAGTTATGGCTCTTGGAATGTGGGGAGGGAAAAACAAAAATGCAAAAACAAAAAATGGCCCGGTCATTAAGGGGTTAAAATTAGTGCATATGTAGTTGATACAGTACACTTTAGTAGCGATGGGCGAACCAATTCATCATAGGCCATATTCGATCTGAACAATCCCAATTGTTTTCAGTTAAACCGAATAAATGGCAATTTGTCATGGACTAACTAAAATGGCCACTGCCACATGTTTTGAGCAGGATAAATACAGAACAGGTGTCTTGTGAGTTACTGTGATGTTCTGGCATCGCCTGACATCAACTGACAGACTCACAGCCAATAGACAGTGGTAGGTGGACACCTTACAGTGCTGATGTATAAGGTTGTGTGGGCTAGCACATGAGGCATTAAAATGATGGTGGAAGTAAGGGATGGATGTGTTATTCATCTCACTGTGTGATATAGAGCACTGAGTGCTGCTAATCTTGCAATTGAGCTAGGAGAAGGAGAATTAGAACACAGTTCAGTCAGATTTAATCAATTACAGGCAGATTAGTGATAGAAATCATAGATAGGAGTGAGGGAAAATATCTGTGCTGTGTGAGCCTGACTGTAGAAGTAATACTGGTAGACAAAATTGGAATATTATCAGGATAGACTGTATACCAAGCTTACCACAGCATTTAGGGAGACCACCGCATACCGAGGTGGCCTCTGCCCACTCCCAGTCCACATCACTCAGCCAGAACATGATGAACCAGAAATTTTTTACCTGGCAGCTGCAACCAGAGCCACAACAAGCAACTGACACCCACCGGCTGCAACAGCAGGTACAGTCATACCTAGAGTGCACCTATATTTGAGCAAATAACTGTGACCCCATTGAATTCTAGGACAATAGGTTAAAGCAGTAGAAGGAGCTGGCCCATTTTGCCATGGGAGTTTTAGCTTGTCCAGGCTCAAGCATAATGGCCAAGAGGGTGTTCAGTGCTGCCGGTAACATCCAGAATGACAAAATTGTCCAACACTAGCATGGAAAAAATTACTTTCATCAAAATGATAGGAACCAAGGAATTGGCAGGACAAACACGCGCGCTTGGACAATCAGGGCTTATAGTCACATATGGTTGAACTGTAGTTCTCACTTTATTCATTAAAATCACAACGCGTTTCGGTAAAAAAGTATCCCTTTTTCAAGTGCAATAATTAAATCAGTATAGGCGCTTCTGAATCCACAGTGTGTAAACCTGTGGATTCAGAAGCGCCTATACTGATTTAATTATTGCACTTGAAAAAGGGATACTTTTTTCCCGAAACGCGTTGTGATTTTTAAGTAATAAAGTAAGAACTACAGTTCAACCATATGTGACTATAAGCCCTGATTGTCCAAGTGCTCATGTTGTCCTGCCAATTCCTTGGTTCCTATCCAAGTCTACTGCATTCCTTGACGTTGTTACTCATGACGTAGGACAAGTTGTTGTGACTACTTCATAACACTATAAGGTGAGAGGCCATCCTTTTGGCCCTTTAACAAAATTTCTCCTCTGCATGATGCTGTATCACACGATGTGCCGCTCGGCATTTCTCTCTTTCTTTTTGTGGTTTCATCAAAATGAATCAGGCATGGATCCATGAGGATTCTCACACAACTCTGGCTTCTCTTCTCTTGCGGCCCAATCCATCACGTTATTCCATGCCGTACTGCCACTCATGTTGCCATAGCTACCACCACTGCTAACATTCAGCCAGACATGTCCTGCAGCCTGGCTCATCATACTCCATGCCATACTGCCACTCATATTACCACAGTTATAACCTGTGACCCGAGGTATCAGAGCCCAAAACTAAACGAATCTTGAGAGGTTCACTGATCTCTACATTTTAGAAAATAGCGTATGCTGCTTATTTTAATATATATTGCATAAAATAAATATGCCACCATTTTTCAGAAACGAGCTATGTCTGATAAATGCATGCATTAATTGGGGCAGAAAGTCTTTCTGTGAAAAGTGCTGTGGAAAGACAACGTGATGTGTTTCCGCCGTGGACTTTTCTCCAGCGCTTTTTGGCTGCGACCCGCTACATGGGTCCTTAGCCTAAACAAAATGTGGCAACTAAGGTCAATGATTGACTACAGTAGTCTTTTGACAACAAACACCATTCACCCAATTTTATATGACTCAAACCTCTTTAATACAAATAATTTACAGACGATTATATGAAAACCTAATCCTTTACCTCAGTGTCTAAAAGCAAGGAATTTTGTAAAATGGGTTGTACATTCAGAACATCTTGTAATAGGCATTGGTGAACAATCACCAGCACCAGTGGCAATATGGCTGCTCCTCTGCAGCAGGCTCCACTCTTCTCAACAGGCAGTGTGGCCTGTTCTCTCATCCAGGCTGCACCCATATACCAATCCCTGCAAGTGACCTGAAGCCACCAACCAGCAGTGAAGGACATGTGGAAGCTTGCTTCTAACTGAAGTTGTCCTTACTTATCAGTTTTGTGGCCCTCCGTTGAACCTTTTCCAACTTGATGAAATCCTTTCTATGAACTGGTGCCCAGAACTGAACTGGCCGCTGCATTTCTGCCGCGATCAAAACGCTGCATTTTCGTAACATGGGGCCCCGGCCTTAAAGAGTAACACATTAACCATGCAATGACCTGGACCATAACAAGTTACATAAACATATAATACAGCACATAATGCAATATCAAGATTTCACAATATGCAATATAACAATAAACCATCCTGTGCCACTCTGCTTGCACCTCAATTCACTATCACTATGCAAGGCAATTTAGCCAAGGAGTTAAATCCTCAGATATTGTACATCTACTCAAAAAGTTTAAGATTTGAGCATCTGCACCACCTTACAAACTCCTGCCCAGTTACAAAATGTAAAAATCTTAGACGGGTGTCCCCTACTGGAAACCTCTGTTAGCTTGAGTGGACTTCTACTAACAAAGCGCATCTCATACTTTAGCAGATGTGCAATCCGTGTATTACATACATTATGTGAATTGCTGGCAGGTAATACTTCATTTCCCATGAAATTTATTGCCTTCCTCAGCATCCCCGTGTTGCTTCAGTTACTAAAGCCTGCCCTGCAGCAAGGAATCAAAAAATGCATGCAAAACATGCCAGCAGTTTTCTAACGTTGTATTATGTTCTTACTGTTTTACTGCCTTCTTGTACATGAGTGTTTGATGCATTTATTAGGAAAAATTCATATGCTGCAAAGTATATGCCTCAAACCAAAATGTAATGTAGAGATATTCATATGGATAAAAAGCAAGGCACTAAACACCCTGCAAAAACATGTTTTCTCTGAGGCCGGAATCCACGTAGCGTAAACTCCACGGAAAAAAAAAAGCAGTGCTTTACAGTCACTGCAAGGTGGATTCTAGCGAATCCCATCCACACCTTGAGGAAAAATATGCGCAACAGCATGCTGCGATTTCCAAAACAGTTGCATTTTTGGAAATCTCAGCATGTCAATTATACCTACGGAAACACTGGCAGTGTTTCTGTAGCTATAATGTTATTTATCAGGCATTGTAAATGTTGAAAGACTTGCTGTTTTTTATTTATTCCCCCTACACCACCCCAGAAAAAAAAAACATTTCAGAAAAACAACAAGTTATCATGAAGGGAGGTGGACAAAAAATATATTCTTGAAATGAGACACAATAATTTTAAGGCTAAGGCCCAATGTAGCGGGCCGCAGCAAAAAAAGTTCTACGGGAAAAACCACGAAGGCAACGCATCATGATTTTTCCCACAGAAAGTCCGTAGAGGAATCCTTTCTGCCTCCATTATACCTATAGGAAAACCGCCGGCGTTTCCGTAGGTATAATTTACATGCTGTGATTTCCAAAACTGTGACAGAATCCCATCCACTTTGCTGTGACTGTAAAACGCCGCATTCGCGCTTCATGAGGCCCGGCCTAAAACTGTTTTTATTGTGTAAAAGTAGTAAAACATAAAAGTGGTATCACTGTAATTGTTCTGAACCACATAATAAAAGTCATTTATGCATCTGGTAAAGGTGAAAAATTATAAAAAAAACAATGATGAAATTTTTTTTACACATCATCCCAAAAAATTTTAAGGTCTTTATGACATTATGTGTACCCTAAAATGCCATCAAAAGCATCCTTCAGAAATACAGCTCACATGTTTATGAGCTGGCCTGCAGTGACAAATTGAATGAGCTGTGTACACTGAAGCTGACAGGGTCTGACAGAAGAAAGAGAGCTTGTCAGATTTTGCTGCACTATCATGGCTTCTGCAGACATGTTGAACCTTTGATGACCATGTATCCTACTTTGTCTGAACTTGGAGATCACAATAAAACCCTGAATTTCTCTATTTGATTCTTTGGTTTATTACTGTATTGTTTTACTCATTTTCCAGCATATTCCATAGCACATGCAGACAGAGGGAGATCCTTCAGTACAAAGTCAATGATGTTGTTCTTGGTCTTGTCCTTGTTAAAAGTTTATTTTTGTAAATTGACAAAATAAAATGAACAAAAGTAATTCTAAATCAGTTCCATATTTTTATGTGGCCACCCTTTGGAGGAGGAGTCCTGGATATAGCCCCCTCTCCCCACAGCACAGATCGCAATATCATCTAGTTTTTCTGGGATTACACGACGAGACAGAAGGATTTGAGCAAGCCTACATCTATAGAAGATCTGTGCTTAGTTCTGCAAGATGTTTGGAACAATCTCCTTGCCGAGTTCCTTCTAAAACTGTCTTCAAGTGTACCTAGAAGAATTGATATTGATGTGATTTAGATTTCTCTTTTGTTCATTCACTTAATTTTGTTGACTAATTAGAATGTTTTCAAAAATAGAATTGTTATTGTTTATTTTTGTCAATTAACCAATTAAGAAAATTAAGAGAACAAACCTAAATCAAATCAATATTTGATGTGACCACCCTTTACCTCCAAAACAGCAGACGATTTTTCTACGATTTGTCTGTGGCGTAATTCTGGCTAATTCCATCCACAAATCCCAGAAAAAAAAAATCTGCAGTGGAAAAGCTGCGATTTCAAAAATGCTTGCGTTTTTGTAAATCGCAACATGTCAATTATACATACAGAAACGCTGGTGGTTTCCCTATAGGTATAATAGAAGCAGAAAGTCCACAGAGGAAAATCTGTGAATGCACTGTGGGAAAAAGCGTGATGCATGTTTTAGCCTTAGACACAGTTTTTGAAGTAACTCAGAAGGGAAGTTGTTCCACATCATAGAGAACTAAGCACAGAGCTTCTGTGGATGCAGGCTTGCTCAAATCCTTCTCAACAGCTGCAAGGATGTTCAGATCAGGCTTCTCCCTCTTCCCCTCTCTCTCTCTCTCTCTATATACAGTATATGTATACACTCAGGGCCGGTTTTAGATAAACTGTGTCCCTGGGCAAAATTAAAAGCGGGGCCCCAAATTCTGATATACCAACAATGCCATCATATTTCCAGTGGCAGCCCCTTTAATAACGCCCCCTTTCTGCCACCAAAACAGTAACAACCACCCCCCTTATGCCCACACAATTCAAATAACAAACTTTGTACTGCCTAATAGATTTTTGCACCCCCCCTATCAGTTATTATAGTGCCTCCTTATACAGTGCCTTGCAAAAGTATTCGGCCCCCTTGAACTTTTCAACCTTTTGCCACACTTCAGGCTTCAAACATAAGGATATAAAATTTTAATTTTTTGGTGAAGAATCAACAACAAGTGGGACACAATCGTGAAGTGGAACGAAATTTATTGGATATTTTAAACTTTTGTAAAAGATAAAAAACTGAAAAGTGGGGCGTGCCAAATTATTCGGCCCCCTTAAGTTAATACTTTGTAGCGCCACCTTTTGCTGCGATTACAGCTGCAAGTCGCTTGGGGTATGTCTCTATCAGTTTTGCACATCGAGAGACTGAAATTCTTGCACATTCTTCCTTGGAAAACAGTTCGAGCTCAGTGAGGTTGGATGGAGAGCATTTGTGAACAGCAGTTTTCAGCTCTTTCCACAGATTCTCGATTGGATTCAGGTCTGGACTTTGACTTGGCCATTCTAACACCTGGATACGTTTATTTGTGAACCATTCCATTGTAGATTTTGCTTTATGTTTGGGATCATTGTCTTGTTGGAAGATAAATCTCCATCCCAGTCTCAGGTCTTTTGCAGACTCCAACAAGTTTTCTTCCAGAATGGTCCTGTATTTGGCTCCATCCATCTTCCCATCAATTTTAACCATCTTCCCTATCCCTGCTGAAGAAAAGCAGGCCCAAACCATGATGCTGCCACAACCATATTTGACAGTGGGGATGGTGTGTTCAGGGTGATGAGCTGTGTTACTTTTACGCCAAACATATCGTTTTGCATTGTGGCCAAAAAGTTCGATTTTGGTTTCATCTGACCAGAGCACCTTCTTCCACATGTTTGGTGTGTCTCCCAGGTGGCTTGTGGCAAACTTTAAACGAGACTTTTTATGGATATCTTTGAGAAATGGCTTTCTTCTTGCCACTCTTCCATAAAGGCCAGATTTGTGCAGTGTACGACTGATTGTTGTCCTATGGACAGACTCTCCCACCTCAGCTGTAGATCTCTGCAGTTCATCCAGAGTGATCATGGGCCTCTTGGCTGCATCTCTGATCAGTCTTCTCCTTGTTTAAGATGAAAGTTTAGAGGGACGGCCGGGTCTTGGTAGATTTGCAGTGGTCTGATACTCCTTCCATTTCAATATGATCGCTTGCACAGTGCTCCTTGGGATGTTTAAAGTTTGGGAAATCTTTTTGTATCCAAATCCGGCTTTAAACTTCTCCACAACAGTATCACGGACCTGCCTGGTGTGTTCCTTGGTCTTCATGATGCTCTCTGCGCTTTAAACAGAACCCTGAGACTATCACAGAGCAGGTACATTTATTTAGACTTGGTTACACACAGGTGGATTATATTTATCATCATCAGTCATTTAGGACAACATTGGATCATTCAGAGATCCTCACTGAACTTCTGGAGTGAGTTTGCTGCACTGAAAGTAAAGGGGCCGAATAATAATGCACGCCCCACTTTTCAGTTTTTTATTTTTTTCAAAAGTTTAAAATAACCAATAAATTTCATTCCACTTCACAATTGTGTCCCACTTGTTGTTGATTCTTCACCAAAAAATTAAAATTTTATATCTTTATTTTTGAAGCCTGAAATGTGGCAAAAGGTTGAAAAGTTCAAGGGGGCCGAATACTTTCGCAAGGCACTGTATATAATAGTCCCTGCTTATAAATAGTGCTCCATATCAGTAACAGTCCCCCTCATAAATAATAGTTCACCTTATAAATAATAGTCCACATTATCAATATTAGCCCTCTTATATATAATAGTTCCTCCTTATAAATAATAGCCCCTTTAACAATACCCTCCTTATAAAGTTTCCCTCTTATAAATTAAAGCATTATAATAGCCGCCTCTTATATATATATATATATATATATATATATATCTAATGTCCCCCCTTAGTATACTGTAGGGCTATTATAAATAGTTCTTCCCTTAAAAATAATAGCCCTTCTTATATGTTTCCCCCTTATAATAGCCCCCTATGTATAATTTCCTCTTATAATAGCCCTCTTATATTTAATAGTTTCCTCCCTTATATATTGCAGACTCCCCCTTATAACAAACCACCTTATATACAGTATATATAATAGTTCCTCTCCTATAATAGCCTCCTTATACAGTTGTGCTAAAAAGTTTACATACCCCTGCAGATTTTTAGGTTTTTTGGCTTTTTTTCAGGGAACATGAATGATAACACAAAAACTTTTTCTCCACTCATGGTTAGTGGTTGGTTGAAGCCATTTATTGTCAAACTTCTGTGTTTTCTCTTTTGAAATCATAATGACAACCAAAAACATCAAAATGACCCTGTTCCAAAGTTCACATACCCCAGTTCTTAAAACCGTGTATTGCCCCCTCTAACATCAATGACAACTTGAAGTCTTTTGTGGTAGTTGTGGATGAGGCTCTTTATTTTCTCAGATGGTAAAACTGCCCATTCTTCTTGGCAAAAAGTCTCCAGTTCCTGTAAATTCCTGGGCTGTCTTGCATGTACTGCGCGCTTGAGATCTCCCCAGTCGTGGAATTATAGTGACTGACTAATTGTTATTAGTGTTAATATCACATCAATGCAATTGACCATTTGAGAGGTTTATCTGGCTATGCACGGAGACTTGATTGAACAGTCTGTGCATAGCCTTTATTTCAGTGGGCTGGTTAACCCTGACTCAAATAGGTAGGAATATAATACCTCATAATGGGTTATGAATTTGAGCTGTCCTAAATTGTGGTCAGAGTTAGAGGAATATTGGTTGGTGTAATGTAGGCTCTGATCAATGTATTTTTTAGTAACGATCAGTGGTTTATTTTTCTGTTAGTACTACTTCATATCATGAAGACGATATAGTTACCAAGAACAGCAGGAGTGTAAGGACATAATTGTAGTTCAACTATGGAGACTCCCAATTGAATGTATAAGAGTGGTGTACCACTGTGTATGATATTGGCAATTTGGCTTATTGGGCCTGTGGACAACACCCTGATATTTAAGGGCCTCTTCGGCTTTGAGAGGTAGTGGGAACTTACCTATACATTTATGCTTTGAGGAAATTTCCCGGGGGTACAAACAGGTGGAATTACTGATCATTTTATATTAGTAGACGTCCGCCTCATATTTTAATAGATATATATAAAAGTTAAGTTTTAATTATAAGTTATTACACCATTCAGTTTCTGTGATACATTTTAATTGTGGATGATAGAGAACCCTCTGTGAGAATTTCACCCTAAAATATAGTAGCCCCCTTATGTATAACAGTTACACCTTATATATAGTAGCCCCTTTATATGTAAAAATTTCCCCTTACATATAGTAGTCCCCTTATATATAAGAGTTTTACATATATATATATACTTCAATAGCCCCCCTTATATATATAGCTCCCACGATGAGCAGAGCAGCTGAAGGTTTCCCCTGTAGTACACAGTAGCACAGGTGGCGTGATGCAGTGACGTTATCACGCCACCGGCTCCGCGGTGTCCCATGCATTATCATATGTCTTCTATTGCAGAACAGGGACTTTTTAGCTCCCTGCTCCGCCATAGGATTAAACTGTATAGGCGTGCACATCACGCCGATACAGCTGTGGAGCTCCGGATCCCAGGGGCCCTTTTGGGGATGGGGGCCCTGGGCAATTGCCCAGTTTGCCCCCCCCCCCCAACACCGGCCCTGTATACACTTCATATATATTCGTATATGTAGTGTATTCTGTCACTTCTTTCACATGGCTGAAAACTGAAATTTTATTATGATAGATTTCCACTTTACTTTGTCAGTATGATGATTCAGGCATGATACTGAACGAATAACGGTAGGGAAACCCCTTAGTAATTTGTTTGGGGCTTTCCGTATTACTACCATACTACAAATGTATTAATTGGACATTTTTACAATAGGTTCCTTCTAATCATCTGAAACCACCAGGCTTTCTGGAGAAAGCAGCTTCAAATGTTTGTTCTCATTACTGAGTGAATAGAGAATAATTGTACCTTAGTGTAAGGCAAGCAGTTCATGTTCGCATGTAATGAAGAGCTTCCGGAGAATTCTGAACAGTTGATATAAACAGATCTCTAAATTAGGAGTAATTGTTTTGTAGCTCATATCACAGAGTAGAAGTAGAAACCTCACTTAATGCAATGCATATTTCTTTTATACACTTAAAATATGTTATATTGTACTGTTTAATATATATATCTATCTTATATATATATATATATATATATATATATATATATATATTACGTAACTTTTCTCCCGTCTTTATACTTTATAGCTTTGATCAGTGCAGGTTATACGAATCCTTCGCCCGTGTCCATTCCCATCCCGAGCAACAGGCTTGTTACTGAATGCCTTCTGATGTCTTCTTTATCATTTTGATACCCTCATAAATTCTAAGCAGTAGACCCCTTGTCATAGTATGCTATGATTTATGGCGTATATATTTGAAACCCAATGTCCTAATGAAGTCAAATAATTTCATATTGAAAGTCTCTGGAAACCCAGTCATTTTCTACTCCTACACCTATTTGACTTTCCATTTCCCAGTACTTCCAAACACTGTATGGGGGAGAATATACACAGTAGATTCACCACATATGATTTAGACATGTGAGCTGATACAGAATCAAGTGAGAGTAACACATGACTACAGGCTTATACTACACAGAGAGTGTGACCATGGACATGCATAGCAGCTCTGTAACAGGAGGAATTTTTTTTTATCAGGATTGTTTGCAAATTGATCATTCAATAATTCTTGCAAAAATATACATATGACTTACTTTCAGCCCAAAAGACTATAAACTGGCACTAGAGCATCACTTAACTTTTTAGAAATAATACCAGTTTAGCTTCAGTGGTGCTCAGCTGGTTTGTAGTCATGGTACATACTCAGATTAGGTCACAGTCAATAGTGGCGTATCACAGGGGTCAGTATTTATATGTTTAGAATGTGTAGAATTTCAATAATTGTACAGGGAAGGATAATATAAAATTACAGAGGGATTTGGGACAACCTAAAAAGGTACAAATATATAAATGGACAGTATAGAGATCTTTATAATGATCTTTTTACACCCAGACTTGTAACCATGACAACTCTTCGCTATTCAATGTTGTGATGGATGACTCAGAGAAAAAGTCTAAAAAGTGTATGGGTGCCTTTCTTGTCAGATATTTCAGGGTTTTGTTGCACTCCCCATGTACAGGAGTGCAGTTGCCCCTTAAAGGGGTTTTCCCATTTCCCTTTCTCAACAGTTTGCTTGCTGTCTCTTCTTCTCACTTCCTGTATTCTTCAACAAGCTGGTGGGCGAGCTTTGACTGTTTGATGAACAGGATACCATGAAGTACCTCATTAGATATAAGCATTTCCTTTACCATGAGAGATAATTTATTATCATTTCTAGAAATCTAATATAAATGCAGATCAAATAATATGCACAGTAAATGTATATTACATTAAACAGGTTTGGGGAGAAGAAACTTACATGCTGCTAGGACTGACAATGGACTTGCAGTAACTCAATGTTTGTGTTTACATAGAGCCTTTACCAGCAAACTACAATTAGCAGAAGATAACAGCTCTGAGATCAAGCGTAATCCAGAGAACTCAGCCCCCTCCCTTCCAGAGAGCAGTGAGTCATGTCATCCGATCCGAGATCAGATAGCAAGCCGGTTTCTTTGACAATGTTGTGTAAATAATAATAGGAATAATTTCACGTAGCAGGCAAATGAAGCTGCATTTCTAAAGCAATATATTTAGGAAAACTGTAGAATTTACATAAGTTAGCAGTTTAGATATGATCCTTGAGATGGGAATACCCCTTAAAATCTACCCCTATATACTTACCTGTTTACTTGAGGGACAACCCCTTTAACAACTGTGGAACTGTTTTACCTTTCAAAACAAGTATTTCAGAATTGGAATTTGTAACGCAAGGTTCACACCTGTGCTTGGGTTTCCATTCTTCAGGTTCGCTTGGGGACCCGAAAAACGGAAACCCAATCCACTTAAAAAGCAGTTACTTGTGGAAACCTGTGGACTCCATAGACTATAATGGGGTCCGCCGGATTTCCGCCCAGTTTTCGCCCGAAACATGCGGAGAAGGACTTATCTCTCCCCATTTTTCAAGTGGAATGGGGGACGGAATCCCCGAATGGTCACACAGCGCAAGGGTGAACCCAGCCATTTATCCACGTGTAAGTAAAGAAATGTGTCTCTTAAAAGAGGGGCCAAAGTTAAGACAGACCAGACACTACCAACTATTTTACTATAAGAGAGATTTATGAGGAGTGTAGAAACATTCTGATAAATATGCCTTAGACATGACTCAAATTACTAACAGTTTTCACTTAAGTGCCAGAACTTGTTTGCACAAGATCAGTAGTCTCAATGTGTATATTTGCACATATTAAATCAATTTCAATACTGTAGAAAGATAATTTTAGTATTGAGTGATTGAGCCTGAATTCACATGAGGATGATTTCTGTGACTGTCCCTTTTTCTGAATGGGGTTTGCAGAACTCTGCATGCTTGCCACCAAAACATCCGCATTTAGATGAATGTAACAGAATTTTACAAATTCCGCAACAAATCTGCCGCATGTGAATATATTCTAATGGTTTCCGCATATGCCATATACAGTGGGGAAAAAAAGTATTTAGTCAGCCACCAATTGTGCAAGTTCTCCCACTTAAAAAGATGAGAGAGGCCTGTAATTGTCATCATAGGTAGACCTCAACTATGAGAGACAAAATGAGAAAACATATCTAGTAAATCACATTGTCTGATTTTTAAAGAATTTATTTGCAAATTATGGTGGACAATAAGTATTTGGTCAATAACAAAAGTTCATCTCAATACTTTGTTATATATCCTTTGTTGGCAATGACAGAGGTCAAACGTTTTCTGTAAGTCTTCACAAGGTTGGCACACACTGTTGCTGGTATGTTGGCCCATTCCTCCATGCAGATTTCCTCTAGAGCAGTGATGTTTTGGGGCTGTCGCTGGGCAACACAGCCTTTCAACTCCCTCCAAAGGTTTTCTATGGGGTTGAGATCTGGAGACTGACTAGGCCACTCCAGGACCTTGAAATGCTTCTTCCGAAGCCACTCCTTCGTTGCCCTGGCAGTGTGCTTGGGATCATTGTCATGCTGAAAGACCCAGCCACGTTTCATCTTCAATGCCCTTGCTGATGGAAGGAGGTTTGCACTCAAAATGTCATGATACATGGCCCCATTCATTCTTTCATGTACACGGATCAGTCGTCCTGGTCCCTTTGCAGAGAAACAGCCCCAAAGCATGATGTTGCCACCCCCATGCTTCACAGTAGGTATGGTGTTCTTTGGATGCAACTCAGCATTCACTCTCCTCCAAACACGACAAGTTGTGTTCCTACCAAACAGTTCTACTTTGGTTTCATCTGACCATATGACATTCTCCCAATACTCTTCTGGAACATCCAGATGCTCTCTAGCAAACTTCAGACGGGCCCGGATATGTACTGGCTTAAGCAGGGGGACACATCTGGCACTGCAGGATCTGAGTCCCTGGTGGCGTAGTGTGTTACTAACGGTAGCCTTTGTTACGTTAGTCCCAGCTTTCTGCAGGTCATTCACTAGGTCCCCCCGTGTGGTTCTGGGATTTTTGCTCACCGTTCTTATGATCATTTTGACCCCACGGGGTGAGATCTTACGTTGAGCATCTGATCGAGGGAGATTATCAGTGGTCTTGTATGTCTTCCATTTTCTAATTATTGCTCCCACAGTTGATTTCTTCACACCAAGCTGCTTGCCTATTGCAGATTCAGTCTCCCCAGCCTGGTGCAGGTCTACAATTTTGTTTCTGGTGTCCTTCCACAGCTCTTTGGTCTTCAGCATAGTGGAGTTTGGAGTGTGACTGTTTGAGGTTGTGGACAGGTGTCTTTTATACTGATAACAATGTCAAACAGGTGCCATTACTACAGGTAATGAGTGGAGGACAGAGGATCCTCTTAAAGAAGAAGTTACAGGTCTGTGAGAGCTAGAAATCTTACTTGTTTGTAAGTGACCAAATACTTATTTTCCACAATAATTTGCAAATAAATTCTTAAAAAATCAGACAATGTGATTTTCTAGATATGATTTCTCATTTTGTCTCTCATAGTTGAGGTCTACCTATGATGTCAATTACAGGCCGGCCTCATCTTTTTAAGTGGGAGAACTTGCACAATTGGTGGCTGACTAAATACTTTTTTTTCCCCACTGTATAGTGTACTGAATATATGGCTATGAGTTTGAAAAGTATTGATTGTTATATACAGATGTAGCAAAGGTTAACATGACACATCACATGTTAACACCATGGCACATAGTATTAACTCGACCCTTTAAATAGGTTTTCAGTAACTTTTGTTGTCTTCAGAGACAGCACATAAAGTTATCATGCTGCAGAAAGTCAAGTTAAACAGTGCAACATCTGTAGTAATACATCTCAACTGATGCACAGCAATTCTGTATAGTGCAATACAAGGGTAAAGATCTACCTAGAGAAACTGCATGTTCTAAATAACTAAGATATGTGAAATGGTTAACACATGAACATGTATAGAAAATTATATACAAGCACTGAAGACAAATGTGTGTATTTAATCTCTCCTACATACATGTTTAAGAGACCTTAACAAAGTTGAATTGTTTCAATGTTCAAACACACGGCCCTTTTCTATGTCATGACCCAATTTTCTGCGGCTTTTGCTTTTTCATAAAGCTGACAAAGGAGGAGGAAAAACTGACACAAGTGTGAAACTCCATTATAAAGGTCTTGTACAGTAAAATGTCTTATTTTAGATCACATAAATTAATGATGACTATAGCTAGCTGATTCCAGTTTGGATTCTTGCTTGAACAGGTATTTCCTAGTAAAGAAGAATAATAAGTCATGGTTGTCCTAATAGTCGTATCTGAAGCAAGAATTTATAAGATGCAGCTGGCTTGCTCTGCCTACATCTATGTTCTTTATTGTGTGGATAGCTGACTGCTGGATTGTTGCAATTCATTTGTTATTTTATTCTAATATGTAAAGTTAAAAAACAAACAAACACGGTTGATGTAAAAAAAAAAAAAAATGTGCCAGCATCTACTGTATGTATGAAACCAATGTACACAAAGAACCGATCTTCAAACTATAGGGTAACCTGAAAAACTGAAGAGAGGTAATTCATTAGATGAGGTTGCCCTACACACATGGTGCCACATTTATCAAAGGGGGTGCTCCTTAGTACGTAAAAATGCGCTAAGTTGATCTCAGCCTCCACTTTGATCTCAGCCTCTGTGCCTACTTGGCACTTTTTTAGATTCCAACCAATTCCCAGAAGTAGCGAGCTGCAGCAAAAAAACGCTGCAGAAAAGACTGCGGCTGAAATGCATTGCGTTTTTCACAGAAAGTCCACATAGTTTTCCTCTGCGGTCTTTCTGCCCCTATTATACCTATACGGAAAACGCCAGTGTTTCTGTAGGTATAATTGACATGCTGCGATTTACAAAAATGTGACAGTTTTTGAAAACACAGCTTTTCCACTGCAGATTTTTTCTGCAATGTGTGTATAAGATTAATCAGAATCCCACCCACTTTGCAGGTACTGTAAAACACTGTTTTCTGCCACAACCAAAATGCTGCGTTTTTGCAACGTGAGGCCCCCTACCTAAGGTGGCTATTTCAGTATAATTTCTTATATTCTAATGAACCGGGTATAAAGTATAATTTGAACCTAATTATACTATACTATGGCCAAAATTGGGATGAAAGTGTTTTAATGTAAATCTAATACAAAATCCTGATAATTTGGCATAAACATAGAAATGATCAGCATTTTTACCATATAAATTAATTCCACTTTATTAGGATATCAGCACAAACACAAGTCACAGATGTATTGTAGAGGTAAACAGAAAAAGGCGCACATAGGGAAATATGCAAAACACAAATATTATGTGTAGAGATAAATGTGAGGGTGCCCACCTTGAGTGGTTGTGAATAAATAGTCACAATTGTAATGCAGGCTTTATATAAGAGTGGTCACAGCCAACGCCTAAACCTCAAGTATCCCGGTGCCAAACCTTACTTGAGGGGTCATATAGCAGCACAGTCGCAGTGAGACATCCACAGGCACTTACCACAACATGGCTTCTGACACAAATGTAGTCCATCTTAAATCAGTGGCTAGTGTAGGCCTTCCTGTGACTGTTCTGCAGATGTGGCAGAGTCAACCTCACTTTCTGCAGCGGGATAAATTGCTGCTGCGTGCTATTTTATCACAGAAGACAACAAAAGCCAATGAAAAGTCATTGAAAAATGTTCTTGATTGACTTTTCATTGGTTTTTATTTTCTATGATGAGAAATCACTCTATGGCAACTTATCATGCGGCAGAAAGTTGGTGTAAATCAGTTACATTACCAATGGAATTCATTCTAGGGGCCCACCCTACTGCTACTGGCGTACAAGCCATAAAATAAGTCCCGAAACTTTCCTGGCCCCATTAGATTTATCATAATTTATTCCAGTTTTCTGGCATAAATGATGCCTGAATTCTATGTTATTAAGGAGCTGCTGTGGAGTTCTGTTTTGGCACACAGACCCTGGATGCGCCGAATTATGAGTAGACGTGCACTTCATTATAGATTAGGCGATTAACTCAGACAGGTGGAAAACACTGTTCTTGATAAATCTACCCTAATATTTTTTTTATATTACTCAGAGGTGTCACAGTCTGTATTAAATTATTTATTTAGCTTACTTATATAGTGCCATCATATTCCGCAGCACTTTTACAGATGACTGAGATTGTTATCAGTAGACCAGACACTATCTCGGCAACATAATGCTACAGTGGTTGGGAAGAATAAAACTACAACTCTCAGCAGGTTCTAAGGATCGGGGCTGCTAGAGGTTGTAGTTCTCGGAGGGTCAGGGAAGAGTAAGGGCCTGTTCAAATGGCAGAAAATGAAGAGTACCTTATGCAGACTTCTGCCTCAGATTTGTCATCATTTTCCGGCTCCCATGGAGGAAAGCTGAAGCAGAGCTTCACCCGTTCATCAGCCCTTTACTGGCTCCTACGCGGTATAAAGCCACTTTAACAGGTTCCGACATGGTATAATGCCCCCTTTATTGTGGGCAGGAGCGGAGATAATCCAGGTGGTAACAGACTATTAAAAAAGCAGTGGGGGACTTGTAGGGCTCCCTGAAGGAGAGGGGTCCTCTGGTGGGCCAGTCCTAGTCTGCTGTATAATATTTAGACTGTGTAAACTTACACTTGTCTAACCTTAAACAACTATTGAAGGGATTACTTTGTGCCAAAATTTTAGTGTACAATGGTGCATCTTAAACTGCACCCCTTTGTTGTTAAGCCACAGTCCTTTCCAACTAAGCTACATCCTCCTGTTGAGCAAGCTACATAATACATGTGGTGCAAAGTATATGCTCTAGAGACAAATATTAGGATAGTTACAATATCATATACTGTGTGGACTATCTGTAAGTCTATACTTTTCTATGATTGTTAACAATTCGTGTCCTGTTGATGCTGGATTACAGCAATTCTTATGTTCATAGTTTTTAATCTCCTAGTTGACTATATCTGCTTGATCCTCCGCTTCTGGTGTGCAAATGATTTTAATTCTCAGTTTCAGATTTTCTGGCATTCTGTGCTGAATAAATGCCAGGCAATTACAATTTGGGCATGAATGTTCCCCCCTTCAGCTCCTGAATCACTTACCCTTTGGGTGATATCTTTTATTGTTTATTTCCATACTCAGTTCATTTCAATTAAATACTTTTTTTGCACTATTTATTCACTTTATATGACTCACACGTCTGCACTGATTTGGGCTTTCCCTCTCTGCTTACTACTCTGTGTATATAATGGTGTTTTCACAAGATACCAGTGTTAGTGGGTTACATTTATGATTATGCTACATTATGTTACATTATGATGATGATATGATAATTACCACTAAATGATGAATTTATTATTCTAGATATTTTCATAATGTACAGTCAGAAACATTGATTTTTTATGGGGATTGCTAATTATGGTATACACTCCTTAGCACTGTGCCACATGGTTACTTTTAGAACGTTTTTAATACATTTGCTTTCCATGTCAATTGAAATCATTTATATATTTTGTATACAAAAATAAGATTATTTTTGGGAAAGCACCAGTCACACACTAGGGGTCAGAGGTGACAGAAGCAGATAACAATAAGACATCATCAGGACTAAGACTTCATCAGAGATGTACACACATAAACAATACAATTTACTGATAATACGTACAAGTAAGGTTCTTTCATCACACCTCCCCTTGCTTGTTTCTGCATGGGAGACTGGCTTATTTGCCATCTCTCAAGCATTTTTCTATCTGAGACTCTCCTTGGGGGGGATAGGCCATCTATGTGCTGGGGCCTTTTGCTGAGTTTATGGCTTTGTGCTGCAGATAGACTGGAGATGTCCTGTTCCCACTCACTGGAAAAAGATGTGAGCTGGTTAACATTTTCATTGAATTCATTCAATCAAGAGTAGGCCAACTATACCCAGTAACCGACAATGCATGACAGTTATAGTCAGTAAGTCTTGTGTTAGGGGGTGCCCTGGTACAAATAGTTTATCACCCTGTCTGGTGATAACTATGGATGTGACCACTATGGGTCACATCTTTTTCCTGGGGACCGCCAGTTGAGTACCTTCATGAGAGTCTCTGCTTTACAGCTTCCACGCCCGCACGACAGAGAAGCAAGGGGGAAGCGAAGTGCCTTTATCAGGGCACCCGGGAGGCAAACAGGATCCCCCAGGCAGTGGGGTTCAGCCTCTGGGACCTTGCTACAACCTAGATTCCAGTCTTTTCCTCCAGCACTGGCTCTGGTACCTAAACTGCTCCAGGCTCACTGGTACCATCTCCCTCCCCAGTTTGAGTGAAGACACTCCTCCTCATTGTCTGAGCCCTGCATACCTGGATACCTCCTCGATGTTCTGGGTCCTCTTGCTGAATTCTGGCATCTCCAGATCCACAGAGCTTTGAGGTATAGGTCTAGAGACTTCCTCCTGGCAGTCTCTTATGTTCTCTCCAGCACCAGCCACTAGCTGGGAGATTTCCAGGGGATTGCTCACCACCCCCTTAGTTTCCTTATATTGGGATACCTCTGGTTATGGCACAGGATTAAATTTACTCCTGTCACCTTGCTCTCCCTCGCAGACACACTATCCCCTCGGGCTTATGCCCATTACTCCATGCAGTTGTGTGGGTGATAGTGGTACCTTGAGTGTCATCCTCAGAGGCACTGTCACATTTAATTACAGTGCCCTAGATCCACATAATGTCCTCAGAGTCTTTTGGAACCCCTCACTACATCATGATGTAAGATGGTGCATTTGAAATTTGCTCATCAAAACTCATCGTGTCCATCTTTCTTAAGGACAACTAGCAAGTAGCAATGTTAGAACTATTGAACTGTGGGCACATAGAATACCGCTGCCAAACTAACACTATGGTTAATAATAGCTACATGTCTCACTAAGAGAGAAATATATGGTCAATATGACATATGATCTACTATAAGGAGGTACTTGGGTATAGTCACACTATCAAGGGTCACGGGTGCAGAAAAATGCTATGTCACTAGAACCAGATACCCTGATCCATGTCATGCACCATGGTAATCCTCTTAATGTAGGCACATCCACCCCTTGAAACCATCTATAATGGTATAATGCTAGTGCCATCTGAAACTGTAATTGGTATATAAGCCACAGAAACTCAATTTGAAGCTACAATACTAGATCCTTAAAAAAGTACATCTTGCCCCACACAAAAAGCCCTTACACAGATTTATACATGGAAATGTTTAATTCAAACCTATTCTAATACTTTTTCCAGCTTCCGGATACATTGGACAGAATATTAAATGACATCTTTTTCAAGTACTATTTATCTTGCAAAAAATAAGCCCTTAAACTGTTTTGTGAATAAAAAAGTAAGATTAAAGCCCCAGTTTGCAGAAACACTGCATTTTACAGTACCAGCAAAGTGAATGAGATTCTGCTTAATCTTAACCACACATTGTGGGAAAAAGAAGAGCTGCGAAAAAGCTGCTTTTTCAAAAACGCATGCGGAATCGCTAGCGTTTTCCCTATACATTTAATTGGGGAAGGAAAAAGGCAGAGAAAAATGCAGCAAAATCTCAATGGAAAATGCTTCAGAAAAATAGTTTTTTCCACATTGTTTTTTAGTTACACTTCGCTATATTTGGCCTTAGCCTAAAAAAAATTTGTCTTTTGGAAGTGGTTATAAAATGAACACATAGCCACTTTTCTGACTGGGCTTATTTTTTACTGGTGTGCTTTTTGTGGCAAATTTATCAGTTTATCATGCTGGTTTGTAAATGTGTTGCTGTTCTCGCGGGGAGGCTGTCAGAGTTCACTAAGGATCTTCGGTGTATTTTTAAACCAAGTTAAAAAGTTGCAAATAATAAGTTAGCATTAAACCTACGTGCCATGAAGATGATGCCCACATTGCAAGAAAAAAGGTGCTTTAGGTGCAGAGTATTATAAAAATGGTGCATGACCATAATGAATTTGGCACAATGAAGGAAAAAGTTGTAAAAAATGGTATAATAAATAGTCACCAAAGTAATATAGGGCACGTCACACAAATTTTAATGGCACCTTTTTTTTATTGTGGTCTGATGCTCTGGCGCAGAGAAATTTAGCTTTTTATGAACATGCAAAAAGCTCCAAAGGTGTTCCCTCAAAGCACTTGATTCTGAGGGAAGGTCTCAAGTAGCACTTGGAGACTCATTTGCATATTTCTAAAAAGCTGAATTTCTCAGCATTTAAATCTGTGCAAACTGCCTTACAGTGATATGGCCCACATTTACAGTTGTGGTTAAAGGGGTTGTCCAGGCAAAAATGGACATCCCTTTTAAAGTTTAAATAAGCTGGGGGCAGTGAAAAAAATAAAAAAAATGTATACTCACCTGTCCCCGTTGCTCCGGTGTCCCATGCATCCCCGTTAATCTGCTCTGGCGGCGTCTTCCGGCGTTGTGCTGAAGCCGCTGATTGGCCTCAGTGGTCACGTGACCACTGAAGCCACTGATTGGCTTCAGCGGTCACGTGACCCAGAAGAGACCCGGGAGAGCAGACGAACCCCTTTAAAACTAAATACTTTTGTAAACGTGGCACAGTTTTGGTGCAGTGTGACGCATCTAGTTTAGGCTAAAATCTTTCGAGTTGCTAGACATGTGGGTATGGATTCTCTATAAATGGGGGCTTTGCATTAAGCTCCACGATAAGCCAACTAAAAGGTGGTATAAAAGTAGACTAGACAGTCTAAAGATATTCCAGATTTATCATTAAGCATCAGTTTCTGTAATAAATCTGGTGGATTTTCAAACTGCCTGTCTAAGTTTACACTGTCGAACTAAAGTAAATCTATGTCAATGTATAGTATTTACTGCTGTGTGTGCTGACAGACTCCCTTTAAGTATTACATCTAAAAATATAGCTCTATAAACAAGTTATTGTGAAAGTAATGACATTGTGAAATACATATGCTTTGTTTTTTGTTTTCCTGATCTCCTATCAGAACCCCTTTTTTAAAGTAATTTATGTTCTTTTTGCTCCCCGATCCTCTGTATTGATAGTTTCTCTATTCAAATGACCGTGCAAACCAAACAAATCTTGAGTGAAATCATACTGTTAAAGTAAAGCTGCTTTCACAGAAGTATATTTTGTAACATTAAGGCAAGGTTCACACCTGCGCTTGGTCTTCATTTGGGGATTCCGTCCCCAAATCCGCTTGAAAAATGCAGAGAGAAAAGTCCTGCAAGCCAGACTTTTTTCTCTGCATTTTCTGAGCGGAAACTTGGTGGATCCCATTATAGTCTACAGGATCCACAGGTTTACGTGAGTAACCGCTTTTTAAGCAGATTGGGTTTCCGTTTTTCGGGTCCCCAAGCAGTCCCGAAGAACGGAAACCCAAACACAGGTGTGAGCCTAGCGTAAACCAAAGCCATAAGAAGATTGTAAAACATGGAAGAGTTGCAATCTTTTCCAATGTACAGTATATAAGTTCCCGTCCCAGTTTTAGCTTACAAATACTGATTCAATATACTGACCAAAATATGCCAGTGAAAAGTGACTATGGGGTGACACCAGCACAGACATTGAACCCCCCTTTGTTGGGTCATTATAAATAAACTTTGAATATAACAGACATCTCCGTTAAAAGAATTGGAATGTTATAGTACACATTTTTGTTAAAAGGAATACTAGTATATGCACAGACATTTTCAACTGTCAGATTACTTTAGGAATATATCTAGTTGCCAGATACTAGTTTAGTGGCTATGAAAAGACACTAGTTAGAAGTCAATAAGTGCATGCCTTTGTTTAGCAAAAAAAAGCAGCAGGTAATGTCTGGGATCATCGGCATGCTCCTCTGGTCTATGTGCTCTGATCAGTGATGTGTGTCCGGCTTGCCTTTACATACCTCTTTTCAGTCTGACCTTGTTGAGATATTATATACACATATACTTTGATGTGACGGCCTCAGTTTAATTGGTCAATGTGTTTTTCATTTAGAAGGATCAATCTGAATGTAATGTCGTCTTATTTATCAGGACGCTTTTAATTTTCAAGTGTTGCTACATTTTAGCTTTTCTCCAGTTATATTTCTAACTTGTTATAGAATGAAAAATCTGTGAACCACTGATCATATAATGCATATTTAAGTCTTCCTGGATGTTCAGGAATAAATTTACCATGGCCAAGATTATCTATCCAGGGAAACTGCTGATGTTTTCACAATAGACAGAGTACATTATGTGGATATAATGCTTTATTTCATGAATATGTGTCTTTAAGCTCTCCCATTATAGTAGTATCTTACTGCCCAGGCAAAAGCTACTCGCTCAGTGGGCAGAGCACATGAGCAGAATACCAACTACCACTAGCTCATAAATATGTGTACAGTGTTCTTATAGCCTTTATTTCTGGCTGAGGTAGCAGTATACAGTTGAATTCATAAGTTTACATACACATTAGCCACATTCATTAAAACTCAGTTTTTCACATATTTCTTGAAGCCTAGTCCTAGTCCACAATCCCTCTCTTAGGTCAGTTACTATCACTGCTATGTTTCAAGAATGTAAAATGTCAGAATAATTAATACTAGAGACAATGATTTATTTTGGCATTTCTTTCGTTCATCACATTCCCAGTAGGTCAAAACATAGCATACACTGATTTGACTTTGTCTTTAAATAGCTTTTGTTGTGGAATTGCTGACTAAGCAATTCCCAAAGGCAATGGAATTGTTAGTTCATCAACTTCCTAATACGCAACATGGATTGATAGGACTAGCAGACAGTAAGTAAAAAAAAGCCACCTATTATCCTACACCACCTTTGTTTGCAGAGTCTAAGGTATCATCACAAGGTATTCACCAGAGCCCATTGCTAGATAGGATGGACTTGGCTGCTCAGAACCCAGGTTGCAACCTCAAAACAAGGTGGCAGAGAACAGGTGCACTTGCAGGCTATGGATCAAACCAGAAACCCTATGTCAGGTAGAGAGAGTATACACAAGCCAGGGTCAAAACCAGGAGAGTATGGGAAGTGCCAAAACAAAAAGAAGAAGAATGGCAGATCTCAAACCATGTTCAAGTACAGACGGTCACAAATACAACCATATCAGCAAGAGATTGGTTAAACAGGAGTGCAAGCCAAGGTCATGGGATGGGATTAAGTTCTGAGAACAAAGAGCCTAGGAAAACTAATGCAATCACAGGCACCTATCCTACCTCAGCCCTTTATTGGATGGTGAAGTACAGCTTTGATTAGATCTGAGCAACACTGCAACAGAAAAGAATGATGACCTCTGGGTAGAGGAGTAGGAGCATGGTTATTTAGATTCCAGTCTGGAACCTTCCAGAAAAAAAGTTAGCATGGTTTTAGAAACTTCTGGCTAATTAGTATCATTTGCATATTGGGAGGTGCACCTATGGCATTATTTTGAGGCTTACCTTCAAGACCTGCTTGCCTTTCTGTTTGATACCAAGGGAAAATATAAAGAAATCAGCCAAGACATCAGAAAAGATTTATGAATCTTCACTATTCTAGTACATCCATTGGGGCACTTTCCAAATGCCTGAAGGTACCACATTCATCTTTTCAAACAATAGCATGCAAGTTTAAACACCATGAGACCATGCAGCCAACAAACTGTTCAGGAAGGAGATACGTTCAGTCACTTAGAGATGAACATACATTGGTGTTACAAATTAAAATCAGTCCAAGAATAAGGGAATAGAGTATCTATCCCCGACGAAGCATAGCACTTGGCCAGGTATAACATAAGGGGGTAAAAGATGAAGGGGATAAAGTAAAGGGGTCAGGTTCTAGAAATCATTATTGGTGTAGAAACTTAAGTTACATACATTGGCCTATTGAATAGGTATACATTTTAGTAGAAGGGTAAGAGTAGCTCTGTAAATACCTCCTTCTTTGGTCTCTGAACAGCTGGTGTGACATGGTATCAGCAAGGTGTTGACATGAATTTAAAAGGATTGGCAAGCCATCTAAATGTATGAGTAAAGTAAAGGATTTGGGATAGCACACCAGGTATTTTCTGCATGGAAATAAATCTGTATTCCAGTAGATCACATCAAATATGACACTATGTTATGTCCAATAGTATTACAGCAACGTTTCGGTAAACCCCTTCATCAAGCATTGAAGGTCGGACAAAGGTAAAAAAGTAACATGATGTGATATGTGTCATTTCCACTGTAGTCAGTGTATTGCTTGGAGAGCCTGACAATTTTTGGGTTGTGGTCAGTCCGCATGGTGATTGGTCACTCACCTGTGAAGTGCCAGCCGAGTACAGTCCTACACACATAGAAATATATCTAAATGTATGAGATCCTCCTGACTCCTGGGTAAATAAGCAGCTGCCATAGTAGTCTGACTGTGGCTTTCTCCACTCTCTCCCAGTTTAGAACATATGCATGCTTGGCCAGTGGAGTGTGCACTTCTTGGGGCATCAGGTGAGATAGCTGTGGGCTGAGCAATCATTGTTTTACAGCTGTATAATGTGCATGGCCTGTTTAAGAGCTTATATTCTAAACCATATTGGAGAAGCCAGATCATTATAGTTATCTACACACATGGACAAAATTGTTGGTACCCCTCATTTAATGAAAGAAAAACCCACAATGGTCACAGAAATAACTTGAATCTGACAAAAGTAATAATATATAAAAATTCTAAGAAAATGAACAAATGAAAGTCAGACATTGCTTTTCAACCATGCTTCAACAGAATTTAAAAAAAAAAGAAAACTCATGAAACAGGCCTGGACAGAAATGATGGTTCCCTTAACTTAATATTTTGATGCTCAATTGGATTTAGGTCAGGGCTCATAGAAGGCCACTTCAGAATAGTCCAATGTTTTCCTCTTAGCTATTCTTGGGTGTTTTTAGCTGTATGTTTTGGGTCATTATCCTGTTGCAAGACCCATCACCTGCGACTGAGACCAAGCTTTCTGACACTGGGCAGCACATTTCTCTCTAGAATCCCTTGATAGTCTTGAGATTTCATTGTACCCTGCACAGATTCAAGACACCCTTTGCCAGATGCAGCAAAGCAGCCCCAGAACATAACAGAGCCTTCTCCATGTTTCACAGTAGGGACAGTGTTCTTTTCAAGATATGCTTCATTTTTCCGTCTGTGAACATAGAGCTGATGTGCTTTGCCAAAAATTTCGAATTTTGTCTCATCTGTCCATAGGACATTCTCCCAGAAGCTTTGTGGCTTGTCAACATGTAGTTTTATATATTATTACTTTTGTCAGATTGAAGTTATTTCTGTGACCATTGTGGGTTTTTCTTTCATTAAACAAGGGGTACCAACAATTTTGTCCACGTGTCTATCTATCTATCTATCTATCTATTCCAATAACTGAGCATATTGCAAGGTAAAATTACAAAATATTGATTATTTTATAATTGTGCAAATCATATTTATAAAAGGTTTAAAAATTTATACATTTTTGCTGTTGTCTTTTGCTTTTCTGTCCTAAGAGATATTGCTCAGAATTGTGTTTGCCTTTTGTGTTTGACTCCTGTGATTCAGTTCACCAGTCTGTCAAATGACCTATCTTGTCAATCAGAAATAGAAGCAGACAAAGCAATTCATGTGATGCTGTAGCCCGTTCCATTTCTCTGTGTAGTGCTAAGAGCATAAAGCCCTATAGGACACAAGAGAATTTCTTTATATCGGTGTTGCTTCCTTTCCAACATGAAGCACATGGACAGATAGTTCATGCAAAGAACTCCTGCCAAAAAGAACCTTTGCTAACAAGGTACTAAATTTCCATTGAATGCTTTTCAACACGTCTTGTGGCACAATATGTTGGTTTTAGATAAATTAAATAAAGAACAACAATAAGCATAGGTAAACAGCAATAGATGGATGAACGTATTAATACATAGAAAGACAGACATACAGACTGACAGAAAAGCCATGTTTTAAGGCTATATTCACATGATTGTGGAGAGTCTTTGGCGCAATGTGGTGCATCTAGTTTGTAACATTTTTCAACATGCTAGACAAATGGGTGTGAATTCTCAGAAAAAGAGGGCATGAATTAATTGTGCCAAAAAGTATTCTTATTTCTGGCTCAAAGTAAGCCAAGAAAAGGTGCTTTACATAGATGGTCTAAGGATACAACAGATGTATCACCCAGCATCAGTCACTGTGTTACATCTAGTTTATTTTTAGACTGCCTGTGTAAATTTGTCTAACCAACAGTAAATTTGGGCCAAAACATTCTAAGAACGACAGTGTGACAGCCTTTACAAAAATGTTCCATGACTATTTTTTACGTTCATGTGAATATAAGAGTTAGTGGATAAAACCTTGTAGTGCAATAGTCTAAAGGATTGGGAACCAGTTCCAGGACTGTATCGTATCATTGTTTAATGTGATTGGATTAGTGTTGCATTTTTTACTAATTTTAGATTAAAATGGTGGAAGCCTTTGCTCTTCAACAATAGTATTGCTGTATGTCTCCGGTACTTTCATAGTAGTCACAAAATTATACTCCAAAATTTCAGGGCTATCTATAATAAATCATATAATACTTAAAATCTGCTCCAAAAACTGCCACCCGTTCATTCCAATGGGAGTTTCAGGCCGATTGTGAATGAAGAGCAAGCAGGATGCAGATGGGAGGCAGATTATGCCTCAAAATCAGCTCCAAACTTCTCCATATGAAGATACTCTTAGACTAAGGCCCCATGTAGCAAAACGCAACAAAAAAAAAAAAAAAAAAAAATGCAGCGGAAACACATCACGTTTTTTTCTGCAGTGATTTCATTGCGTTTTCGCGGAATTTTCCTCTGCAGACTTTTCCTCTGCGGACTTTCTGCTCTTATTATACCTACAGTTGAAACCAGAAGTTTACATACACTATATAAAAAGACACATATGCAAGTTTTTCTCACTATCTGACATGAAATCAGAATAAACTTTTCCCATTTTAGGTCAATTAGGATTACCAAAATTATTTATTTTTGCCAAATGCCGGAATAATGAGAGAGAAAGAATTTTTTAAGGCCTTTTTATTACTTTCTGCAAAGTCAAAAGTTTACATACACTAAGATTACTATGCCTTTAAACAATTTGGGACAGCCCATATGATGATGTCATGTCTTTGGATGTTTCTGATAGGTTTATTGGCAACATCTGAGTTAATTAGAGACACACCTGTGGATGTATTTTAAGGCACACCTGAAACACACTGCTTCTTTGTGTAACATCATGGGAAAGTCTAAAGAAATCAGCCAAGATTTCTTGGGTGCAATTTCCAGATACCTGAAGGTGCCTCGTTTATATGTACAAAACAATTATACACAAGTACAAACAAGATGGGAATGTCCAGCCATCATACCACTCAGGAAGGAGACGAGTTATGTGTCCCAGAGATGAACATGCTTTGGTAAGAAATCTGAATATCAACCCAAGAACAAAAGCAAAGACCTTGTGAAGATGCTGGCTGATGCTGGTAAGAGTGTGTCATTATCCACAGTGAAATGAGTACTGTATTGACATGGGCTGAAAGGCCACTCTGCCAGGAAGAAGCCATTACTCCAAAAGAAACTCCAATAAAAAAGCCAGATTTGGAGACATGTCCTGTGGTCTGACAAAACTAAAATTGAACTGTTTGGCCATAATGACCATCGTTACGTTTGGAGGAAAAAGGGAGAAGCTTGCAAGCCTAAGAACACCATCCCAACTGTAAAACATGGGAGTGGCAGCATAATATTGTGGGGTTGTTTGCTGTAGGAGGGACTGGTGCACTTCACAAAATAGATGGCATCATGAGGAAAGAAAGTTATGTGGCAATACTAAAGCAACATCTGAAGTCAGCAACCAGGAAGTTAAAGCTTGGGCGGAATGGACAATGACCCGAAGCATACTACCAAACTGGTTACAAAGTGGCTTAAGGATAACAAAGTCAATGTTTTGGAGTAGCCATCACTAAGCCCTGATCTCAATCCTATTAAAAATTTATGGGCAAAGCTGAAAAGGCAGGTGCGAGCAAGGCGGCCTACAAACATGGCTCAGTTACACCAGTTCTGTCAGGAGGAATGGGCCCAAATTCCTACCAACTATTGTGAGAAGCCTGTGGAAGGATATCCAAAACGTTTGACACAAGTCATACAGTTTAAGGGCAATGGTACCAAATACTAATGAAATGTATGTAAACTTTTGACTTTGCAGAAAGTAATACAAATGCCTTAAAATTTTCTCTCTCTCTCTCATTATTCTGGCATTTGGCAAATATAAATAATTTTGGTAATGCTAATTGACCTAAAATGGGAAAGGTTTATTCTGATTTCATGTCAGATAGTGAGAAAAACATGCACATGTGTCTTTTTATATAGTGTATGTAAACTTATGGTTTCAACTATATACGGAAAACGCCTGTGTTTCCGCAGGTATAATAGACATGCTGTAATTTTCACAGCTTTTCCGCTGTGGATTTTTTTCATGTAATGTGTGGATGGCATTAACCAGAATCCCACTCACTTTGCAGGTACTATAAGACGCAGCTTTTTATCCGCGGTGTTTCTGCAGTGGCAAAAACGCTGCGTTTTCTGAATTTTGGGCTTCAACCTTAAAGTAATTCATAAGCACAGAATTTTGAACTTGCATAGATTTAAAGAAAAAAAAACAAAAAAACTGGATTCAACATTCATTTAAGGTACTCTATACGGCATGTTTTAAAAGTACAATATCAGCTATAGATTAAGTGAATGGGTTTATGTTTGCAGACTCTACCTTTGGATCTTTCAGAGAAAAAAAAAAGCAAAACACAGAGCAGCAAATAACCCCAGTTGGAGGTTTGACAACTGAATGATTGACAGCCATCACGGTATAAGTTTACAAAGTAATATAGCTATCAGTCACAGTAACTTACAAAGCGAGGACCACCCACTGGAGTCCTAGGCCCAGAATGAGTAAAGGTTTAGATCAATAAATTATGTCTTATACAGAATCCTTTTCCACAAAACTATGGGGCTGATTTCTCATGATGGGGATTTTTATGCCATTTTTTGAAATGGCACATTTTTTACTAGTGATAATAAATAATAAAAAATTTTCCTACATTCATGGTCATATTCATTGGCAACCAATCAAGACAACAGACTGTCACCACTAAGATGCTTAGAAGATCTGAAAAATTATTATTTATATTTGCAAAAATGTTACAAATGTTAAAAATCTACAAATTTAAATATGGTTATGCTTGTGGGAAAGACCACATAGCGGGCCGCAGCAAAAAAGCGCTGCAGAAAAATATGTGGATGGGATTTGCTAGAATCCCATCCATTTTGCAGGGACTGTAAAGCCTTAGGTTGGGGCCCCACGTTGTGAATATGCAGCGTTGTAGCCGCAGCAGAAATGCTGTGGCAAAAAACACCGCATTTTACAGTACCTGCAAAGTGGATGGGATTCTGGCTAATCCCATCCACACATTACCGAAAAAAATCTGCAGCTGAAAAGCTGCATTTTCAAAAATGCTCACGTTTTTCAAAATCACAGCATGTCAATTATACCTGCGAAAAGGCTGGTGTTTTCCTTATAAGTATAATAGGGGCCGAAAGTCCGCAGAGGAAAACTATGTGAAATTGCAATGAAAAACGCTGTGGAAAAAAAAGGCGACAGGAAAAACTGTGTTTTACAGTACCAGCAAAGTGAATGAGAGTCTGGCTAATCCCATCCACACATTGTGAGAAAAAAAAAACGCTGCGGAAAAGCTGCATTTTCAAAAACCTGCGCTACCTGTGTTAACACTCGCGTTTAACCTGTAGATTTAACAGGGGAAGAAAAACGCAGCAAAAAAATGCTGCGGAAATAAATGCAATGTATTTCCGATACATTTTTATCAACGGCGTTTTTCATTGCGTTTTTAGTTGCGTTCCACAACGTGGGGCTTTAGCCTTAAGGTCTTTGAAGGTATAATTATAATAATTTTTTCACAAAAATATACCTGCTTCTAAATGTCTAACTAGCTCCGTCGACTTAACTTTGTAATGTTTGTGCTTTACGCTAGGTTTGCTAGACTATAATGGGGTCCACTGAGTTTCCGCCCCAAATCTCTCTACATATTTTAAGTGGAATGGGGGACGGAGTCCCTGAACAGTCACCCAACGCTAGTGTGACCTTAGCCTTAGTAATTCTATAATATTGTGCAGGTCTTTAGACATTAAAAGTCAACAGAACATAAAATAAATTTTATGTCAAAATCAATCTTCTGTTTCTCTTTCAGTTTATTAAGAAGATGGATTAAAAAAAAAAAAAAAAAAAAAGGGTTGCGGAAACAGTGCCACCCCGTCCTTCTGCTGTGATTTGTATTGCAGCTCAGTCATATTCGCTTGAGTGGGGATAAGTTGCAATAAAAGCAGCTTTTTCTTGTAATCTTTCCCTTTTAGTTTTTTATTTGACTGAAATTTTTCTACAATCATACTCTAAACCTAATGCCTGATTATTCATTTCATGCTACATTATTTCATTTTATGCCACTTTTTTTTTCTTGAATCTTGCAACATTTTCCATTATCAACATCTTTTGTAAGAGCGGTATAATACAGCCATTATACAGCTGAATTCATGCTATGGATTTATATAAAGGAGATAACTCCCCTTAAGTAGACACATTTTAGAAGAAAATAACTGCAATCAGCAAGCAGGACGTAAATGTCAATTATTTATGGGATGTGCTAAAGTTATGTTACACCATACATTATTGGAGGTCAATAAAACATCTTTAATGTGTAAATAGCTTCCTGAAAGTTATTGCTTTGAGATGATTGAGCAGTAAATGAAATACAATATTTTGCTAGTGAATGTTTAAAGAGATGCATAGCCAGATGTGGGGCTAAAACTCCGCACAGAAAGTAGAGTCATTGTACTTCATGAACCGTTTCCAAATATACCTTTATGGTAATTGTATTCTTTCTAAAAGCACATATCGCATATTGTGCTGTATAGTCTGTAAAGATGCAGTCATTACATCTGTATACTCATCCCTTCCATCATTTTGTTGACAGTCTTTGTCTTTTTGAGACAGCTGTAGTTATTTTGGAGATATACAGAGAATTGATATGCTATATAACCAGAAGTAGCTCGTAATGGAAATCCTAGCCTCCTTGCTTTGTTATAAGATGTTTTATTTGTGTTTTATAGGTTTGAAATGGTATTGTTAGACTGTATTCACACTGCTGTCATAAGCTGTGTACAGAATCCATGCTAGCTTTGATGGTGGATCTATTTCACAACTAGAGATGAGTGAACCAGTTCGGATTGAACCAGATTTGACCTGAATTTTCCAAAAGTTTGAGGCTTGAACCAAACCTGAAACTTTTGGGGTTTGCCACACACAAAATACTTTTATACTTTGGGGTCAGTTCACGAATAACAAGTCCTAATGGATTCAGTTTAATTGACCAGTCAGAAAACAATGGAAACCTGACAGAACATAACAGAACCTAACACCCCTGTGAATGGAGACTTAGCCTATGTGGTCCTACTAAGACATACAGTAGCAGCAAAAAATGAAGGGGAAATCTGAGGATACTTTAGAAGGTTTTCTACACTTTTATGGCTAACTTTTTTGGATATTTTAGAAAAATATCCAAATTTAGATATTTTAGAAAAATATCTAAATTTCCTAAGCTTATGAGCTACCAAGTTTGAATCCTGAATTAAAGTAAAAAAAATAAGATAAACTATTTACAGCGTAAGACCTTGTAATAGGAATTCACATTACCTAGTATCTACCACAAGTATCAGCCAGTGTGACTAGCACAATCTCACTTCCTGTGGCTTCTCCTTTATTCTTTTATTATTTCACAGATGTCTGCCCATATTCATGAATCCACTGATTAAATAAAGAATGACTAATGAATGACCAACCTCAGATTTTAGTACGGCATACATTTTTCATCACCACCATGTAGATGGTAAAAGGCTTTGCTTGATCTAAGCTTCAAGTCTCAGCATGCTCACCAGCCGGCCTGTGTAGACTTGTAGGTTATTGTATAAAATGAGCATATTGCCTGATTTTTAGTTTGTAGGCTCCTAATGTGACATGTATGGGATTTGAGACCCAGAACCCACATAGTCTAAAATGGATACATATTTTCTTTATATTTCTGTATGCATTAAATAGGAATATTTACAAGGAATCAAATTTTATATTTTACACTGGAATGAGTAGAACGAGTTCTGTGCAGAATACTGTTGGGCTATTTGGCACTTTAGGATGTGTAAATTGGTAAGCACCTCTATACCAAGTATTCATTTTAAGAAATAAGGTTGAGTAACTAGCTATATGTCCTATAGCTGCAGTTTAGTGTATAATCTGTCGTCTATTAAGAATAACCTTTCATGATTGTACTATGAGTATAACTTATATATATATATATATATATATATATATATATATATATATGCGCAACTGCATGTCCTGGGAACTGTCAACCAGAAAAAGGACACAAGAGCAGACCAATTGTACCAAAGTAGCACACAATTTGTCACTTTTTGGTATGTTCTATGGAACAATATGGGTTAAATAGCTGCTCTGCAAAGATCTCGAAATATGTTTCCTATTTACTGTATAGAGCTACTTCTATAGACTTTTGCATATACAGTAGTAAACAGTTCAGTAGTGGTAGAATGAGTTATTGGGAGAAATTTACATAAACTGGCATATATTCATACAGTGGAACTTTCTTTGATCACAGGTATGCTAGTTAACAACACAAAGAGGAAAATGGATCTTGGATATTGTCACAATAATAGAAAGAAATATAAGGTGTGCTTTATAGTAAGTCTATGAACAAAATAAAATATATAAAACTAGTAAGTGCATAAGTAAAAAAACAAGTCACTGCATTGCTTTAGATCAAATATGATTTCATTATGTGTAAATGTGTTTACAGCTTTGAGTCAGAGATGACTCACTGTGATGTTGCTCCAGTTTGTTATGCTCATCCTAAGTGCATTCACTTACACAGATGGTGCCATTTCCAATAGGTCATCAATACATTTCACTATTACAGGTCACTGCCTGTAGAAGGTTAATACTCACTTCTCTGACAATAAGTCAGCCAGCTACAGTAAAAGTAGACAGATGTTTATATGACAGTATCCACTGTATTCTTGTCAGCTGAATCATGGAGCTATACTGTATGTCACACAAGAGGGGTCACATGGCACCATTCCATTCTCTTAACACTTTGTTAAATTTCATGTATTAACATTTTCATTTATGGAAAGAATAAGTCTGACTCAATGATAATTCTCCTAAATGTATTCTCTATTATGATACAACCCCAATTCCAATTAAATTGGGATGTTGTGTAAAACATAAATAAAAATAGAATACGATGATTTGCAAATCCTTTTCAACCTATATTTAATTGATTACACTACAAAGACAAGATATTTAATGTTCAAACTGATAAACTTTATTGTTTTTTTGCAAATATTCACTCATTTTGAATTTTGATGCCTGCAACACGTTCCAAAAAAGCTGGGACTGGGCAACAAAAGACTGGGACAGGGGCAACAAAAGACTGGGAAAGTTGAGGAATGCTCAAAAAACACCTGTTTGGAGCAATCCAGAGGTGAACAGGTTAGTTGGAAACAGGTGAGTGTTATGATTGGGTATAAAGGGAGCATCCCCGAAAAGGCTCAGTTGTTCACAAGCAAGGATGCGTGAACAAATAGTCCAACAGTTTAAGAACAACTTTTCTCAATGTACAGGTGCAAGGAATTTAGGGATTTCGTCATCTACAGTCCATAAAGATTCAGAGAATCTGTACAAATCTCTGCAAGTAAGCGGCAAGGCCGAAAACCAACATTGAATGCCCATGACCTTCAATCCCTCAGGCGGCACTGCATTAAAAACCGACATCATTCTGTAAGGGATATTACCACATGGGCTTAAGAACACTTCAGAAAACCATTGTCAGTGAACACAGTTTGTGCTACATCTACAAGTGCAAGTTAAAACTCTACCATGCAAAGTGAAAGCCATATATCAGCAACACCCAGAAATGCCACCGCTCTGGCTTCTCTGGGCCTGAGATCATCTGAGATGGACTGACGCAAAGTGGAAAAGTGTCCTTTGGTCTGATCAGTCCACACTTTTCAAATTGTTTTTGGAAATCATGGACGTCGTGTCCTCCGGGCCAAAGAGGAAAAGGACTGTCCAGATTGTTATCAACGCAAAGTTCAAAAGCCAGCATCTCTAATGGTATGGGGGTGTGTTTGTACCCATGGCATGGGTAACTTGCATATCTGTGAAGGTATAGTACATACAGGTTTTGGAGCAACATATGCTGCCATCCAAGTGATGTCTTTTTCAGGGACGTCCCTGCTTATTTCAGCAAGACAATGCCTAGACAAATTCTGCAGGTGTTACAACAGCGTGGTTTCGTAGTAAAAGAGTGTGGGTACTAGACTGGCCTGTCTGCAGTCCAGACCTGTCTCCCATTGAAAATGTGTGGCGCATGAAGCACAAAATATGACAACGGAGACCCTGGACTGTTGAGCAATTGAAGTTGTACATCAAGCAAGAATGGGAAAGAATTCCACCTACATACAGTAGCTTCAACAATTTGTGTCCTCAGTTCCCAAACGCTTATTGAGTGGTGTTAAAAGGAAAGGTGATGTAACACAGTGGTAAACGTGACCCTGTCCCAGCTTTTTAGGAATGTGTTGCAGGCATAAAATTCAAAATGAGTGAATATTTTCAAAAAACAATAAAGTTTATCCTCTTGAACATTAAATATCTTGTCTTTGTAGTGTATTCAATTGAATATAGGTTGAAAAGGATTTGCAAATCATCGTATTCTGTTTTTATTTATGTTTTACACAACGTCCCAACTTCATTGGAATTGGGGTTGTAAATGCAGCAGGGTGGATTATGAAGGATTATGTATTGGATGGTAAAAGTGTTAGCTTGAGACAAACGTATCTTCAGTATCCTTGAGGCTGAAGCTCCATGTGGTGTTTTACAGTCCCTGCAAGAAAAATACAGTCCCTGCAGAAAAATAACCACAGCGGAAATGCTGCGATTTCCAAAACCATTGCGTTTTTGGAAATCACAGCATGTCCATTATACTTACAGAAACACTGGCGGTTTCCCTATAGGTTTAATTGATTCAGAAAGTCCGCAGAGGACTTTCTGCTTCAGAGGACTTTCTCTGTGAAAAGAGAGGCGGGAAAAACCACAAAGTGTGGGGCCTTAGCTGTAAATGTGTTTTGACTTCTAGTTTGGCAGCAATAAATTGGTTATAAACCTAATCACAGTACCTTGTAGTGGTGTTTCTACGCAAGGATATAACAAGTCAACATGGGGACCCATAGGAAAACTTGTAATGGGGCTCCACTCTACCATGACCACCTTAAGTATTAAGTTCAGAACTTAATAAGCGTACGATTATTTTGGTCTCCTTTAAACATAGGTATAATGTACATAGTGTTTTCATAATCCAGGGATAATGCACAAAGTGATGTCACAGTACAGGGATAATATATTCATCAGCATCACAGTACAGAGATAACGTACAAAGTGATATCACAATACATGATGCACACAGCAATGTCACAGTACAGGGATAATACAGTCAGCACTTGGCTTTGGTATTTTAATAGTGTTTTATATTGCATTACAGTTGCAATAGTTTATTAACTGGGAAATTCACAGTTTTTATAAGAATATTTTGTCTTGGTGGTGTGCATGTAGCCTTACTATTCTCTGTATGCCAGAAAACTGCCATAGATGGGAGAAGTAGTGGAGTTTTTATGCCTAACTGGCCTAGATTTTCATTTTGGCACACATGAATGCACCTGAATTCTTAAGTAGCTGGAACCTCTTAATAATTTTAGGTGCAGTTAGCGCCAGTGGGGGAATGGAATAAGACTGGTGTACAGAAGACAGGTCTGATGATGAGAGCCCCAGTTATGGATTTTCAGTCAGATATTTGTATTTCATGTCTTATCACTTGGTCATAATAACCTTTCTGGCTCCAGGAATGTGGTTTGTCTGCTTTGTGCCAAGACCCTTTGTTGTTCTGTCCCTGGCTCAATTAGCATACCCCTACACTCATTATCTCCGCAGGAGTTTCCTGCAGAGATGTGGTTGGGAGGGCTCTTGGGAAATAGTCCCCAGACAAGTTGGAGCCAGCCACAGAACAAAGAGAATATGGTTTTATGACAATATCTTCCCTGGAGAACCTCTTACAGTCGCCCTGATAAATTCCTCGGGTGCACCAGGCAGAGACGGATGATTCAAATCCAGGCATGTTACTGTTGAGCGCAGGAAAGAGGTCCAGACACTGATCTCCTTACCCAAAGGGGATTGAGTTGTCATTCTTGGTGTCTACACGAGCCCTATCATACCCCTTGTCCGACTCTACGGTCATCGGGAGAGGAGATATGACGAGTCATGGTTATTGGGATTTTAAGAGAGGGCGGGGCTTCCCCTCCTAGTGACATCACTCAGAGACGAGACTGGTATAGGTATATGGTCTCCCCTGAGAGAGACAGGGAGCTTCTGGTTTCTGGACAGCATTTAGGGAACACATGCTCTGTAACTCACTTAAGGATGCACCCTAGGCCAATCTGCTGAGACCTAGCGAATCAGACTACAACCTTGTTCTGGTATTTTCCTATCTTTTATTTCCCGTTTTATTTTCTGTACTGTATTTTGCGTTTACTTGTATATGCTTAATAATTCATTGATATGTATTTCTGTATATGTTAGTGCCTAGAACCAACCCACTCGGGTTAATAAATATATAAAAATTATAAAGCTCATTTCATATTATCCTATGAACCCGGTCCACTCACGGTGTGTGAGTGGGAGGTAAGATGGTTGATCACAGGTGTGCCAAGCAGCTTGGCAAAGTGAGATCCTTCATAACAGGCTTAACAAATTCCCCCCATCGTGTTCAGATATTGCATATTGTCTACTAAGTAAGATCACACCACCTCTTACCATTTTGTTATATGTTGTCATTTTTTTTTAGAAAGGGTTTCTAATGACGCATCCAATGCTAAAGCCTGTATGATTCTGTGAAACTGACAGCGATAATGACCGCTTTCATAACCACTTTCCTAATGTCATTAAATCTAAGTCCTTTTCTACACAGGTAGATGATGCAATACAATGCTGATGATGGCGGTCTCCAAGGTACTGCTGTGTAAGACGCTGGAGCCCCATTAGCAACAATTCCATCTAATGTTCCATAAACTTGCTACACTAAATCTAGGCCGATCTTAGTAGATAATTCTATTATACATGTACCAAAGTGTTTCTATTTGTCTGCAAAATGAGTTCATTACAAGTACTCATTGAAAAATGTGAGATGGCATTGCACAAATAAAAACCAGTCTCTGTGGAGTCAAAAAATGTAATCTTTTTTACCTTAAATGGTTTTTATTAGGTTTTCAAAATTCTTACAGAAACAAATAGACCAGGAAAAGGTATATAGATATCACATAAACATATAGGCTCAGATTTACTAATAGCTCAACAGTGTAAACTTGGATAGGCAGTCTGAAAATGCCTAGAATTATCACAGAGGCTGATGGTGGATAAATCTGGGGAATCTTTAGACTGTCTAGTCTACGTTTATAGCACCTTTTACTTGGCTTACAACTTGTCTAGAAAGCTGGAAAATTTTAGTCCAACCTAAATGCGCCATATTGCACAATAGTAAATCTGGGCCATAACTTCATCTCTACCCATACTACAACATGTCAGGAAGTTGCAGCAGAAAAACGCAACGCATCGCGCTTTATCCCACTGCACTTTTCACAGAAAGTCCACAGAGGTTTCCTCTGCGAACTTTCTGCTTCCAGTATACCTATAGGGAAACCGCCAGCTTTTCTGTGGTATAATTCACATGCTGCGGATTTTCAAAACCGCAATGGTTTTGGAAATCGCAGCGTGTCCACTGCGTGTATTTTCCCACAATGCGTGGATGGGATTTACTAGAATCCCATCCACTTTGCAGGGACTGTAAAACACTGCGTTTTTTTCCATAGTGTTTCTGCATCAGCCAAACAGCGGCGTCTACGCCACGTGGAGCCCCGGCCTAATAGACACTTTACATGGGTCAACGCATCGGCACTGAATGGCAACAGAAGCTCCTGATCATTGACCACTGTTTTGCTGCATTTAAATGCAACTGACCATCACTATTGTATGGGGATGTACAAATCACATATCCCCATATGATTTGCATTTGTCATGAGTGCACTGCCCTGCTTATACTACGTAATATACAATCTTATGTTACATAAACAGTGTGGTCACATGACAAACCCATATATGACTGTTAGGCGATTGTGTCTAAATTTACACTTAATTATCGGATCACCATCCTTGGAATGGGTGTTTTCAATAATTGGCCAAAACATTGATTCAATATTGTAAAAAATGTTTGCCATCATAAAAACAGAAGCAGGGGAAAATTCACAAAAAAGTGTTTATTTTTTGCATAATAATAATAATGAAAAGACTCCAGAACAAATAGATCCTAGGACTGTGCAGTTCTAAATAGTGCTCATGTGGACACATTCTCTACAAATGCTCATTGGGCTCATTGTAGTCCTGCAGGAAATGGCTGTGGGCTGAGGGTTATACACTCCTGATTTCACAGATAACAATGTTATCTTTATGTTACTTTCTGTATCTCCATAGAGTTAAAAGAAGAATATAAAAAAAGCACAGTATAATTAATACATAAATTATAGGATTATGCAATGAAATAAATTATATAATACAACATATGGACTCACTGCTGATATTCCATCTACTTGAGAAAACTGGACTTTCATACAGACAATTTTCTGGCCAGAATATATATTTCCTAAAATGTGATTTTATTTTATGTTTAAACACTAGGCATTAGATAAATGTCTCCTATATAAACATGTAATACTAAAGGATGGTTTCCTATCCTTTTGTTTTATGGGGCAACTATGAATTAGGAATTTTATGCATCATAAATGAGCTAAAAACAATCTAACCTTAAAGTAAAGACATCACAAGGTGACTCACAAAGAGACAAAATGCAAGTAAATATATTTACAAGTCTGCGGTATAATGGTTTTATTACACTAATAAAATGTTTGAATGTGTGTTTGATTGAAAATCTATATGTGTTTTTATTACACATGACAAGCCATTTGCTTCATGGAATAACATTTCAGATAAGAAATTAAATCAGTCGTTCTGGGTTTGGAAACACAAGTGTAATTTACCTTTGATACAAAAGTAACAGCCTAATGAAACCGATAACGTAGAAAAATATCTACAGCACATTCAATATTCTTTATTCAGATACTATTCATATTAATACCTCTTTACTTTTCCTACATTCTTTTACTTTACAGTCTCATATTAACAAATTTCCATTTTTTTTCGAATCAATCTACACTCAGTGGGGGAGATTTATCAATCTCTCTACGCCAGTTTGTTGGCATAGAGAGATGATATTGTGGTATACATTTGACGCAAGGCCCTTTCTTGTACCATACATGCCCCATAACCCTAGTTTTGTGTTTCACTCGCCATATTGTGTGAATGTGGATGAAGTGGGGCTGGACAGGGAGGGAACATATCGGCCCAACATATTCAATATAACTCACGCCAGTATATTGGCAGTCTCTTCATAAATCCCTTGTTACCTGTACCAGTCAGACCTTTATTAAGACTGGCATACAATACGTCAGCCTTAAAAAAATCTGTTCTAGCGGCTTATAAACAGAAAGTGAAATCAAATCCGTAGAAATGTTTGCATTTATGTTATATATAAAAATATTACTGTAACGTCTCTGCCTGTTCGGGTCTCTGCGCCACCCTCCGCTCACACGCTGCAGCGAAGGAGGCGTATTCAGTTTGATTCCTTGCGTAGGTTTCTTGTTGCTCAGTCTGAACACTGTCCTAGTACCTCTTGTCTGTAATTGAATTTCAGCCACACCCGTCTCTTGCATTTTTGTTTCTCTCTGCTCCTCTAATAGTTAATTTCAGCCTTGCCTGTGTGATTGACAGCCTGTCTACCAACCCAGTCTGGGGCAGGTCCTGACTTTCTATAAACAGGTTGTCAGCCCTTGCATGCTTGCTGGCTATTGATTCTGTCTTGTGACTTGTCCCTTGTCTAGGGACTGTCGACTGGTTGCTGGCTGTCATTTAGGACAGATCGGACAAGTTAGCCAGGGACAGTGCGGGTTCAGCTTTAGGGCTCACCGTCTTGTTGTGCCCCTCCACCCAGGGGTCTGCAGAAGCACTGGGGAATCACTCCTCTAGAGATTCTTTTACAATTACAATTGCATAGTATATAAATATTTTGCTATGACATTCATAGAAGAATATTCTTAAACTGTTAATGATACAGTGGCTTGCACTAGTATTCATACCCCTTGAACTTTTTCACATTTTGTCACCTTACAACCACAAACTTAAATGTATTTTATTGAGATTTTAAGTGATAGACCAACACAAAGTAGCAGATAATTGTGAAGTGGAACGAAAATGATACATGGTTTTCAAAATTTTAATTAAATAAAAATCTGAAAAGTGTGACGTGCAAAAGTATTCAGCCCCCCTATACCAATACTTTGTAGAACCACATTTGTGGTTGTAAGGTGACAAAATGTGAAAAAGTTCAAGGGGTATGAATACTTTTGCATGGCACTGTATATATCATACATGTGTAGTGAATGTGCATTGGAATAATATTGTATGGGTTTAGGAACTAAGCTTGTACCATATGAGGCAACTGTTGGCTGTGTTATACAGTGAATACCTACTGTTAACTGCACTCACCCATCTCAGCTGTTTAACCAATCAACTGCAATTGCAGGACCTATGATCTTATATGGGGGTCAGCCATCTTTAAATCAATCCTCATGCCTGTGACCTCACTGGGAGGTTCCAATGGATTGTAATGACAGCTAGAATACCTCCAGGCCTGTCATCAGAGATGTTATAGTACATCCTGCCATAGGCAAGGTGTAACATAGCTTTGGTTTATGGACAATATACTGCAATTCTGAACAAATGCAGCATATTGTATGAGCAATAGCATGTTCAAACCCCTGGGAGACTAATAATACATTTAAAATAAAAGTTTATAAAGTTATTAAAAATAAAAAACAAAATAATTAAATATTCAAAAACTCCCCTTTCCCCATTTGACGTACAAAAAGAAATAGCAACAATAAATTGGTGTTGTCAAAAATGACTTAACTATTAAAATATAAATGTAAAGTATTTATCCATATGTTGAACACCATAATGGAAAAATATCACAATGCCCAAATAGCCATTTTTGGTCACCCACACAAATAGACTCAAAAGTGATCAAAAAGCCACATGTACACCATAATGATGCCAATAAGAACTACAGTCTCACAAAAAAAGAGCCTTTACACATCTCTGTACATGGAAATTAAAAAAAGGGATTTGTGTCAGGATATGGCAATGGAAAGAAAATTTAGTTAAGTGGTAAAGCACAAAACAATATATAAATTTGGTGCTGACATTATTGTATCGACTCACGGAATAAAGGCAATATGTATGTTTTACCACACAGTGAACACTGTAAAAACACAACCTAAAATGCAATGACAGAATTTTTTCACATTCCTCCACACAAATATTATTTTTTTTACCCTTTCCTAAAACATGGAAAATTGATTGGTGCAATTAGAAAATACAAACTGACCTACAAAAACCCATGTGGTATGGTATGGGTTATCTCATGATACACATTGATGAGAAATTGGTGGTTGATCAACAGCTGTGATCCTCACTGATCATTGGAACTCCACCAACTCTTGGCTCTGCCCAGCTAATTCCAGAGGTGCTTGGTCGTACATTATCTTTAATTGTATTAATTAACTTATGTTATGTCAGCATGTGACAGCTTTCTTTAGTTTGTAAATAAAATATAGTGAAACGATCAATGTGTAGTCTTCTGATCAACAGTCAGTGGTAGGTTTGTCTGAATGTACCATGTATGACTTGCAGTGGATTAAGGCCAGTGCCTCCTCTGCTTTTTTTAGGTTAAGTCACCACATTGTGGAAAAGCAGCATTTTTGCCTACTGTGAAAACCCAGCGGAAAAAAACCCCACTGTGTTTTACAGTACTAGTGTAAGGGTCTTGCCAAACGAAGCAACCCTGACACTACTGCAGCGGTCTGGGAGGAAGGACAGAGACAAGTGAGCCCTAATCTCACCCCAGCCACTGTCCCTTCCTATTGCCTCAGTTACCCTAAACGGTAAAAGGACAACCAGAAGACAAACCCTATACTGGGTAAGTGACACACAGAACAGGACAAAACAAAAACAACACAGAAGCAGAGTGAGCAGGCCAAGGGGTCAGTAACAAACGAGCAAAGCAGTACAAAGTCAAAATCCAAGAGAATAGTCAGGGGCAAGCCAAAGGGTCAGAGAATCAAGTAACAAAGTATAAAGGAGTATAGAAAGACAGCAGGCAAAACACAAGTGTAATAACCGGCAACCTGTTGAGAAATGACATCCTGTATATAGAAAGTCTGGGACCAGCCCCCAGACCTGATAGGTACACAGGCTGTCAATCACACAGGCCAGGAAGAGATTAACTCTATGCAGTCCAGAGAGAAATGTTCAGACACGGGTGGGGCCGGAAATCAATTACACTGACTAGGACCATGTTCAGACTGAGCAGCAAGAAATTTACACAAAAAATCAAACTGAACACGCCTCCTTCGCCACAGCGTGCGAGCGGAGGGTGGCGCCGAGACCCGAAACGGCAGAGACGTTACAACTAGCAAAATGAATGAGATTGTGGATAATCCCATCCACTGGAAAAAAGCGTTGCAGAAAAGCTCAATTTTCAAAAACCACAGAGAAAAGATGCAACAAAAATGCAATGACAAACAGTGCAGAAAAAAATGCAATGTGTTTTCCTCCGCAACATTTTTTAGCTGCATTTTGCTACATGGGGCCTTAGCTTTAAAGTGATTGAAAGTCTGCTGTGTATGCAGAAACATAGCAACCAGTTAAAAAGACCTAACACCCTAAGGTGGTGTTAATGTAAGTGTACAAAAAATTATACTCAAAAAAACAAAGAAAAATATGTACACTAAAATGTAACTTTCAATGATACTTCTAAAAGTATGTGTAAGCTCAACGATTCGTCGGCGTGTTGTGTTGCATTAACAAATATAACAGACACACCTAGCCAGCACCAAAGAGGGCTATATATTAGTCAAATATACTCTAAATCAGGGGTCTCAAACTCGCGGCCCGCGGGCCAACTGTAGCCCTCGGGACAATAATTTGCGGCCCCCACCTCAATATCAAAGTTTATTGTTACTACGGCCCGAGTAGGGTAGCAGGGTACGGAGCCCGCGGCCAGCTGGAGATGGCCGGGCCCCGGACCATTATGATAGCGGTCGGGGAAAGACTGGTTCCCCGACCGCTATACATACTGTTATTGGAAAGGGGCCCTGGCATATTGCAGGCCCCTTTCCAATACATGCCTGCCCAGGGGAGGTGACTGAAAATAATAAACACATATTCTCACCTCTCCTGGGCACAGCATTCTCTCCGGCGCTCCTCCGTCATGACTGAGGCCTGTGATTAGGCCCCAGCGGTCACATGGGGCGCGGGCGCGTAATGACGTCAGTGCGCCCCATGTGACCACTGAGGCCCAATCACAGGCCAAGGCAGCGACGTCGGAAGAGGGTCTGAAGATGGCAGGATGGAGCAAGGATACCAAGGAAAGGTAATACAAGGTGAGTATGAATGTTTGTTATTTTTAATCACTTTCCCTGGGCCTCCGATTATTATACTCTGGGGTCTGAGGAGACCCCAAAGTATAATAATAGCACCGATGCGGAGGGGGCTGTTGGGAGCTTATAATACTGTGTGGGGGCCACTGTAGAGCATATAATACTGGGTGGGGCCCACTGTAGAGCATATAATACTGGGTGGGGCCCACTGTAGAGCATATAATACTGGGTGGGGCCCACTGTAGAGCATATAATACTGGGTGGGGCCCACTGTAGAGCATATAATACTGGGTGGGGCCCACTATGGGGGGCATATAATACTGGGTGGATACCACTGTGGGTAGCATATTATACTGTGTGTGGGGGGAGCAATGTAGAGCATATAATGCTGTTTGAGGGCCACTGTGGAGCATATAATGCTGTGTGGGGGCCAATGTTGAGCATATAATACTATTTGGGGCCACTGTTGAGCATATTTTACTGTTTGGGGACCCGTAACCGGTTCAGGGGGGGCCCCATGTCAAATGTTCGCCTTGGGGCCCAGCCATTCCTAGTTACGCCACTGCTCCGGAGTATAATAATCTGAGGCCCAGGGGAGGTGCGGGAACATAAAAACCAATGTACTTACCTCTCCTGCGATCGGTGTTACTCCGAGCAGGCTTGGGGCCTCTGGTGACGTCATCAGGTCGCGTCGCTGGCCCGATCACGTGACGTGTGTGCACAATTAAACAGGGCCAAAAGCTGCAAGGAGTGCACCGATGTCCAGGATAGGTAAGTAACATTGGTTTTTATGTTTGTCACCTCCCCTGGGTCTCCGATCATTATACTCTGGGGTCTGAAATAATACCGTGTGCAGGGGCCACAATGGAGCATAATACAAGTGCAGGGGCCACTAGGGAGCATAATACCGTGTGCAGGGGCCAATATGGAGCATATTACCGGTGTGGAAAACCTGATGCGGCCCAGCCTCACCCAGACTCTACCTCCAGCGGCCCTCGGGTAAATTGAGTTTGAGACCCCTGCTCTAAATGCACACCTTGCAAGGGAGAGATGGAAGGGAGAAAACATAAAGCTGTCGAGTGTATCTTATAGCCAGCTTCACTCCTCCATACTTCAGATACTGCCACTGTCAAACAAACGGGCTATAACTGCCTAGCCAGTAAAGGACCGACCCACTAGTCTGGCTAGGTAGCTAACTTGAGAGCTTATGTTACACTCCAACAAGGCTAACTAAACACACACATACACATAAAACACACTCCTTGTAGCACAGGCTGATGCGTTTCCCTGTGGACTAGCCACAGTTCATTAGAGGCAATAACGAAAGGACTTTTTTTGTATCAGCCACCCATACTAGGGCAACGTTAAGACAAGTAATGAGTGATGCAGTAATGGGCAACAGTACATGCTCGCCTGGTCAGCCGCAAAATCTGGCCGCAGAGAACACTCCACACAGCCGGATATATATATCCCAAGCCGCGCCTCCAGCTCCTGACATCATCGGGGGTGTACCCAATCAGACAGATACACAGATACACCCACAATAGTAGGCGTCACAGTAAGGATAGACCGTCCATTGGGGCGTGTACAAACACCGTGCATTAACAATGCCACCTGGCGTCCCTAGTAACAACTAGACCGCACATCGCGGAGTGATCTAATGGAGATAAATCCAAGTTAGCTACCTAGCCAGACTAGTGGGCCGGTCCTTTACCGGCTAGGAAGTTATAGCCCGTTTGTTTGACAGTGGGAGTATCCGAAGTATGGAGGAGTGAAGCTGGCTATAAGATACACTCGATTGCTTTATGTTTTTTCCCTTCCATCTCTCCCTTGCAAGGTGTGCGTTTAGAGGATATTTGACTAATATATAGTCCTCTTTGGTGCTGAATAGGTGTGTCTGTTATATTTGTTAACGTAACACACATTCATTGCTATATTACTAGCAGGCGAATCATTGAGCTTTTTATATTGAGTTTACACGTACTTTTAGAAGTATCATTAAAAGTTATATTTTAGTGTACATACAGTATTTTTCTTTGATTTTTGAACATAGCAACCAGCCATCAATCCCCAGTGAGAGGGGTAAGGAGAGCACTCTGCTTTACCTGTGTCTGTCATATGCTGCCGTTACATATGGCAGCAAAGTGTGATGACAGATCCATGTTAAATAATATTGGAAATTGTAAGCAAAACTTTATTGGAATGTTAAAAAATCTTAGTATCATAAATGAGGACCAGTCATGATCAGGATCATATGCATAATGGGAAGATTTGGGCAAGGGATTTACTCGCTTGTCTGTGATAAACAATTTCTGCTTTACATATTTCAATCATTTAGCTTGATAATGAAGCAAATGGCCACTACAGCCAAACTTTAACATTTAGTCAGCCAAACCAACGACTTCTGGTTAAAATGATTCATAGAATAGTCATCCTGATTCAACAGCCATCTACTGTGCAAGTTAATAGTGAACTCTTTCATTTCTCTTTTTACTGCTATTTTTCCAGATAAGCTACATATAGAGTCCTCTGACCTATCCATCAGCTTTAATGTAGATAGTAAATCATTAGACTAGATGCTGTTTGTATAGTAGGCAGTACAATGTAGACAATATGAAAAACAAACTGGGCAGACATTTTTGAACTTCAATATTACAGTAATAGTTATAATAAAGAAATATTATACTTTATTATAATAAAAACATTTCTCATGGGTTTCAATCTTCCAGCAAGAAGTATAAAACTATACACTGTAACCACAAAGAGGTAAAAGTCTTTAGATAAAAACAATCTTTTTTATACAGACCTACTGCAAAATTACTTCACTTTTTATTTCAGATACATTTGATAAGAAAAAGTTGTAAAAAAGTACATAGTCTTTAACCCCTTAATGTTATGCTCCATATGAGTGCTGGGACCAGCTGCCAGAGTCGGAAGATACTCTGACTCCGACGGATTAACCCCCTGGATGCTGTGATCAATAGCGATTACAGCATCCAGGGTCCCCCCAATAAGATTGCAGGTTCCAATGGGTTGCGATGGCAGCCAGGAGGCAAGGCCATGGCCTCCTGACTGCCTATGCATAGTTCCGATGGGACTGATTTTTAGCCATTGTAAGTAAACAAAGATCTAGAAAACTGTGAGGAATTGATACAGAAAGTATATTGGAAAGTATATAACTGTTCATTATGCAAACAATATTATTATTATTTATTCAGAACAATATTGTTCTGAATCTAGACAACTGTTTTAAGGGGCTTGACTAGAGTGCTTTTGCCAGACCATTGTGATAACATAATGGTAGTGGCCTGACTCAGGTAAGGGGCTGGCTTAGTTAGAGGTTGGCATGAGGGTGAAGATCATAGAGCTACAGGAGAAAGTGGAGGATGCTGGAATATCTACAGGAATTTTTAATCATATTATCACCAAGGTAAATGTTTTACTGGTATTTTTGGTTTATCTAGTTCAGGTAAATATGCAATAACGTGTGCACATAGACATAAGTGGCATTTATGAACACTGTACATCCTGAACTTTTGTTTTTCAGAACTTTTATGCATCTCAGGTTTTTTTTTGGATCAGACTATAGTCGCAAATTTGAATTTTTTTGTAATTTTTTAATAAAATGTTACACATTGGAGGAAAATTGTGAGAAAATACCTATAACTAGAGTAAGTAAATAAGTAAAATAAATGAGTATATAAAAAAATAAAATCTTGCCTTAGCATCTGGACCTGTATGTGAAGTATCTGTGTGCAGTCTTATTCTCTAGGCTCAATATTTCATGCTTTAAACATGTATAGTACAGTCTTAAATTTCTAGCTAAAGAGGAATGTACTTCCTGTCAACCATCTTGTATCTTCCATCTTTGTCTGCAGGCCAATCACAGAGCCTACCGTGCTGGCCAAAAGTATTGGCACCCCTGCAATTCTGTCAGATAATACTCAATTTCTTCCAGAAAATGATTGCAATCACAAATGCTTTGGTAATAATATCTTCATTTAATTTGTCGTCAATGGAAAACCACAAAAAGAATTGTCAAAAAGCCAAATTGGATATAATTCCACACCAAACATAAAAAAGGGGGTGGACAAAAGTATTGGTACCTTTTGAAAAATCATGTGATGCTTCTCTAATTTGTGTAATTAACAGCACCTGTTACTTACCTGTGGCACATAACAGGTGGTGGCAATAACTAAATCACACTTGCAGCCAGTTGAAATGGATTAAAGTTGACTCAACCTCTGTCCTGTGTCCTTGTGTGTACCACATTGAGCATGGAGAAAAGAAAGAAGACCAAAGAACTGTCTGAGAACTTGAGAAGCAAAATTGTGAGGAAGCATGAGCAATCTCAAGGCTACAAGTCCATCTCCAAAGACCTGAATGTTCCTGTGTCTACCGTGCGCAGTGTCATCAAGAAGTTTAAAGCCCATGGCACTGTGGCTAACCTCCCTAGATGTGGACGGAAAAGAAAAATTGACTAGAGATTTCAACGAAAGATTGTGCGGATGGTGGCTAAAGAACCTTGACTAACATCCAAACAAGTTCTAGCTGCCCTGCAGTCCGAGGGTACAACAGTGTCAACCTGTACTATCCGTTGGCGTCTGAATGAAAAGGGACTCTATGGTAGGATACCCAGGAAGACCCCACTTCTGACCCAGAGACATAAAAAAGCCAGGCTTGAGTTTGCCAAATCTTACCTGAGAAAGCCAAAAACTTTTTGGAAGAATGTTCTATGGTCAGATGAGACAAAAGTAGAGCTTTTTGGGAAAAGGCATCAACATAGAGTTTACAGGAAAAAAAAAGAGGCCTTCAAAGAAAAGAACACGGTCCCTACAGTCAAACATGGCGGAGGTTCCCTGATGTTTTGGGGTTGCTTTGCTGCCTCTGGCACTGGACTGCTTGACCGTATGCATGGCATTATGAAGTCTGAAGACTACCAACAAATTTTTCAGCATAATGTAGGGCCCAGTGTAAGAAAGCTGGGTCTCCCTCAGAGGTCATGGGTCTTCCAGCAGGACAATGACCCAAAACACACTTCAAAAAGCACTAGAAAATGGTATGAGAGAAAGCACTGGAGACTTCTAAAGTGGCCAGCAATGAGTCCAGACCTGAATCCCATAGAACACCTGTGGAGAGATCTCAAAATGGCAGTTTGGAGAAGGTACCCTTCAAATCTCAGGGACCTGGAGAAATTTGCCAAAGAAGAATGGTTTAAAATTCCAGCAGAGCATTGTAAGAAACTCATTGATGGTTACCGGAAGCGGTTGTTCGCAGTTATTTTGTCTAAAGGTTGTGCTACCAAGTATTAGGCTGAGGGTGCCAATACTTTTGTCCGGCCCATTTTTGGAGTTTTGTGTAAAATGATCAATGATTTGACTTTTTTTTCATTCTCTTTTGTGTTTTTTCATTGCAAGCAAAATAAATGAAGATATTATTAGCAAAGCATTTGTGATTGCAATCATTTTCTGGAAGAAATTGAGTATTATCTGACAGAATTGCAGGGGTGCCAATACTTTTGGCCAGCACTGTATAACAACCGTCCTTCCTCTCTCACCTCTCTCCTTACAACAATGCATAGAAATAATGTACACAGCGATATCATAGTATAGGAATAATGCACATAGTAATATCATAGTACAGAGATAATACACTCAGTGATTTCACAGTACAGCAGTAAGGCACACAGTGATGTCACAGTATAGGGATAATGCACAGTGATATAACAGCGCAGGCAGCGCAGTGATATCACAATTAGGGTTGTCGCACACAGTGATGTCACAGTACAGGATAATACCCACTAAGACATCATCAATGCAGGCATAATACACACACAAAAGGATCAATGTGTACACTGTGAGATCACAGCATCACAGATGGGAGAACCACTTAGCTCCAAGCCATGTTTGACCTGAATATTCTAAATTGTTCGATTTTTCACAAAATGTGATATTTACCAATTTGTCTTGGGCAAACTAAAATGGCCACCTTGACATGCATTGTGCAGTGAAAATACTTGTGTTTGAGGCCCTGGCATCACCTGACAGCTTCTCAGTCAATATTCAGCGGTAGGTGGACACCTTACAGTGCTGATGTCACATGTGGTATATAGATGCTGTGGGCAGGAAAATGAGGCATTTTAGTGACAGTCAAGCTAGCGAAGTATGTGTTACCATTTTTTTCTGCACACAGCAGCAAAACTTGCAAATAGAACTAGAGAATACTAGCAGTAGGCGAGGTAGAAAAGCGTTTAGTCAGATTTAATCAATTACAGTCAGATAGTGAGATATATCAAAGGAGTGAGAATATCTGTGTCGTGAGCCTGACTGCTGCAGTACATACACTGGACAGTTAACCGTTTTATTGCCAATAATCTAATTTTATTTGTTTTGCTTGTTTGTTTAGCAATAGAGCAGTATGATCAGTGATTGTGCACAAAGTGTCTGACATTATTTTTGCTGAAAAGTCAGTCCACTTAGTGAAAACTCTTTAAGGGTTTTTTGGGAAAGAGTTAAATTTTTTAAGTACATACAAACTGCCATTCTAACTGCAAAACACTGATACCGCCTGAGCTAAATTGAAAATTTTCTGTTTCTTAAGGCTAAGGTCCCACATAGTGTCCTGCAGGAAAAACCGTGGCGGTAATGCATTACAAAAAGTCCTCAGAGGTTTCCTCTGCAGACTTTATACTTCCATTATACCTATTGGGAAATCACCGACTTTTCCGTAGGTATAATTGACATGCTGCAATTTCTCAAGGCTGCGCGTATTTTCCCGCAGTGTGGGGATGATAATCTCATCCACTATGCAGAGACTGTAAAACTGCAGCGTTTCCACCGTAGCCAAGCCGCAGCGTTTAAGCCATTTTTCTTTAAATAATTTTTTGTAAAAAAAAAAAAAAAAGACATACATAGTGTCAGAATTGTTGCCAGTCACAATTCTATATATATATATATATATATATATATATATATATATATATACAGCAGGGGGGAAAGTATTTAGTCAGCCACCAATTGTGCAAGTTCTCCCACTTAAAAAGATGAGAGAGGCCTGTAATTGTCATCATAGGTAGACCTCAACTATGAGAGACAAAATGAGAAAACATCTAGAAAATCACATTGTCTGATTTTTTAAGAATTTATTTGCAAATTATGGTGGAAAATAAGTATTTGGTCACCTACAAACAAGCAAGATTTCTGGCTCTCACAGACCTGTAACAACTTCTTTAAGAGGCTCCTCTGTCCTCCACTCATTACCTGTCGTAATGGCACCTGTTTGACATTGTTATCAGTATAAAAGACACCTGTCCACAACCTCAAACAGTCACACTCCAATCTCCACTATGGTGAAGACCAAAGAGCTGTGGAAGGACACCAGAAACAAAATTGTAGACCTGCACCAGGCTGGGAAGACTGAATCTGCAATAGGCAAGCAGCTTGGTGTGAAGAAATCAACTGTGGGAGCAATAATTAGAAAATGGAAGATATACAAGACCACTGATAATCTCCCTCGATCAGGGGCTCCACGCAAGATCTCACTCTGTGAGGTCAAAATGATCACAAGAATGGTGAGCAAAAATCCCAGAACCACACGGGGGACCTAGTGAATGATCTGCAGAAAGCTGGGACTAACGTAACAAAGGCTACTGTCAGTAACACACTACGCCGCCAGGGACTCAGATTCGGCAGTGCCAGACGTGTCCCCCTGCTTAAGCCAGTACATATTCAGACCCATCTGAAGTTTGCTAGAGAGCATTTGGATGTTCCAGAAGAGTATTGGGAGAATATCATATGGTCAGATGAAACCAAAGTAGAACTCTTTGGTAGAAACACAACTCGTTGTGTTTGGAGGAGAGTGAATGCTGAGTTGCATCCAAAGAACACCATACCTACTTTGAAACATGGGGGTGGCAACATCATGCTTTGGGGCTGTTTCTCTGCAAAGGGACCAGGACGACTGATCCATGTACATGAAAGAATGAATGGGGCCATGTATCGTGAGATTTTGAGTGCAAACCTCCTTCCATCAGCAAGGGCATTGAAGATGAAATGTGGCTGGGTCTTTCAGCATGAAAGTGATCCCAAGCACACCGCCAGGGCAATGAAGGAGTGGCTTCGTAAGAAGCATTTCAAGGTCCTAGAGTGGCCTAGCCAGTCTCCAGATGTCAACCCCATAGAAAACCTTTGGAGGGAGTTGAAAGTCCGTGTTGCCCAGGGACAGCCCCAAAACATCACTGCTCTAGAGGAAATCTGCATGGAGGAATGGGCCAACATACCAGCAACAGTGTGTGCCAACCTTGTGAAGACTTAGAGAAAACGTTTGACCTCTGTTATTGCCAACAAAGGTTATATAACAAAGTATTGAGATGAACTTTTGTTATTGACCAAATACTTATTTTCCACCATAATTTGCAAACAAATTTTTTAAATATCAGACAATGTGATTTTCTGAATTTGTTTTCTCATTTTGTCTCTCATAGTTGAGGTCTACCTATGATGTCAATTACAGACCTCTCTCAGCTTTTTAAGTGGGAGAACTTGCACAATTGGTGGCTGACTAAATACTTTTTTTTCCCCACTGTATATATCTAGATAAATAGATAGATAGATAGATACATGCATGGACAAAATTGTTGATACCCCTTGTTTAATGAAAGAAAAACCCACAATGGTCACAGAAATAACTTGAATCTGATAAAAGTAATAATATATAAAAATTCTATGAAAATGAACAAATGAAAGTCAGACACTGCTTTTCAACCATGCTTCAACAGAATTTTTTTTTAATAAAAAAACTCATGAAACAGGCCTGGACAGAAATTATGGTACCCCTGAAAATAATGTGACCAAAGGGACATGTTAAATCAAGGTGTCTCCACTAATTAGCATCACAGGTGTCTACAATCTTGTAATCAGTCAGTGGGCCTGTATATAGGGCTACAGATACTCACTTTGCTGTTTGGTGACATGGTGAGTACCACACTCAACATGGACCAGAGGAAGCAAAGGAAAGAGTTGTCTCAGGAGCTTAGAAAGAAAATTATAGACAAGCATGTTAAAGGTAAAGGTTATAAAACCATCTCCAAGCAGCTTGATGTTTCTGTGACTTCATTTGTGCATATTATTCAGAAATTTAAGATCCATGGGACTGTAGCCAACCTACCTGGACGTGGCCGCAGGAGGATAATTGATGACAAATCAAAGAGAAGGATAATACGAATGGTAACAAAAGAGCCCAGAAAAACTTCTAAAGAGATTAAAGGTGAACTTCAAACTCAAGGAACATCAGTGTCAGATGTTACCATCCGTCGTTGTTTGAGCCAAAGTGGACTTCATGGGAGACGACCAAGGAGGACACCATTGTTGAAAACAAATCATAAAAAAGCCAGACTGGAATTTGCCAAACTACATGTTGAAAAGCCACAAAGCTTCTGGGAGAATGTCCTATGGACAGATAAGACAAAAATCGAAATTTTTGGCAAGGCACATCAGCTCTATGTTCATAGACGGAAATATGAAGCATATCTTGAAAAGAACACTGTCCCTACTGTGAAACATGGAGGAGGCTCTGTTATGTTCTGGGGCTGCTTTGCTGCATCTGGCACAGGGTGTCTTGAATCTGTGCAGGGTACAATGAAATCTCAAGACTATCAAGGGATTCTAGAGAGAAATGTTCTGCCCAGTGTCAGAAAGCTTGGTCTCAGTTGCAGGTCATGGGTCTTGCAACAGGATAATGACCCAAAACACACAGCTAAAAACACCCAAGAATGGATAAGAGGAAAACATTGGACTATTCTGAAGTGGCCTTCTATGAGCCCTGACTTAAATCCTATTGAGCATCTTTGAAAGGAGCTGAAACATGCCGTCTGGAAAAGGCACCCTTCAAACCCGAGACAACTGGAGCAGCTTGCTCATGAGGAGTGGGCCAAAATACGTGTTGAGAGATGCAGAAGTCTCATTAACAGTTACAGGAATCGTTTGATTGCAGTGATTGCCTCAAAAGGTTATGCAACAAAATATTAAGTTAAGGGTACCATCATTTCTGTCCAGGCCTGTTTCATGAGTTTTCTTTTTAAAAAAAATTCTGTTGAAGCATGGTTGAAAAGCAATGTCTGAATTCATTTGTTCATTTTCATAGATTTTTTATATATTATTACTTTTGTCAGATTCAAGTCATTTCTGTGACCATTGTGGGTTTTTCTTTCATTAAACGAGGGATACCAACAATTTTGTCCACGTGTGTAAATAAAGCAGTGTGTAGTAACTGCAGTAAAGTGACTGGAAAAAACATGGCAGGAGACAGGCTAAAGGAGGCAGAGGTGGAAACACTTGTGCAAGTAATAACAATAAGAATGTGGGTGGCAAAAGCAACACTATTTCTGGTTTTGGTGGCACTGCCAGTAGCTGCAGGATTGTTGTATTTCCTGAGAATGAAGATAACGTTTTTGATTACTGAACTCGCACATCTCATTCACAGGAGGATATTGCTTCACTATCAGAACGCCTCAACAGAACGCCTCAATAGAGCACTTGACGCGTTTCTAGGATAGTGCTAACCGCTATCCCGTCATCAGAGGTGTAAAGTTACTCCATTATAAGTCTGTTTACAGAGAGCTATAGTTTCCACCGCTCCCCATCGGCACTAATGCATGGCCATTGCCTATGACTAGTCCAACAGCCATTGAACAGCATTGCAAATATTCTGCTGGGGGTCGGCTTTCCTATTTTGAGCAAATTTAAGTTACTATCATGCACTTCTGAGAAAGAGGAGGGGTTCCTTTATGACTAGGGGTGACATATTATATGTGTTACACACGCTCAAGTCCCCTGGTCATGCACGACTTTACTTGCTCTTACGTTTTCTATCATGAGGGATTATTGTGACCCATTATCTTTTAGATTATATTAATAAAGATAGTATATTAGACATACTCTTTTGGGAAATGACACTTTCTACAGGTTTTCTATGAGTATTTTTTGCAAGTAGAATAGGCAAGGTTGGAAGAAGAAGACATGCCTGTTGGTGGTGGAGGTAGTGGTAGGGGGTGTGGTACTACTATTGGTAGTCGTTCTAGTAGGGGCACTAGGGGAAAATCTGGAGGTGGAAATTATGAGGGTGTGCAGGAATCCCATGGCCATGATGAGTCAGAAAAAAGTGGGGAAGACAAGGGCATTGCGGAAGATATTTTTGTGGATAGCACCTGGCAACCAGGTCAGGATGACAAGTTGACATAAGAGGAAGAGAGTGGTGGCAGTGGTGATAGTAATAATTCCTGCCAATGTGCAGCCCCAACATCCAAAAAGCCTGCCTGGGGCAGACCTAGGGAAAACTCGAGACGTGGGGGTGGTGGCATTGGTGCTGGCAGTGACAGACACGTTTGCACTGCTGCTGGTGGCAGCAATTACTCGCAGTCTTTTTCCATGTGGGAATTTTTTTCTATATTGTCAAATGATAAATTAGGGTAATGTGCAATATCTGCGAACAGAAATTTAGCTGTGGCCATGCAGGAACAAATGTAGGAACCACATCTCTATGTACTCACATGAAAAGGCATCACCAACTTATTTGGCAAAATCAATTTGGCAGTGGCACTGGCAGGGGAAGTGAGCAAGACCATCCTACTCCTTCTCTCTGTGATCTTCCTTGTAGAAAGGCCACTTCTACATCTAGCACATGATCATTATTTTCATCATCACCAACTGTTTTTCCTACTCCTTCTCTTCCATACCAAAGTCTGTTATCCATAAGGGAATGTCTGTCGAAGAAACAGCAATATGCGCCAAGTCACCTAGCGCCAAACTACTGTACCGGTGGTACAGTTGCAGCTGTACCACTTAGTGTATTCCACTGCATTTTGCAAACAGATAGCATATTTTCAACCTCCATGGAGGATACCCAGCCACCATTATTTCCCTAGGAAACTGGTCCCTACTTTATATCACCATATGTTGTAGAATATGGACCTTTCCATGGATATAGCAGTGTGGAGAAAGCCTCTGTCAACACATGGAGATGGGCAGGGTTGCCAGCGACAGTGGCACCAGTATTCTTGATGTGCTGCAGTTGGGTTGAATAATACATTGTCCATGTATGGCACATGTACTGAATCTGGTGGTGCACTGATCTATTAAAATGTATAGCAGCTTAAAAGAGGTGTTGCTCATGGACAGAAAAGTGTCTTTGCATTTCAGTCTTTCTTATGTTGCTAAAAACAACCTGATGGACTTGCAGTGACAAAATGGTCTGCCTTTTCACCGCGTTATCTGTAACATTCCACCTCGGCGAAACTCCACCTTAAACATGCTGGGGCATCTGTATGAGCAGCAGAAGGCAGTGAATGATTACTGCATTCAGCAGGCAACAGGGATAATGTGTTATTTTGAGATCTGCCATTGGAGGCTTATGAGGGAAGTGTGTCGGTTTTTCAAGCAATTTGAAGAGGCCACCAAATTTGTCAGCAGATACAACTGCAGCATCAGAAATTTAGTCCCTTTATTGTATATCTTACAGGAAACATTTAAACTCATGCAAAGAGGGACGGAAGGAGAGGAACAGCTTTAGTCAACGCTATTGCCCTGGGTTGATGGAGGAGGATGAGTACTTGGGTCAGGGTTATTATGGTGGAGGAACTGGGACTTCTAGACTGGAAGAGGAAGAAGACACTCATTTGGCTACAGAAGGGGGCCCTTGATATGTCACAGGCACAGCCAGGGGAGGAGGCTGACCCTTATTTCTTTCAAGATAATGATGATGACGATGACCATACTGGCCAAGAAGACCAACACTAGTAGGCCCCTGGGTCCATGTATAGCATCAATAACACTTGCAAAAATGGCAAGCTGTATGCTCCAATGCTTACACAGCGACAAGCATCAATCACAGGGATAAATACTGGATTGCAGTGCTCTTAGACTCTCGTTATAAAGAAAAAAAGGGGAAATTCTTCCCCCTGCAAAATTGGAATATTATCAAGATAGGTTGTATGCCCAGCTTGCTGCAGCTTTTATGGAGACAACTGCAAGTGACAGTCACACATGTGGTAGGTAGCCTCTAGCCACTCCTAGTCCATCTCACTCCTCCACCTTCTCTGCCAGTGCCACAGCTACAAGTAGCAGGAGTAAGGCTGGGTTCACATCTGCACTTGCATTACGTTCTGGGATTCAATTCCCCTCTCCGCATGAAAAATATGGAGAGAAAAGCTCTGCAAGCAGGACTATTCTCTCCGCGTTTTTCCACCCTTTTCAGGTAGAAACTGAGCGGAAATCACACGGACCCCATTATAGTCTATGGGGTCCGCGGGTTTCCTAAGGTAACCGATTTTTATGCGGATTAGGTTTCCGTTCCGTCCGTTGGAAACCCAAACACAGATGTGATCCTAGCCTAAAAGCAGCAGCAGCAACTGGCTTAAAAAGTCTTTGTCTGGCCAATGAAAGCTGTGATTCTACTCAGCCTGGGATTGGATGAGCAGCATTTCCAGTGTGTCACAATGGACCAGGTAGTAGAGACGAGTCAGAGAACCCCTTGAACCTACTCCTGACATCTGCTGCAATAGTATGGCGGATGTTGGGTATTGAAATATGGAAGTGAAATATGAAATAGAAGTGTCATCAATTTGCAATGCATTAGCATTGTAATGGAAGGCGATGAGTGAAAATGGAAAAATGCCTTTGGTGGGAAGGGGTAAATGTAGACCTTGTGATCCAAATTTTTTTTGTCCTGATCAGAAAAAGCTTGCTTCACTGATGAGGAGACACAAGGTTTGTTGTATTGGAGCTTAGTCTGTAGTACTGTACATGTGGCCTGCATAATGTTCTCAACTTCAGCAGTGTCCTCTAGAGAAGCTGGAAACTTCACTTGTGACAATTTAGTCTACAGTTCTATAATGAAAAACATTCTGATGGAAATTAAAGCCACTTACATAAATTATATTATGTTTTCAGAGAAGCAAACATGATTTGCAAAACATTTTAACTGGAGTTCAATTGTATGTATTGAAGCTCTGCCAAGTAAATAATTAGTCCTTTTTGTGCTTCATTATATTTATTCTTCAAGTATTTACTCTTTATATGTGTATTGTGCCATTGAAGGGCTCATAATTTGTGTTGCTATCTGGAAGATTTGGTGGAATTAACTCGGGAAAAGAAAGTACATGAAGGATTGAGGGTCTTACAGAATGGAAGGAATGACAGGCAATAGCTCACAATAACCAAAAAAAATTGTGAAAAATGGGGTCCCCACATGTAATTTTTTTTTTCAATTATTTATTTATTTTTGTTAAATTTTTGCAAACTACGTTAGGTCACAACCCCGAACCCCCCCCCCCCCCCCAATTTTTCAGACAGATATAACAAGCAGCAGCAGCAGCCTGGAATTTCCTGGGTTTCAAAAACCATGGCCATTCCCAGCTTTATAATACCAGCAAGACATAACACATTTTTCACACAACCCTCATTGTCCATTTTATTAAAAAAAAAACATGATTATCGATGGACTTCAAGCAATCCAGCGTAGCCTGAAAGATAAAAAAACAAAAACAAAAAACCCAGCAGCGTAAAAAGTTATACTCCATGGCCTACAGCCAGCTTCTGCCTTCTGTTGTAAATTAATAGAAACCAGGATTTAATGAACTCTGGTTTCTGTTCTGGCACAGGGGAACTAGAGATGAGACCCACCACGATGATCATACATTACTATAAATCCTGTATAATAACTAATTCTGTAGGATTGCATATTTAAGTTTATTTCAATATATAAGGTTGCTCTAACACAATGTACCATGCAGTATTGTAGCCATACTCCAGGATGGGTCATCTACTGCTTTCACTCCATTCAGTGAAAGCATTAATCAGTAATGGGCTTTCCCATAAAGCATACTTCCAGTTATAAGCAACTTTCATAAAAGAATAGTACAGGTGAAAATAAGAAACTTTATAATATATGTTTATTAAAGAAATATTTTTCTTCTTTTCAGGATGAGTCACTTTCTACATATTAGTCTATAAAGAGGGGAGGGGTGAAGAAGATGCTAATGGAAAAGACAGTCAAATATTTGCAGCTCCTACACTCTAGTACTCTGAGCTCTTTTAACACTGCTTGGTTGCAGATAAGAGGCTTCCAGCGTACAGTATGAGACAATAAATCAATTAACTAGCCAGCAGCAGACTCCTACTTTACAATCCCTTCTCCATAGAGCTCTGTGGTTCAGGCTGAATATGGAGACAAATCTAATGTGAACAAGCAGTCCGATTGAAGCTAAGGATCAGGAGTTTAGCTTAATAAATGGTAAATGAAACAAGTCTCCTTAATAAGATGTATTACAAAGTTTCAGCTGCGTTTTACAGTCACAGCAAGGTGGTTGGGATTCTAGTGAATACCATCCACATCTTGCGAAAAAATACGTGCTGCGGACACACGGTTTTGGAAATCGCATGTCAATCATACCTACGGAAATGCCGGCAGTTTCCCTATAGGTATAATTGAAACAGTAAGTCCGCAGAGGAAACATGCGGACTTTCTGTGAAAAGCGCTGTGGGAAAAAACGTAATGCGCTGCTGCTATGTGGGGCCTTAGCCTAAGACTGGGTTTATATGGTTCCTTTTTGCAGAAGAACTGCATGCTGTTTTTAACTGCAGTAATGAGTAGCACATGTTACTAGGCATCTCACCTGTATGGTAATAACCTTTAAATCGAAAAACTCTGATTTACAATTTGTTAGCATACAGGAGTGTGACACAATGTATCTGGATGCAATCATAACTGAACTCAGTTCTCTGGCCACAGGTGGCATCATATGTGAAACCCTGAATATTTACAGGCTATTTCTCATTATTGACTGTGAAGTTTTCCTGCGAATGAGGCCAGCAATGAGAAATAGCCAGGAATTAATCACTGTATCACTTACTAGTAAGGGAAAGCACCTGTGGCCTCTGAACTGACTGCAGTTATAACTGCATCCAGGTACAGAGTGTGTCACCCCTCTACAGCTGAAATGCATAGTAACGTGCTACTCATTAATGCAATTAAAAACCACATGTAGATCTTATGCAAAAAAGGCCTGTGTAAACCCAGCTCAATTCTGGCCATACAGTAACCTGCAAAACTGTGTGGCCAATAATGAGGAAAGGTCGCAAATCAATCAGTGCTTTCACTTACCTAAGGGGACTGATACACTTGCAGGGTTTGAAGCATAAACCATCAGAAGCCAAAAAACCTGCAAGTGCGGCAGCACCCAAACTGATTTCTTATTTGCTGTACACTAGATGATTTGAGTGAGTGGGAATAATGGTCTGAAGTGGCTTTGAAAATTGTGCCAATTTTTTATTGCTCCCACTATGCTTTACTTGTTAGATGCAAAGACAGATTGTGACATGTAAATGAGTTAACTGGATTAGTAGGTGCAAGTGGCGCATGTAATGTAGAAGTAGACCATGAATTTCAGGTGAAAGTGAAGTGTTCTTCACAATATTTTTCTCTACAGCTGAATATAATGCTTTTCAGAGGCACATAATGGTCTGTCATCACACAGTGCCAAAATCAGATTATTATATGTGCAGCAAATAAAAGTCTTTCCTTACTGAATGCCAGCATATTCCCGTGTTAATAAATGACAAAATAAGTAGCCGAAACAAATTAACAAAAAAGACAAAACAAAGACAAAAGGAGAAATTTTCCTTTCCATTAAAAATTACCATCTAAGGCTAAGGCACCATGTAGCGGGCCGCAGTCAAAAAGCTCTGCCGGGAAAAACCGTGGTGGAAACTGCAGCGCTTTTCACAAAAAGTCGGCACAGTTTTCCTCTGCGGACTTTCTGCTTAAGTTATACCTATAGGGAAACCGCCAGCATTTTCGTAGGCATAATTGACATGCTGCGATTTCCAAAAATGCAAAGGTTTTGGAAATCGCAATATTTCCGCTGCGCGGATTTTTCTGCAGTGTGTGGATGGGATTCACTAGAATCCCATCCACTTAGCAGGGACTGTAAAGCGCTGCAATTGACGCCACGTGGGACCCCGGTAGACCAGCCCCTTCTATTAAGCAAGCCATACACAGTAGTTATATGTTGGCTGAACTCAACAATTTTGAGGGGTCAAGCGACCATCTAGGCACCCCAGTCAGTACTGCTGTCAGCAATCTCATGTGTATGGGGAATATAAATGGAGCTTTATGAATTTGTCACCCAGACATTATCAAAGATAACATAAATATGTTAAGAGATGTGACAGTGGAACTTAGTTGATGATAGGTTGGAGAGGATATACTATTATTATTATTATTATTAATTCCATGGTGCTTTACATAGAGTTTACATACGGTACACAAAATATACAAAACAAATACAATACTAACAGTGACCAACTGGCACAGTGGGATAGAGGGCCTGCCCACAAGAGCTTACAATCTATGAGGGAAGAGGGATAGAAACAGAAGGTGAGGGGAGAGACTGTACAGATGGTGGTGTGGTGACAGTAGTATTATTGGAGGTTGTAGGCCTTCCTGAATAGGTGAGTCTTCAGGGCCTTCTTGAAGCTTGTGAATGTGGGGGTCAGTCTTATGTGTCTTGGTAATGAGTTCCAGAGTTATGGGGGATGCACGGGAAAAACCTTGGAGACAGTTGTGTGAAGAGCGGATAAGAGCAGAGCGGAGTAGGAGATCTTTGGAGGATCGGAGGTTACATGTGGGCAGGAAGCGGGAGATTAGGTCAGACATATATGGAGGGGACAGGTTGTGGATGACTTTGTATGTCAGCATTAGTATTTTGAACTCTATTCGCTGGGCAACAGGTAGCCAGTAAAGGGATTGGCAGAGGGGGCGGCTGATGAAGAACGGGGGGAGAGGTGTATTAAGCGAGCAGCACAGTTTAAGGTGGACTGGAGGGGGGCGAGAGTGTTAGCTGGGAGGCCATGGAGAAGGGTGTTACAGTAATAGATGGATGTTCTTGAGTTGGAGGCGGCAGGAGGTGTTGAGGGTTTGTGAGACTTGGAGGATAAGTCAGAGTCCAAGGTTATCCCAAGGCAATGGACCCGTGGGACTGTGGTAAGTGTGGTTCCATTAATTTTGATAGGTGGGTCGAAAATGATGAACTCCGTTTTCTCCATGTTGAATTTGAGAAAGCTGGAGGAGAGAAAAAAGGCTACGGCTGCTAGACATACATACATAGGCATAAGATATACAGTGTATGACCAGACTAAGTTGGATATGGTTATTGGGTTATTGGTAATTGGATATTATGGTTATATGAATAGGCCTCCTGAAATACATGAAATTTGTGCCACACTTAAATTGGGAATGTTAGGAGCAAGTCTAATAATCTAGGGCAGTCAGTTACAGTAGGTGCAGCATGGGAGAAGTAATTCACATGCTCACCTCCCACATAATCCCACAATGTTTCCATGGCTGGAAAGAAGCTACATATGAGGAACATATTACTGTATATAGTTGTTTTAATTGATCCCCGCTAACAGAGATTGGTACATGACTTTATGGGAAATCTGTCCCTGGTTTAGACTAAAGATTTTTTTTTGTTTATTGGTGGAGGGTGTGTAGAAGAACAAAAAAGTGGTAAGTTTCTATATTGTGATAACATACGTGAATACTTAAATTGGTTTCCCATCCAAGGGTATATTCTGCTTTCCTGTTTTCTCTCCCCTCCACTTCTGGGTTTCAGTAACAAGTTGGTGGGTGGGCTTAGCCTGAGTTATATACAGCTCAGCCAGCAGCATGCTACAAGACTAAACTGCACACTGATATCTCTGAGATAAGAGAGGCACTGATCTAGCCACTATACTAATACTTATCAGGGCTCAGCAGTTACTTGTAAGTACACTTTGCAGAGCTGACAAAGGCTCCATTAGTCATCAATCAAAGTGGAAAGAAGAGTAGAGGTGGTGGGGAACTGGAACTGACTTCAACAGCCTGGCCAGTGCTGCTAAACAAAGGTGGTCTGAAACCTAGCCAACAAACTACATACACCGAGGACACATATTCAGCTATATCTGTAAAACAGAGCAATATACAGTGGGGAAAAAAGTATTTAGTCAGCCACCAATTGTGCAAGTTCTCCCACTTAAAAAGATGATAGAGGCCTGTAATTGACATCATAGTTAGACCTCAACTATGAGAGACAAAATGAGAAAACATATCTAGAAAATCACATTGTCTGAATTTTTAAGAATTTATTTGCAAATTATGGTGGAAAATAAGTATTAGGCCACCTACAAACAAGCAACATTTCTGGCTCTCACAGACCTGTAAGTTCTTCTTTAAGAGGCTCCTCTGTCTTCCACTCATTACCTGTCGTAATGGCACCTGTTTGACATTGTTATCAGTATAAAAGACACCTGTCCACAACCTCAAACAGTCACACTCCAAACTCCACTATGGTGAAGACCAAAGAGCTGTGGAAGGACACCAGAAACAAAATTGTAGACCTGCACCAGGCTGGGAAGACTGAATCTGCAATAGGCAAGCAGCTTGGTGTGAAGAAATCAACTGTGGGAGCAATAATTAGAAAATGGAAGACATACAAGACCACTGATAATCTCCCTCGATCAGGGGCTCCACGCAAGATCTCACCCCGTGAGGTCAAAATGATCACAGGAACGGTGAGCAAAAATCCCAGAACGGGGGAACCTAGTGAATGACCTGCAGAAAGCTGGGACTAACGTAACAAAGGCTACTGTCAGTAACACACTACACCGCCAGGGACTAAAATCCTGCAGTGGTAGACATTTCCCCCTGCTTAAGCCAGTACATATCCGGGCCCGTCTGAAGTTTGCTAGAGAGCATTTGGATGTTCCATAAGAGTATTGGGAGAATGTCATATGGTCAGATGAAACCAAAGTAGAACTGTTTGGTAGAAACACAACTCGTCGTGTTTGGAGGAGAGTGAATGCTGAGTTGCATCCGAAGAACACCATACCTACTGTGAAGCATGGGGTGGCAACTTCATGCTTTGGGGCTGTTTCTCTGCAAAGGGACCAGGACGACTGATCCGTGTACATGAAAGAATGAATGGGGCCATGTATCGTGAGATTTTGAGTGCAAACCTCCTTCCATCAGCAAGGGCATTGAAGATTAAACGGGGCTGGGTCTTTCAGCATGACAATGATCCCAAGCACACCGCCAGGGCAATGAAGAAGTGGCTTCGTAAGAAGCATTTCAAGGTCCTGGAGTGGCCTAGCCAGTCTCCAGATCTCAACCCCATAGAAAACCTTTGGAGGGAGTTGAAAGTCCGTGTTGCCCAGCGACAGCCCCAAAACATCACTGCTCTAGAGGAGATCTGCATGGAGGAATGGGCCAACATACCAGCAACAGTGTGTGCCAACAAAGGATATATAACAAAGTATTGAGATGAACTTTTGTTATTGATCAAATACTTATTTTCCACCATAATTTGCAAATAAATTCTTTAAAAAATCAGACAATGTGATTTTCTGGATTTGCTTTCTCATTTTGTCTCTCATAGTTGAGGTCTACCTATGATGACAATTACAGGCCTCTCTCATCTTTTTAAGTGGGAGAACTTGCACAATTGGTGGCTGACTAAATACTTTTTTTCCCCACTGTATGTATGGCAATGTATTGGGTAAAACATTTCAGTTAACTTAAGCAGGTAGCTTTAAAGATAATCCTGGAGATGGAAAAACCTCTGCGAACTTTCTGTGTGCAAAGCACTGCAGGAAGAACCATGATGCGTTGCTACCACAGGGCCAACGTGGGGCCTTAGTCTTAAAGGGGTTGTCCAGAATTTAAGTTTTTTTTTAGGTTCTGATGCCCATACTATATACAACACAGGGCTGGAAGTAGATTATTGTGGTCCCTGTACAGTGTACCGGTGTTGTGGAAGCGGTCCTGTACAGCTGATTGGTGCAGGGCTTCATGGATTTTCCTAAGTATAGGCCACAAAAACCTAAATCCTGGACAACCCCTTTAAGTTTCACTACTTGTGAAGTGCTGCTGGATTACCATAAACACACACATCAGTGAAGCCTAGTTTTGTTTACAAGTTGTGCTTATACTTTTTATTAAACTGTCTGCAAAGACTAATACAAATAATAAAAAGTAAAGAAACTAGGAAACAAATGAAACATATTTTTTATCAAACAAAAATTGCAGCAGCAATTTATATGTACCTATATAGGGCTGATATAAAACAAATAGAGTACCAGTACTGAAAACCATGGAGAAAGATACAGAAACAAAACAATTTTCATTGTGCAGTGCATATGCTGCTATTCTTTTTCATATGCCTTGTGTATGAGGTATGTTAGATGTACTAAACAATATATTTTCTCAGATGAGCAGGAAGTAAACACTGCTAGGAAAAGGAACAATCACCTGGAAAACACCAGTTGCCCAGATAGCAAACATTACAAATGGCTAACCTCCTGGCAGTAGATGGCAGCTGTAGAGTATCATAGCTCAGAACAGTCACAGCTGATCCCCAGATAATCTACATAATCAGTTTACAGGCCCACAATGTAGAAAAAACTCTTATTAAGTAGGATGGTATTATCTACAATCTAGCCAAGGGTCATATATTAATTGATTAATAGCGGCTTAATTACATAATTATAATAAATAGCACATGTTGCCTGTGTTAAAAGGCAATGGTCACTAAACAACATGCTTTTTACCAAATCAGATCATCTACAATGATATATGCAGCCTGTTGTTTGGCCTTCATTGTACTTTATAAAGGAAATGTCTTTTTTAAGTGACTCTAATAAAAAATAATTATAATTGCTATAAGGCATGATGTAATTCCTCTCCAAGGCACCCACAGTGCTGAGGAAGGCTCACCTTGTATCCTTTTAACTCTGCACTCCCTTTGGCTTTCACTAGTAACCGTCAGTTCATGTTGTACTGCCATAGACTAGATGTTAGATACTTGCAGCATGATAGTGCCACCAATAAGCCAGCTGTCCCCACTATTATAGGGTACTCACTAATTGGTCATAACCTTCTACTGCACTAAAAGAGTAATTTCTACTTTCCAAAGTGCTCATTGGCTACTAGTACTGTTATTGAAACAGGCAAGTATATGTGACTGCTAGAATGACATTGGCCAATAGATACCCAGTGCATAGAGGTAATATATGATATCACTTATGGACCCACTTCGCTGTTTTTGGTAATAATAAAATGTTGCCATTTTTTTCTTTGCCAGGTTGTAGATTAAGCATTAGGCTAAAGCCCCGTGTAGTGAAATGCAGCTAAAAGGCTGCTGAAAAAGTGTTGTGAAAATGTTTTTATTTTTTTCTGCAGAGTTTTTCATTGAGCTTTTGCTGCAGTTTTCTCTACATTTTTCTTCCCCTAATAAACATATTGGGAAAACGCTTGTGATTCCACAGCTAAAATGAATACGCTGTGTTTTTCAAAAAATGTGTGGATAAGATTTAAGAAATCTCAGTGACCTTCTACGTCATTTGAGGCAGAATGGTGCTGGGTCTCCTGCAAGCTCAGGCACTCACAGCAAAGTAGCCGAGCACCTGCTTCTAACACCCAGGATCAGCACATTGTTGATCCCAGGTGTTTAACCCCTTAGATGCTGCAGTAAAAAGTGACTGCGGCATCTAAGGGGTTTTGGAGGGAGGGGGCTTCCTCCTGGAGGCATTGGCACCCTTGCGAACAAGACTGCAGGGGTCCGATGAGTTTGCATGGCAGATGGGGGCCTAATGAAGGCCCCCAGGGGTGCCTATGCATTATCCTATTAGGCCATGACAAAGAATGCCTGTCAGAAAATGACAGTATAATAAATTGCACTATATAGTTGCATGTGCACTACAACTCCAATCAGACATTGGATGTGAATGGTAGTAATCCCTGACTCTCATCTGCCCCTGGTACTGTTCCTGCTGTCCATCATATCTATTGTTTTCCATACACACTTTATCTCCTCAATCCATAAAATATACTGATACAGTCTGATACTTGGCTTTCAGTAAATGTGGCTCTTCTGTATGTCCATTTCTGTAATTAAGAGATTATATTATTAGCCCCACTAAGGGTAGGAACTTTTGTTATACTGAAAATTCTGTGCATAGTTCAGTTCAATATGTTAGGAACAGGACTAGCTAAAATAAATAAAATTTGTAATAAATAAGTATAGGGGATACACAAACCAGTAGCATAATTATATCTTCCCGCTTGTATTACATATGGAGGCCCTGTGCACCTCATTATAAAGCAGGCACATCCATAGGCGAAGCAGGTATTATCAAGACCAATGCAGAAACTTTTGGAAAATGTCCCCCATGGAGTATAAACATAGATATGATATTTTATTTTGCAATTTTCACAAAAATTGATCTGGTGTTTCCTATATGCACAATACAATTTGACTTGGTTCTGATCTTGTTCTTTGTTCGTCTACTGTCACCAACCTAGACCAGTTCATCATGTTTTCACCAGTTGCACCAGAGAATAGCTAGTGATGGGCGAACCCCTCGGGATTTGTTTTATTGTGTGTTCTGCCAGCTCAGTTCCTGATTTGTTTCGGGTCTACAAAGTTTGGTACGAACCACATCTTAAATCGGCTTAAAGGCTGAGGCCCCACGTTGCATAAATGCAGCTTTTTTTGTTGTAGATTTTGGGTCTTTTTTTGAGTCAAAGCCAAGAATGATTACAAAAGGAATGGGAAATATATTGGAAGCTCTTATACTTCTACCTTCTGCTCAATCCACTCCTGGCTTTGGCTCAAAAAACTGCAGCAAAATCTGCAAAAAAAAAAAAGAAGCTGCGTTTCCTCAATGTGGGACCTCAGCCTGAAAGACTATCAGGGCTACTAGAAACCTATATATCTAATTTCTAGCTCTCTAAGGCAAACACAGCCGAAGTTATGTCAAAGTGAAAGTGATATTATTATACTCTGGGGTCTCTTCAGACGTCATAAAGCTCAACGTGTCCATGTGACCACTGGTGTCCCAATCACAGGCCTCAGTGGTGAACCCGGGCTGATGATGTCAAAGAATAGCATTGAACATCACCAGGAGAGCACCGGACAACACGAGGAAGCCCAAAAGAGGTAAGGAAAGATGAGTATGAATGTTTTTTTGTTTTTGTTTTTTTTTATACCTTCCCTAGGCCTCTTTCTTTTATACTCTAGGGTTTGAAGAGATCCCAAAGTATAATGCGTCAGCCATCTTAGTTCACCTGAGATGAATCTCCATTTATTCGGTTCTGTAAAAAAAAAAAAAAAAAACAATTTGGAATATTCGGATCGAACCCAGCTCTGTACGAACCGAATCGCCCATCTCTAGTAAAAGCCTGCTTTCACTGGTTGTGATCCTCAAGTTCTGACTACACATTGACATACACTACACTGACAGAGATGTGGACAAAGCGGTGCTAGTAAAGCCTTCTCCAAGTGTTGCCAAAGCTTCTTCTAGTTGATGGATGGCTGAGCTAGGATCCTCACAACAACAGATCTGTTCTTAGATAACTTAGTTTGCAGCATACACTTGAGCGAGCTGCCTTGTCATTGTCCCACATCAGGGTCAGTCTGCATGGCTAATATGGCCCACGTGCCTTGTCCGCCTGTCGATAAGCACTAAATTGTCATTGCACACACAGTTGTGGATTGAATAAGGAGCCCAGTCATGACAGGTGGAGTTTTTTTTTCCCAAATCTATAATTGTGTCCACAAAGACAATTTAGAGCTTAGTGACTTGGGAGAAGAGGAGAAGCTTTTTTATTGAGACAGTGAAAAAAAATTAAAGAAAAGAAGCTAAAGGTCATCTCTCCAGAGACACTGTAACTCAGCACAGGGTGTGACCTGTTAGGCCACTGTTGCCAAGTGTCATCCTGTAACCATGGCAACACTAGGCCCAACAGCGGTTGTCAAATATTGATTCGCATACAAGATCCATTTTCTGGCATTTGCTGCAGACTACATACTGTACATGTTTACCGGCAGCTCTGAAAATGAGAAAAGTGCTCAGAAAAGGCAATGAAAGCTCCTCGAACTCTGTCATTTTTACTGTCTTTAAAGGATGCATTGAAGAGATTATTTTCTCATGGCAGTGCAATATCCACCAGTAATAATGTATGAACTGAAATATTTTTCCTCACCGATTTATTATTAATAACATTTGTACTTTACATTTATTATTTAGACCAACGTAGAAATGGAACAAGAGTTTCTTCAATGTAAAGAAGTTGTCTTCATTAGTGTTATTAAGATGGCTTCTTACTTGCAGATGCCGTATCTGGTAATGCAAATTGGCCTATATTGTAACAATACAGTAAGATTGGGCCATTTACCCCGGATATTGTACCTGTTTACATAACTTTCACTTTCAGGATATTTAAACTACGCATGAATAATTTACACAAAATCTACAAAATTATTCTAAAGTATAAAATGGCGCTGTAACAATGTATTGTAAATGAGGTGGAAAATGGCCTAGTAATGTGGCAAATTAATAACAGTATTTCTGATGCTTTCTTTAGTCCAGATTCACATTCTGGTATTCTCCACAGATAAAAGCTATGTGTGATTTCAGTCTAAACTCCATTTCTTTTATACAGATCAATAACATATTCCAGGATATGGGTGGCCATATTCTTTTATTCTTTAAAGCTAGGGCCACACAGCGACTTTAGTCGCAAAACACATTGTGTCGATCTGCTACTCTTTTATTCATGCTAGTGAATGGAGTTGCATTGTGACCACAAGGATGCAATGTTCTACGTTTTTGCGACTAGAAGTTGCCGTTGCAGAACCCTCTGGATTGTGATGCCACTCCAATCGCTAACATGAGTGAAGGAGTTGCACAACGACATGGCGATCTTTAGTCTGTGACAGAAGTTGCAGCCGAAGTCGCCGTGTGGCTTTGGCCTAAATTTAAATTGTCATGCAATTTACCCATTCATCTGAATGTGGCATGTAAAAATTCATGCGCTTGCTGCGAACAACAGATGATGTGAATTCCCCCTAAGACTGATGCCACATCTTGGGGAAAGCTATGTTTTTTTGTTACACATTTTGTTGTATTTGTTTGAGCCAAAATCCAGAGTGACTTCAGAAGGAATAGGAAATATATATGAAGCTCTTATAATTGTCTCTTCTGCTTAAACTACTCCTGGCTTCGGCCCAAAACATCAAAATCTACAAAAAAAAACGCAGATTTTTCCGCAATGTGTGGCCTCAGCCTAAGGCCGATTGCAGACAACCGTGGCCGAGATCAGTGTGCTATCCATGTTTTTCACAGATAGCACACTGACCCTTTCATTTCTTTGGGCCCGTACACACGATTGTGAATTTTCACGGTTCTCCATGTGCGGGCCAACAGTCTGGGCTGCAAAATATAGAACAGGTCCTATTCCTGTCCTATTATGCGGCCCTGCTCCTCTTCATTTACTGAAAGGGGCCGTGGAAGCACGACCGGTGCAGAGGAGGCACATGGGTGATATCCGCGTGTCCCCCGTGCTCCGCCTGTGCCTTTAATTGAAGGCCGGCTGTAAGCACACAGTCGCCTGCAACCGGCCTAAGGTTGGAATAATAGTTTTTAATTCAAGCACAGGAATGGATATAGAATATAAGACATGTATCAGTGTTTCATTTTTTTTTTTTTTTTTTTTTTTTTTAAACTCATCAAAAACTGCGTTTGTCATTTCAGCTTACAGAAAACTGCTTAATATCAATGTGTTAGTTTGGTGATTTTTTTACCATTTTTAACTTTTTTTTTCAAAAGGCAGCATACCCTAGCTATGATGTTTTTTTCAGCCTTTTTCAATAGACGTTTCCCAAACAACTGCATGGAATTTATGGAATTTTTTTTTTATAAGCCTCCATCCAAAACAAATGCCATAAACTATGTGAGTGTAGCCTAAAGAAAGTCCACATGAGTTTTCCTGCACCTGAATATCAGTCAGTGCTATTTATCTGAATGGAGTTGTTTGGGTGGCAAGCACATAGATTTCAGCAAAACCCATTTAGAGGAATGGGAAAGTTGCACAATTTTTTGCAGCAAATCTACTGCATGTGAATTTTTTTTTCTGTGCTTCTGTGCAGTCATCTAGTCATGGAGTTGTCTTATCAGTGACTAACAGCCCTCAATGTACGCTGTTGTGGGAAACTTGAGGCTTATAACAGTATACAGCCATTGGCTGCCACAGGTAGGCAGGGCTTCAGACACTGAATTGGGTGCAGCACTGACTCCTCACCCAGAACCTACATTCACATGACGAAGGTGCAGTGGCATAACGATCACAGTCGCAGGGGGTGTGACCGCGACCGGGCCCGGTGGGGTATGGGGCCCGTGGCCAGCTGAAAATGGCCGGGCCCCAGACCACTGTGATAGTGGTCGAGGAAAGCCTGGTTCCCCGACCACTATACATACTGTTGGGCCCTGGCCCAATCACAGGTCTCAGCAGCGATGTATGAAGAGGGCCTGAAGACACTGAAGACGGCAGGATGGAGCGAGGATGCCAAGGAAAGGTAAGGCAAAGTAAGTATGAGAGTTTGTTATTTTTAATCACCTTCATTGGGCCTTCGATTATACTCTGGAGTCTGAGGAGAGTATAATAATAGCACCGAAGTGGAGGGGGGCTGTTGGGAGCATATAATACTGTGTGGGGGCCACTGTGGAGCATATAATACTGGGTGGGGGCCACTGTAGAGCATATAATACTAGGTGGAGGCCACTGTGGAGCATATACTACTGTGTGGGGGCCACTGTGGAGCATATACTACTGGATGGGGGCCACTGTGGGAAGCATATAATACTGGGTGGGGGCCACTGTGGGAAGCATATAATACAGGGTAGGGCCATGTGTGGAGCATATTATACTGTGTGGGGCCACTGTGGGTAGCATATTATATTGTGTGTGAGTGGAGCAATGTGGAGCATATAATGCTGTATGAGGGTTACTGTGGAGCATATAATGCTGTGTGGGGGCCACTGTCAATCATATAATACTATCTGGTGCCACTGTTGAGCATATTATACTCTTTGGGGCCCTGTAACCATCACTATGTAGAATTTGCTGTAGGGAGGGGGGTAGGGGGCCCCGGACAAAAGTTTGCAATGGGGCCCACAAGACTTTAGTTACGCCACTACCAAGGTGCAAAACGGCCATGAAAAATGTAAATTTTTTATGGCCATATTGCATTCGAGGGGCACCCATTTTCAAGGATCCCTTTTACATTTGCTTGTATGGAGGGATCTGTGAAACTGGATAAAAACAGAAAATGAACTATATTTTGATGGACATTACAACATGTGAAGAGCCCCCATACAGTGAAATTAATGTGCATTTTTTGTTGTAGATTTTGCTGGATTTTTTTTAACCAAAAACAAGGAGCAGAATTACCAGAAAGGCGAAATTGAAGCCACTCTTGGCTTTGTCTGAAAATACTGAAATCTGAAACAAAAAGCTTTTCTAAAACATGTGGCCTTAGGTTTAAGCTCCTATGTAGCGAAACACAGCAAAAAAAAAAAAAACACTGCAGAAATGTATCGCATTTTTTCTGCAGCGTTTTTCATTGTGTTTTCGCTGAGTTTTTCTCTGCGGACTTTCTGCCCATATTATACCTATAGGGAAAACTTCAGAGTTTCCACAAGTATGATTAACATGAAAACGCCGCTTTTCCACTGCAGTTTTTTTACACTGCGTTTAGCTAGAATCCCATGCACTTTACAGGGACTGTAAAATGCTGCTTTTGCACAACACGGGGCTTCAGCCTTAGGCTATATTCACATGAACGGGAGCAACAGCTGTGAGATGACCATTTGTGTAACAGCTGAATGCCAGCCAGCCATGAAAAAAATGTACCATTTCATCCAATTTTTGCAGTCCTTTTTCTCTACAGTTGTGTAACTATAGCCTGTCTGTGTAAATGGAAGCAGAGATTAATAGATATTGGTATCTTCCTCTGCAGATTTTTACATACCTTTCTTTTGAGGTGCAGAAAAAAACCCCACAAAAAATCCACAAGATAAATGTACCCTGAATCACCCCTACTATGTGTATAATCTTGACTGGCAAATGAGTGTTCAAATGTGAACATGGACATAGATAATTCGACAGTATTTTCTACATTTCAAACACTGACATTTACCCTCCATACAACAAACATATTTTACCTTTTTGCACTGTGTAAGGTTCACTATATTTCACTCATACGCCTAATATATACTTACTAGTTTGTGTGCATCACCTTGTATAATGTGGAAACAAGTTATATACAATATTTTTTTTTCCAAGCAGACCACTAATGCCTACTACACATGCAGCACCGAGATGAAACACAGGGAGAAGCAATGCCTGCCATCTCAATTACAGCATGAGAGTAAATGGAGCTTGTGAGGAAGTAGTGATTTCTCCTCTGAATTGTAATCTGATTACTTTGTGAATGGCTCCTAGTCCATCCTGCTCGCTTAATTGATACAGCACCTGCTCCAGTCATTGTCCCCTATGTTATGTCCACCTGCACAATATCTAAGAAAGGTCATCAGTAAATAATCTTTCTTCCATGTTAATGTAACAATGTGTTAAATAATCTGCTCATGCCAGTTTGTGTCTAATAAGCCAGGCAATGTATTACCTAACAGAGCGACAGTATACCAATGTACATGCAATATAGAAATAATATTATCCAGCACAGTCTATGAGCATTTGCTGTAAATGAAGCATGTAAGGCAAATATCTGTGTAAAGCCTTTAACTGCTTTAAAATTGTAAAGTGTCCCATTGTAAAATGATTACTTTTCTGCTGCTGCAGGAGGCATCGTGCCAGGCTCTAGACTTCAGAATCCGTGTTGTATTATCATTGATTAACAGTATTTCAGATATTGTCAATAACTTTTCATCAGAATCATCTATTTTTTTCTTTTTCATTTTTTTATTAATAGTAGTAGCTAGTATATGATCTATCTGCGACATCACAACCTCTTCAAGCATCATGACATCATGACCAGGAGAGGTAAGGGAAGGTGAGTATGAGAGTTTTTATTTTATTGCACCTCCCCTGGGCCTCCACTTATTATACTCCAAGGTTGAGGAGACCCTGAACTATAATAGTGGTTTGTGTCTGACAGACCTCATAAATCTTGGGTTTGGTTGAACCTGAGATTTTTGGAAAATACATAACAAACTCAGCTTGTTACAAATCAGTTAACTCATTGCTATTCATGACCAACCAGTGGCAAACTTAAGTCTGCCAAAAACAGATTAGTCATGCTGGATATTTTTGGCTGGTTGTTGGCTGATAATATCAATGTATGGCATGACTGGTGCTTTTGATCAAATGGCTGCATGAGTTCCTGATATCAGGATGTCAGTCAAACCAGAGACACCTTTCTGTAGAGAGCACTGCTTTGGAATTTTTGCCCCTCATCAGGTTGACTGGGTGAGATGTTTTCCTTCTGGAAAGTGCTAATTTGTTTATTTGGTCACCAGGAACATTGCCTGGAAGATTGCCTACAGCAGAGAACTCTCCACAAGGAGAACCAGTACCTTCCAAGTGTTGCACCTTTTGATCTTAGTTATATTGCTTATGATCTCATAAGCAATATAAGCTGGACTGGGCAGATCACATGGAGGTCCTGTACAGGAAGGGCTACAGCAGGCTCTACCTGCTTAGGAAGCTGAGAGCCTTGGTAGTCCAGGTGGCATTTCTTAGGACTTTTTGCAACTCGGTATTGGCATCAGCCATCTTCTTCGGAGTGGCCTGCTGGGGGAGCAGTATATCATTCCAGGAATAGAAATAAACTCGACAAGCTGATTAGAAGGGCCAGCTCTGTCCTGGGGAGCCCCCTGGACCCAGTGCAGGTGGTGGGTGACAGAAGGATACTGTCTGTGGTGGGCTCCATGCGGGAGAATACCTCCCATCCCATGCATGAGACCGTGATAGGGCTGGGCAGTACTGTCAGTGACCGACTGCTTCACCCTAAATGTGAGAAGGAGCGCTATCGGAAATCTTTCCTCCCCACTGTGGTCAGGCTGTACAACCAACACCGACCTCAATGGAGATTAGTCCATACAGAGAACTGAAATATCTTTCTGTCTGGAATATCAGATTCCGCCCCCAAATCCATGGCAGATTCCGTCCCGTTCTGACACAATCAACGTCCTGCTCGATCTTGTCTTGCATTCATTCATCTGGGCCTAATTCTCAGTGGAATGCCACAATGGAATGCAAATTCCCTTCATTGGCATCTTGACGCAACTGTGACGCAGCAGAATATGGCGGCGGAAGATTTTTCGCCTTGTGAATGTACCCTTAAGTGAGCAAACTAAAGCTGCCCATACACAATAGATTTTAGACTTGTGAAGTGGCAGATTTGGGACTGTCTGCTTTTGGTTGGTTGTATATAAACCTACAGCAGTTCATCCCTTAAAGCCATCCATCAGCTAAAGTTAGTCAAAATCAAAATCTGTTGTGTTGGATTTTTTTCTGCTGTCTGTATTCCATGATCGCCGTGTATGGGCTAGACTGACAAACTTATGGGCTGTTTTTGTGTTGTGGGAATGCATTTGTACTATTAACACACACCCACAAAGTGTCCATCATTTCCTGCTGTCAGCACTTCAATAGCATTGAACGACTTTCATCTGGTAACTTTCCAAGTGTCTGGGACAGTCGAACATTCATCATAAGGTTTGTGGCTATTCATGTGTTTGGGATAGTTGACCATTATTATTATTATTATTGTTTATTTATATAGCATCATTAATTCCATGGTGCTTTACATTTGAGACCATATGACCAACCAACCACAGTTCATTTCAGATGAGTGATAGCAATCTAAAATTTAATGTGTATAGCTAGCTTAAGACTTGGCTTAGAAAGAGGAGATTGTCTAAAGCTACATTCACATGACAGTGATTAATTGTGATTAAATTCAATGTCAGTGAATGGGGGCTATTCACATGATCGTCAAAATATTTCACCAACCGTCAAAATATAGGCCATGTCCTATTTTTGGCAGTTTTCACGGATCTTTTCATACATTCAAATATATGGCGGATCTGTGAAAAATGGCCGTTTTTCATGGCCGTTTTTCACCTCAGTCATCTGAATATAGCCTAAGTTATAACATGATGTGCTCAAACCATCACACAACATGGGGAAGCGTCATAAATATGCTGTATCTTGTGAGTGCCTGATCAAAGGTACTGTTGTCTAAATTATAGGCAGCATTAGTAAATGTACAAGTCTATAAATTCACTTATATTCTGAAGTTCTTATTTACTTTTATTTGTAAAGCGCTGTGGAATATTTTGTATATATATATATATTTTATATATGTTTGTAGACTGGAATACAGTTCAGTTATACATCGCATAGAGATGCTTACATTTAGACAACCCAGCAACATAGTTAAATTGCATTGGTCATTTTTTGCAGAAAGTGCTAATTTATTATGCATACTGACATTTATAGTCATGGCACAATACTTATTCCTGCAGGCTGTAGTGCTTATCTAGTACTGGTTCTCAATCCATTCCTAAGGGGTTTAGGGTCAGTGACCCCTTAAAATGAATATGTTGAGCATGAAATGTGCCTATATAATGGAACAGCTACTAACTTGGCAGCTACTAGTGTCTTGGGTTAATCATTTCAGCTCTGAGTTGTTGCCTGTGCCAGTGGAAGACATTGCCTCTAGATGTAATTCTTGGTGTGAAAATGTGGTAATATTATGTAATTGAATTGCAAAAGCTGGCTCTAGAGGTGCAAAATACATACAGCCCGGTGCTGTACCTATCAATCTCATGTGTAATGGGCCTGACAATGTCTCATTAGAAATGTTTTATAAAAAAAAGAAAGCTTGAACTATCTGTTCTTACTCTCTGCGATTTATGGGATATAAACTCTCTTCTAAAGAATTTTACTTTGTTCCTACTCCCAGTGGAACAGCTATATTACATTATTTTAGAATAAATTATGTAAACTTCAAGCATGCTTTCAGCGTAATACCTGTATTACCATTTCAATTTTTGGGTACATCGGCTGCCTCCATTACAAGCTTCAGATCGCACCACGGAACATATTACATAAAGAATATAAACAGCTTTCTGTTCAGCTGAGCCAAGCAATGGAGCATTATAGTGGTTATGAATTATTGGTCAATTGCTTTGTTCTAGGTCGAAGGTGGGGAAATGGAGGAGAAGGAATTATCTAGCGACAAAGCATACTTTACTACAGGCATGCTCATGTCTGTCTATTTTAGCTGAGCAAGATGTATTATAAGTCATCTGGGGTAGTCTTGGCTACTGTTTAGACGTAGCAATCGATTAGGCTTCTTTAATAAATGTCTTTGCTTATCACACATAATGTTGCAGATTGTATGTCTACTTAGGAACCGCTTTGTCAGCATAACAACATAACAGCACTGATGGAGCAACTAACAGTACCTTCTGGCGAAAGGTATATTGTGGTGTGGCATAAAGGTTTTATGCTGTGCACTACAGTATACATACATACATATCCAAAAATGAATTCTATACCTATGGTACTTTATCTGTTTGACCCCTTATTCAGATGCAAACCCCTGTAGTGTCTGTAAAAGTTTTAAGTGTTGAAATATGATGTTATTTACTTTATATCAAAAAATAATGCCAGAACTGTTGCTTTGTTTGTTTTTTTTGGTAACTTGTCTTCCCAAAAAATAAGATAAATAAAAAGTTATCAAAGTATCAAGTTTACATACATCCAAATGGCACTAAAACAATCTAAACAAGCCCTCACAGCATTGAAAAATGAAAAAGTTGTAGATCTCAAAATGTCAAAATAAATTTTATTTTAACCCCTTAACGACCTTGGATGTACTATTACGTCCTGGGCGCAAGGTACTTACACTTTGCCCGCTTGCTATCTGGGCGGGCGGCATCGGAACTAGGTGGTAGCTGTAACTGACAGCTAACACCCTACTCCATAACCTCCGGTCGGAACTGAGTTCCGATCAGAGGTTTTAACCCCTTGGATGCCGCGGTCAAACATGACCGCGGCATCCAAAGGGTTCCGCCATGTTGCCGCCCCTCTCGGCAACCCCCGCCGCGAGATCGGGGGATACCAATATCTATAATCTGCAGCCCGGGGTCTGTCCAGTGACCCCCAGACTGCCTGGAGACCCCACTACCTGGTTGATCCTGCTGGGCCCTCCAGAAGTCAGGCTATGCATCTGCATAGCGCTGACTTCCTGTATTTTTTTTTTTTTTTTTTGAGTTGGAAGGGACCTCAAGGGCCATCAAGTCCAACCCCCTGCAAAAGCAGGAATTCCTAAATCATCCCAGCTATATACCTATCCAGTTTCCGCTTGAAGATTTCAATTGATGAAGAACTCACCACCTCCCGTGGCAGCCTATTCCACTCCCTCACTACCCTTACTGTTAGAAAGTTTTTCCTAATGTCTAATCTGAATCTCCTTCCCCTTAGTTTCATCCCATTACTTCTCGTGCTTCCTTCTGCTAATGAGAATAGGGTAGATCCCTCTGCACTGTGACAACCTTTCAGATATTTAAATACCGCTATTAAGTCTCCCCTTAGCCTTCTCTTATGCAAACTAAGCAGTCCCAATTCTTTTAGCCTTTCCTCGTAGGACATGGTTTGTAGACCTTCCACCATTTTGGTTGCTCTTCTCTGGACCTGCTCCAATAAATCGATGTCTTTCTTAAACTGGGGTGCCCAGAACTGTACACAGTATTCCAAGTGGGGTCTGACCAGGGCAGAGTACAGCGGAATAATTACCTCTCTTGATCTAGCTTCAATGCTCGTCTTGATACATCCTAGAATTTTATTAGCCTTTTTAGCCACCGCACCGCACTGTTGACTCATGTTGAATTTGTGATCTACTATTATGCCCAGATCCTTTTCCCCTGTACTCTCACTTAGTACTATTCCTCCCATACTATATATGCTTCTTGCATTTCTGTTACCCAGATGTAGGACTTTGCATTTGTCCCTGTTGAATACCATTTTGTTCACCTCAGCCCATTGTTCCAGTGTGTCTAAGTCCTTTTGGATGCACTCTCTCTCCTCTCTAGTGTTGGCTATTCCTCCTATCTTTGTATCATCTGCAAATTTTATTAGTTCCCCATTAATCCCATCATCCAGATCATTTATAAAAATATTAAAAAGTAATGGGCCCAGGACAGAGCCCTGCGGCACCCCGCTTTTTACTTTCTTCCAGTTTGATGTATAACCATTTAGAATTACTCGTTGTGCCCGATCATTAAGCCAGTTGTGAACCCACCTCTCTGATATTTTATCAAAACCATACTTGATCATTTTTTCAATAAGAATGTTATGTGATACTTTATCAAAGGCCTTACTAAAGTCAAGATATACTATGTCCACTGCATTCCCCTGGTCCAACCACTCAGTGACTTTATTGTAGAAGGAAATAAGATTAGTCTGACAAGATTTATTAGGCATAAAGCCGTGCTGGCTCTGATTAATTAAAGCCTTCCCATCTAGGTGCAATATAGACTGCAAGACACTTGTATGCTCGTGTCTTGCAGTCTATAGTACTGAGCCAATGATGAAAGCATCGCTGGCTCAGGTGTCCTAATGGGACACATGAAAAAGTTAAAAAAAAGTGCAAAAAAATAAAAATAAAGTATGTGAAAAAAATTAATAAAATAATAAAGGCCCAAAAATTCCCTTTTCCTATATAAAATGAATTATATAAAAAAAAAAAACTAAAAATGAATAAAAACAATGCATATTTGGTATCACTGCGTCCATAACAACCTGTACAATAAAACTGAATCAATATTTAATGTACATGGTGAACGTCAGGAAAAAAAACGGAAAAAAAATGCCAGAAGTAATGATTTTTCACCATCTCGCCTTACAAAATATGCCATAAAAAGTGATCAAAAAGCCATATCTACCCCAAAACAGTACCAATAAAAAGCACAGATTGTCCCGCAAAAAATAAGCCCTAAACCAACTCTGTAAACTGCAAAATAAAATGTTACGCATCTCAGAAAATGGTGATGCAAAAATAATTGATTTATGACCCCAAATGGGTTTTTGTTCTGCAAAATTAGTATCGCATAAAAAAAACAATATAAATAAGGTATCGCCGTAATCATAACGACCCGCAGAATAAAGGTAAACTGTTACTTATGCTCTACGCTGCATGACAAAAAATTTAAAAGGTAAAACACAATGCCAGAATTGATGTTTTTTTTTTTTTTAATTCACCAAGAAAGAGTTAATAAAATTTATTCAATAAGTTATAGGCACCCAAAAATGATGTCATTACAAAATACATCTCATACCACAAACAACAAGCCCTCATATGGCTACATCACCAGAAAAATATAGAAACTATAGCTCGTACAATGTGAATACAAAAACCCCAAAAATCGCCAAATCATTAGAATACACCCGGCTGCGGCAGGAAGGGAATGTATAGGCTGTGCGAGCCTATATCAGGGGACAAACCAGATTTAGAGTTTACGAGGGATAATAAACCAGAAGTGACTCCCAGAGTGACCCCCCCCCCCAATAATAGGAACTACTGGAGAAATAGTAGGGAATTTAGTGTACCCAATGTACTCCGCACAGCTTACATATTCACTGTTCACCATCCACTATACAGTCACGTCTGGGATACTAATGCTCACTACACCCCTTGTTAAATTCTTTGAGGGGTGCATTTTTCAAAATGGGGTCATTCCCTAGGGGATTCCACTTTACTGGTACTTTAGAGGATATGAAAACATGACATGTCGTCCAGATCCCAAACATCTGAATTTGCGCTCCACAAGCCACATAGTGCTCCTTCCCTTCTGTGCCCTGCTGTGTGCCCAAACTGCAGCTTATACCCACATGTATGACACTGGTGTACCCAGGATAACGTACTTAATGTCATATGTGGGTATAAACGGCTGTTTGGGCATAGCCGGGCACAGCAAGGAAGTAGCGCTATTTGGTTTTTGGAGCACAGATTGGACGGTTTGGTTTTTGGACGCCATTACACTTTTGCAGAGCTGAAACGCCAGTAAAGCGGAATCCCTGACATGCCACCCCATTTTGGAAACTGCACCCCTGAAGGATTTTATCCAGGGGTACAGTGAGCATTTTTAACCCCCAAGCATTGCTACAATTTATTATCCATAAATGAATACGCAGCTGATGGTGAAAGGTGAAAATGACAATTTTTCCAAGAATACATCATTTCAGTTTGGGATCCCCGCTTAACAGTTTTTGGAGTGTGTGTCTGCTGACACAAGCTGGGTACAGCATATTGGGCACTGAAATGGGATATCTATGGAAAAATTTCATTTTTAACTTCATTTTCAGCTGCACATTCATTTCTGGAAATTAAATTAATGCAACACTTAAGGCTTAATAATGCTCGCTACCCCACATGATAAATCCCTTGAAGGGTGTAGTTTCCAAAATGGGGTGACATGTCTGCGGATTCCACTTTACTGGCGATTCAGGGGCTCTGCAAAAGTGGCATGGTGTCTGTGATGATTCTGCCTAAATATGGCCATAACTCAGCTGTATTTTGGTCTCTGGGTATAGGATATCCCTTCTTGCTTGCTTGCATACTGTGCGCAGCTATAAGCCTAGGTGCATATTGGCAGTAGCGGCTAGGCTGGAACAATAGGGCTCCATTGTATTCCTATACAGCCCTGGCTGATCAAACAATAGTGCATTGTTCAAGCCTGGGCTGTTGACCAGATATGAGTGATAACAGGGTATCAATTCACTTTGTCTCATCTACATACAAAGGGTCTGAATGTGATTGAATTAACTCATCAGACGTACTGTCTCCAGTGACCTCATTCTGGGAGGGGGGCATAAAGGGTATAAAAGATGAGGTAAGAGGTCTGTGGGAGGAGAATATGCAGTAGATTACACTATAGAGTTGATGCTATGGAGACTTTGACTGAGATGCTACTATCAGCAGGCAGGTTGGAATGCTGCTGCTGACGATGATGAGCCTACAAGAGACTGAGAGAGACTATTGGACTAATGCTGAGAGACTGTTATGAGAGCATGCAGGCTGGATTATTGTTCTGTGATGCCACATGCTAGGAGTTAATGCCACATGCTGAAAAGTCTCCACTGGTGACTCACACATGCCATGTATGAGTGTTGGACTATAGAACCACATCAAGGACATGTGTGGTAAAGTAATCATTTCACCTTTAATCCCTTTTATTTTATTTGTACTGTATCTTGTAACTAGTAACTGTTAATGCTTGCATATGTCTGCATATCTGTTCTGATCTGTATATGTTAGATTTTAATACCGACTCATTTAGGGGTTAATAAATATATAAAATTTAGAAGGCTTGTCTTGTATTTATCTGGTGAACCCGGCACTCACTGGCGGTGAGTGTGGTTTTTATATGAAAGAGGACTCAGGGTGTGGCCAAAGCGGTTTGGCGCACTGAGGATCTTTCACAGTGTCCAAAAAGCAAACTGTGCTCCAAAAACCAAAATAGCGCTCCTTCCCTTTTGTGCCCGGCTCTGCCAAAACAGCAGTTTATACTCACATATGGCTTTGTTAAGTATGTTGTCCTGGGTACACCAGTGTCAAACATGTGGGCATAAACTACCATTTGGGCACAGAGCAGGGGGAAGATGTGAAGGAGCACTATGTGCTTTTGGAGCGCATATTTAGATTTTCGGTTTTTGGACACCATGTCACATTTGCAGAGAACCTAAAATTGCCCCTACAAAATGAGGTCACTTCTTGGGGAATTCCAGTTTACTGGCACCTCCAGGGATCTGCAAAAACAACATGGCATCCAGAAAGTCCCTCTAAATCTACACTACAAAAGCTAAACAAGCACAGTGCTCCTTCCCTTCTGAGCCCTGCTGTGTGCCCAAGCAGTAGTTTATACCCAAATATATAGTTTTTTTTTGTCCCCGTGATAGCCCACTTAATAGTTTTAGGCGTGTATGTCTCTGATGCCACAAAGTGGCCGCAAGGTATTAGGCACTGAAATTGAATATTTCTTTAAAAACTTTAATTTTCACTTTGTACATTAATTTTTGGGAAGCATTTTTAGGTTCAAAATGATAATACCCCTTGATACATTCTTTTAGGGGTGTATTTTCTAAAATGGGGTCACTTTTGAGAGGTTTCCATTGTATTGGTATTTTAGGGGCTCTGCAAATGCGACATGGCATCTGAAAACTATTCCAGCCACATCTGCCCTCCAAAAGCCAAATAGTGCCCTTTCCACCATGTACCCATACAGCAGATTACAACCACATATGGGGCATTTCTGTGTTCAGAAGAAATTGTGTAACAAACTGTGAGGTGTTTTTTCTTCATTAACTACTTGCAAAAATTAAAAATATGTCGCTAAATGGACGGTTTATTGGAAAAGAAAAGTAATTTTTCATTTTTACGTCCCAAAGTCAATAAAATCTGTGAAACCAGCTGTGAGGTCAAAATGCTCACTATATTGTACACCTACATAAATTCTATGAGGGGTGTAGTTTCCAAAATGGGGTCACTTTTGGGGGTTTTCATTGTATTGGTACTTTAGGGGCTCTGCAAATGCGACATGGCACCCGAAAACTATTCCAGCAAAATCTGCCCTCCAAAAGCAAAATAGCACTCTATCCATTTTGAGCCCTGCCATGTACCCAAACAGCTGATTACAACCACATATGGGGCATTTCTGTGTTCAGGAGAAATTGTGTAACGAACTTTGGGGAGCTTTTTCTCCTTTGTCCTCTTTTGAAAATGAAAAATGTGGGGCTAAATTGATGGTTTATTGGAAAAAAAAGTAATTTTTCGTTTTCATGTCCCAATGTTAATAAAATCTGTGAAGCAGCTGGTCACTATACCCCTTGATATATTCTGTGAGGGGTGTAGTTTCCAAAATGGGGTCATTTTTAGGGGGTTTCCACTGTATTGGTACTTTGGGGGCTCTGCAAATGCAAAATGGCACCTGAAAACTATTCCAGCAAAATCTGCCCTCCAAAAGCAAAATAGCGCTCTTTCCATTCCAAGCCCCACCATGTACCCCTACAACAGATTACGACCACATATTAGGTATTGCTGTGTTCAGGAGAAATTGTTTAACAAACTGTGGGGAGCTTTTTCTCCTTTAACCCCTTATGAAAATGAAAACTTTGGGGATAAAGTAACGTTTTAGTAATTTTTCATTTATACAATGTTAGTAAAATCTATGAAATGGCTGTGGAGTCAAAATGCTCACTATACCCCTTGATGAATTCTGTGAAGGGTGTAGTTTCCAAAATGGGGTCGCTTTTTGGGGGTTTCCTTTGTACTGGTACTCTAGGGGCTTTGCAAATGATACATGGCACCTGAAAACTATTCTAGCAAAATTTGCTTTTAAAATGTCCAGTGTCGCTCCTTCCCTTCCATGCGCTGCCGTGTGCTTAAACATGAGTTTACAACCACATGTGGGGTATTTCTGTGCTCTGCAGAAATTGCATAACAAACTGTGAGATGCATTTTCTCCTTTAACCCTTTGTGAATGTGTTAATTTTAGGGCTAAATTAAGGAATTAGTGGAAAAAAATGAAATGTCTAAATTTCACCGCCATATTGTTTTAATTCCAGTAAAATGGTTAAAGGGTTAACAAACTTCCCAAATGCTATTTTGAATTACTTGGGGGGGGGGGGCAGTTTTGAAAATGGGGTGATTTTTGGTTGTGTTTTAAAATCCCTTTCAGAACTGAAGTGGTCCCTAAAAAATTAGTTTGGGAAATTTTCTTGTAAATCTGTAAAATCGTTGTAAGCCTTCTAACATCCAAAATAAATGAAAGGACGATTAAAAGATGATAGCAGAGATATGGAAGCTAATATGTATTAATGTATTTTGGTGGTATGACTATCTGTCTGAAAAGCAGAGCATTTCACATTTTGAAAATTGCGATTTTTTTCCAAATTTCCATCAAATTTCCTATCTTTTTATAAATAAATACAAAAATATTCATTAGTGTTTACCACTAACATGAAGTACAATGTGTCACTAAAAAACAATCTCAAAATCACTTGTGTAAGTTAAAGCGTCTCAAAGTTATAAAAAGTTATATAAAGTGACACACGTCAGTTTTGAAAAACGAGGCCTGGTACTTAACGCACTTTTGGGCTGGGTCCTTAAGGGGTGAAAAAAAAGTGTTTTATTTATGTGGCAGTAGCAAAAGATAGCAAAATCTATATAACTGTGATATTACATGAAGTTAACATGTCATTTTACTGCATATAAAGTACTGTAAAAACAAAACTTGAAAAACAATAGTGGTACTGCCTTTTTTTTTCCAATTGATTATAAGTGCCATTAAAAAAGTGCAACGCATCCCAAAAAATATGATCTTTCATAGAGCAGTATTGACAGGCAAATGAAAATAGCTCTTGGAAGGCAGGGATGAAAAAAATGAAAAATGCAGTGCCAAGGAGTTAATTTATTTTATTTTTGTTTTATTCTTTGCAAGGTTAAAATGTACCTGTCATTTCATTTGACTTTTCAAGAAAGATAAGGTGCTGTGTGTATGTATCAGAGGAAGTGAAGTGCAGGGAATATTAGAAATAATACTTGGATATATATTGTTCATATATATATACAGTATATATATATACACACGTGGACAAATTGTTGGTACCCCTCGATTAATAAAAGAAAAACCCACAATGGTTACAGAAATAACTTGAATCTGACAAAACTGGAATTTGCCAAACTACATGTTGCCACAAAGCTTCTGGGAGAATGTCCTATGGACAGATCGAAATTTTTGGCAAGGCACATCAGCTCTATGTTCACAGAAAGAAAAATGAAACATATCTTGAAAAGAACACTGTTTCTACTGTGAAACATGGAGGAGGCTCTGTTATGTTCTGGGGCTGCTTTGCTGCATCTGGCACAGGGTGTCTTGAATCTGTGCTGGGTACAATGAAATCTCAAGACTATCAAGGGATTCTAGAGAGAAATGTGCTGCCCAGTGTCAGAAAGCTTGGTCTCAGTCGCAGGTCATGAGTCTTGCAAAAGGATAATAACCCAAAACAGCTAAAAACTCCCAAGAATGGCTAAGAGGAAAACACTGGACTATTCTGAAGTGGTCTTCTATGAGTCCTGACCTAAATCCTATTGAGCATCTTTGGAAGGAGCTGAAACATGGCGTCTGGAAAAGGCACCCTTCAAACCCGAGACAACTGGAGCAGTTTGCTCATGAGTAGTGGGCCAAGATACCTGTTGAGAGGTGCAGAAGTCTCATTGACAGTTACAGGAATCGTTTGATTGCAGTGATTGCCTCAAAAGGTTGTGCAACAAAATATTAAGTTAAGGGAACCATCATTTCTGTCCAGGCCTGTTTCATGAGTTTCTTTTTAAAAAAAAATTCTGTTGAAGCATGGTTGAAAAGCAATGTCTGAGTTTCATTTGTTCATTTTCATAGAATTTTTATATATTATTACTTTTGTCAGATTCAAGTTATTTCCGTGGCCATTGTGGGTTTTTCTTTCATTAAACGAGGGGTACCAACAATTTTGTCCATGTGTGTATATGTGACTAACACTAAGTTCACACTAGCATTTGAGTTTCCACTTTCCACTTAAAAAGTGGTTATGCTATAGACTATAATGGGGTCTGTCGGGTTTTCGCTGATTTTATACTGAAATCGTGGGAAAGAAAAGTCCTGCTTGCAGGTATTAGTTGTTACATCTCCTGCACTTCTTGCTCACTCCTCCCCCTCTCCTCTCCATAGCCTTCAATAGACATGAGTCATGTGATCTGATGTAAATAGCATTGATTTTCAGAGTGAAAGGTAGTTTAGCAGAGGGAGTGGAAGCAAGGAAACAGCCTGATATGGGCAAAAAGAGGTATGTCTATACTACAGAGTTTCTTACAACCACCTGTACTATTCATTTATGTATTGAAAGTTTATAGAAACAATAGTACTTATTTAAAAACTTACCTCTCCATTTATTGTTCATGTGGCCAAATGGCAAGCAATGTTGCTAGTAAAATGGAGGCTTTATTGGCAACAGCTTATAGATATTTGCCACTAAGGGTGGATGGGTATTAGGACATGCCAGTGGATATAGCTTTGTTTGCAGTGTTTGTCCTGAAAATATGTTATACGCCTTGTATATGTCTAGATACGCTAGTTTTCACCATGTCACCATGCCACGGCAGAAAAAAAAAAAACATACCTCATGTAATTTAGTCCAACCCTCCATTAGAGTGTGGTTTCTTCCAGGGCTATTAGCAATCTCTCTCGTCAGAGTACACCACCACACTGATGTATATTGGTACAATTATTAGTCATTTGTAAAGAATCTAGCTTTATTTCCTGTAAATTTACAAGAATTTATATTGATAGGCAACATGATACAGTATGTTTTATACTTTAAAGTCATAATAAGGTATCAGCATTGATATACAGTAGTACTACTAAAGAGATACTTGTGACATGTTAATAGATGTGTTAAATTGGGTTTCCCTGTAAAGTATAGTAAAGCTATAAAAAGTGGTAAGTAATTCCAAGTGTGCTATCAGGCTTGTAGTACAAGTGACATCTTACTGGACCGATGCTTCATCATATCCGCTGAGGCGTGGCGTTCATCACTGACTGTGAATATTATACATGGCTCACTGAATCATACATTTTAGCATGCAGAGGACATTTTTGTTATTCAAGTAATATTAAGCTGTCATTTGCCTATTCAGATCTGAAACCTCAGTGTCAAGTATGGTTTAAGTGTTGTGACTGTTCTGTCCAACATTCTCTCTAATGTGTTCAATTGACAAGTCTGCTAATAAGTGATAAACATCATTATGAGTTACAACCATGACTATAAACCATTTGTTCACAGCTTACCCAATTGATGCATCACGCAGATAGCATTCTAAGCAGTTCTTTTTACAGTCAATGTTCTTATTTTATGTAAAGAAGATTTAATACGGTAAATTATGCATTACAATTATGTAGGTTTATGAAGTGATATGATCTTAATAACAACCCAATTTTAGCATTACCCATTCACTATCAGTTTTTATAGCTTAGAATGTATTAGAACAGTATATATCTACATACTGTATGTGTACTGTGACAATTGGGGGTAGTTTAGCATCAAAGGTAGGAGCTTCCTGGACTTAACAGAGGTATTGGTGGCGCGGGGTGCAAATAAACAGCATATTAGGTAATGGCAATCCAAAAGAAATGGCTTTATTCAGCTTGTAAAAGTAAACAGGAACAAAAATAACAAAACAGCCTAGCCCACACACAGGGCAATACCTCACTTCTTGAGCCCTGACTAAATTCTGTGTGCAAGAAGCTAGGCTGAGGTTTCTCCTCATCAGTCTGGCTCACACTGAGCTTAACCAAGTCAGTTGTGGAATCCAGTCCTCTTGGGACAGACCACCTGTCTGTCTCTAACTGGTCCACAGTCCACCTACTCCCTGCAGGTCACCAGCAGCACTCTCCTGCTGTGTGCACTCCCTCTGGAGTGAAGCCCCAGGTATGGGTGTGGTCAAGGACCTTTTCAATCCGGTTTTTGGGTCGCTCACCAGTGCCCTCTAGCTTCACACTCTTACAGGTTGAAAACCATCTCCATTCCACAAAGCTGTCATATAAATAGTAGTTAGGCTATAAAATGCATGTAATATCTGTTCCAAAAATAATTTACCTATATGTAGATCAATTTGAAGGGAACCTATCAAGTTGAACATGCATTCCAATCTACCACCAGATTGTAGAGTAGTAGTAGTTGAGCAGATTTATAAGTAATTTTATGGCAAACAAATTAGTATAACTTAACCCTGTCCAGACCTCCTCCACATCCACAGGTTTTATCCGGGTGTTTCTGATCGATGTTGGTGCTGTGGTTCCAAGAGAGGTACCCTTTTGCATATTTGGTGGGAATGTGGGGCGATTAAGCCTTTTTGGGACTCAGGGTTCGATCTGTACACTAAGGTCAGTGGCCACTCGCTTACACCTTCTGCTCAGCTTACTCTCCTTTCTGTTATCCCTAGATTTTGGCGGTGAAGAAAGATCTCCTGCGACACTACCTCACGGCTGCCAGATTAGTTATCCCTAGGCACTGGCACAGTGTTACTGATACTACCCTATTGGAGTTTCTCCAGGAGCTTCTCCGCTTTCGGAGAATAGAGGCCCTGATTTCTCCAAGTTCGAGACTCTCTGGTGGCCGTGGGTATTGTTACAGGAGTCTCGTGAGTTTTCCAAACTTTTCTTGTGATCTCAGGGCTGTCCTCAGGAACCTCCCACGAAGTGTCTACTCCCTGATGATGCCTTGCCCTTTCCTTCATCGGTTCTTTTGTTCCCTCCTCTCGTCTGTGGAATTGTTGTGTTCGTCTGTCTCCCCAATTCCTTTGTTCTGCAGTTGATTGTTCTACTGTTTCCCCGTTAATGTTGCCGATGATGGCATTGCTTGAACACATACATTTGTGGGCTCTGAATCCCACAGATTAGCTGTGTATCTTTATGCTGCCTGTATTCCTATGGCGTTTCTATTCAAATGGTTACTCCATGCACTTGATGACCTGATTATATTCCTCATTTTTGCCCACAATATTCCTTTAATTGTGTTTTTGTGGCTTGCAAGTCCATGTATTCTATGTTGTTTTCTGTTATATTGAAAATTTATTCAATAAACATTGATTAAACATAAAAGCAGTGAACAGATTTGTTCATGAAAAATCAATAAACTAATGTCTTACTAAGTCAGTGGAGTGAAAAAAGTTGCACATATCTGTTGTTATTATATTATCACTGGAGAAAATATCAAAAATTGCAGGATCTGGATGACAACAGAGTAATAGAATAATGTAAGGGTCTTGCCAAACGAAGCAATACCCTGACACTACTGCAGTGGTCTGGGAGGAAGGACAGAGACAAGTGAGCCCTAATCTCACCCCAGCCACTGTCCCTTCCTATTGCCACAGTTACCCTAAATGGTAAAAGGACAACCTGAAGACAAGCCCTATACTGGGTAAGTGACACACAGAACAGGACAAGACAAACAAACGACAAAAGAGAGGTCAGGAAGCCAAGGGGTCAGTAACAAACGAGCAAAGCAGTACAAAGTCAAAATCCAAGAGAATAGTCAGGGGCAAGCCAAAGGGTCAGAGAATCAAGTAACAAAGTAACAAGGAGTATAGAAAGAGAGCAGGCAAAACACAAGTGTAATAACCGGCAACCTGCTGAGAAATGACATCCTGTATATAGAAAGTCTGGGCCCAGCCACAGATCTGATAGGTACACAGGCTGTCAATCACACAGGCCAGGAAGAGATTAACTCTATGCAGTCCAGAGAGAAATGTTCAGACACGGGTGGGGCCGGAAATCCATTACACTGACTAGGACCATGTTCAGACTGAGCAGCAAGAAACTTACATAAAGAACCAAACTGAACCCGCCTCCTTCGCCACAGCATGCGAGCGGAGGGTGGCGGCGAGACCCGAAACGGCAGAGACGTTACAAATAAGGTATCTAAATCTCACACATTGCTGAGAGTTAGATTCTGGGCAACCAAATGTCTTCACCTGTCCCAACTGCGAAGCCAGATGGACTTGTGCTGAATTTGGACCCAAGTTATCACCGCAGAAACTAGTATAAGAAATAAACGCTCTACAAACTGAAGTCAAACCAGAAACCACAATTAACTCACAAGGCAGATCTAAAGCAGAAGGATGAATCAGAAGAGTGAACATGTCCAAGCCAAAAGGTCAATCCTAAAGGTATCATCAAAAAACAAGCAAATTTCCAGTGACAGGCCAATGGTCAATAATACAGCAATCCAGCACAAACAAGAGAGAGTTAAGAGCCTCACTAAAGTACAAACTAATAGCAGGCACCTGGATGGGCAGGAACAGAGTTTAAATATCCCTCCTTAGCTGCTGATTGGATAGCAGAGCTCTGAAAACTGCAGAAGCTTCATATGTTGGCACAGTAACCTTAAGGCAACAGCAGCTAGCTGTTTAGGATACTGAGATTTTAACATCTGTTTTTTTGCATTAATCATTCCTTCTCATGCATTCAGCAACCTGTATTTCTAATTTACAACATCTTCTATGTTCAGATTTTTGGTTCAGGGATGTTCCATAGCACTAGTCACATTATCTCTCCCCCTCCCATCGCATTCATTATTGTCTAGTATGCATAACCATGTGCGCACAGCTTTATGGCATTTCTGTATCTTTTCCTCTTGTTCTGTTTGTGTAAGACACTTGTGTGTGGATTTTCTATCACAGGACTATATCTTTGGTAAGAAATGTCTTGTGTTTCGGCTCAATGATGACATGCTGAGCTGTACAAAGCACAGCGTGACTAGCAAAAGCTTGTTTACAAAAGGGAAGGAGGAAGATTCCCCTATATGGCCAACGATCCTCCAGCGGCCACCATGTTATGGGCGGGAGTGCTATTCACACAACCTAGGCAGTCAGCAGAACAGGGGCAGGGTGACTATATCTATAAAGAAAATGGTGCAGAGGTGTCAGGAGCACCACATAGTAAGCGGCAGTGCCCATTTATATACACATATCTGTCTAAAGTTAATTTGACGTGGCCATCCCCTTTAACCTTATTGAAATCCCTGTTCTTTCTGAGTTTAGGAGTCTAGAGGGTGGTCCTAATCAGCAATGGATAGTCACCTCTATATGCATGCTTATACTTGGAAGGCTGTCAACCACTGAATGAGAGCACCCACTGAACTCCTAAGCAACCAAATTGCAAGGATTTCAATCAATAATTGAAAAGGCTATACTAGATCTACTTCTTCCAAAACTGTATATTACTCTTCTCAGTGCCTCGTGCTATATGACATGTTGCTGGTAGAGTCAACTGTATTTTTGTGGAGACAGCTTCACTTTAAGGGTAGAACTTGTAATTGGAATACCCCTTTATTTGATATAGTAAAGGAAGGTCAATCGAAGTTACTGATATATGTACTGTATAAGGCAGGCTAAAGGTTGCCCATGCATTTTTCTTTTACCATGATTAAAAGTGAGCAGTTCATTTTTTTGGTTTTTGTGTAATCCAGAACTTTGTAACCACTTTTGCAGTTAAGATGGATAAGATACTTTATTTTCCATCACCACAGAGAAGCCTGTTTGGTGGCAAATACAACTACTTGTTTTTGGACTACTGTTGAAAAAGTATATCTCATGTTAGCATTTATAATTTTACTATTTTACAAAATAAGAGAAATCTTCTGATCATCTTTTAGAGGAAATATATTGTTCATGATTACAATCAGACTATAGGAAAAATGAATTGAGACAATGTAAAATGATCTTTATTATTATCATAATTGTGGTAACACTCTGTGCTGTCAGGGGGCTTAGTCATGACTAGCGCCCCTTTGTCATGGAATGATTAATAAGACCTATTAAACAGAGGGGATAATTATTTCTGGGAATATTAGACTTCCTGAATAAGAGGGTATCAAATTAAGATGGAAAGGACTAAGCAGAGCTCTGTGTACAGGTCCCCAGTGATGCTGCTGCAGAAAGCCAATATATCTCAAAGTGAAGTCTTCAGAGACATACCAGACAATCCATACTAATGTAATGATTTTGCAATCATGTCCTGTGTCCCCTTCTGTCTTTTAGGATTTCTTTCTTCTGGCTTCCTGGTTGGTGAGATGTGTGGTCTAAACCAAGAAGACCAGAACAAAAAGGGATGTATGAAAGAGCAGGATGGAGGATGACTAGCAGCACCAAATATGCTACTTGCCATAATAGCCAAATATATCTGGCAAATCCCTGTGTCATTTCCCCAGTGCAAGACTTCCTGCTCAGCCTTTTGATCACTCTCTTGAAGCCAATTTATACCTCAGCAGCTTCTAATGTGTTTCCTGAGACTCATTTCCTTTGTAGGAAATAGATTCTTTTGGAAATAGACTGTGGGTTATGATGGAAATTGTAGCTGTGGGTGTAGTGTTTTTAAGCGATAGGAATACCATTGAAGGTCATTTTATTAGTAATAAGATGGAATACCCAATGTATCCCTGGATAGCTATCTAGGCTTTGCAGTAATTATCTGCATGCACAGAGATATCAGTATTGTAAGAGCGAAACTGTGTTATGATCACTAAAGGGAATAACTTTATGCAGTGAACAAAGCAGACCTCCAAAGTGTAAATCCTCATATCTGACTTTTTCGAAAATCATTTCCACATACGAATGAAATTTTAAGGATGCCTTTTGAAAATGGCTTTGAATACATTTCACTGCCTAACTCTCTGCCATGTAATATGTTTCCTATAATGTTCTATATCAATTCTAATGATCTCATAGTAGGTGATAATGTCGCATAAACTCATAACCTACATACTATACATTATTAACACAGTGCAACAACATTGAAATAATAGGCAACCATTAACATAGATGAAGATAACTTGTAGGCAGCAATAACAGTATTTGCATTTACCATTGCAACTTACATCAGTCAATATATCTAGAAGCATTGGTGACACAAATGGAAGATCACCACTGAAGATCGCAGCTGGTTCCTATTGCTAGAAAAAGAACATATGAGGTGAGCAGTCACTTTATTGATGTTGCAGTTATACATCAGTGGAAGAACTGGCAAAAGACATATTTGGAAGATTTATCACTACTAGCCCACCATACAAATGGTACATTGGTCTGCCCCTTAGTACAGCAAATTCATTGATGGCGCCAATTTTGTTGATAAATGAGGATGATACATTTGACTTGCAATTTGCAATACTGTTCCAGTTGTCAAACTATTGATAAACTGTAAAAAAAAAAAAAAAAAAAAAGAGCCATGGTTTTTGTGTGATTCTGGGGCCCTGCCTACTTTCACAAAATATTTTGACAAATCTGCCCCATTGTCGTCTAGCAAGGTGGATTCTTAAGGATAAGACCACATTATGTGCTGTGCATGGCCAAAATAAGGTCAATCTTGTTGGTCAATGAATGCACAAGTTTGAAGTTAATTACCCGCAAAATCAGGTGGCCATTGGCCTCTGAGGATGATATGCAGATTCCGGGCCATGTATTATTATCCTAGGGGTGTTTTGCATGAACCAGTAATTTGTTGATTGAGAGTTCATAGCAACATTTGTTCCCAATCAATGGCCCATATAACAGGTATGATAAGCTGACAAATGAGAAAACACGAATTATTGGCACATGGCTGTCGTCAGCGCTTTTCCCCATTTAGGGCACTGATCATTAAGGCACATTTATACTGGACAATTTCAAACCACTGACAAATGGTTTGGAAAATCATTCCTTAGGATCTGATAGATCTCCTAACCTAAACTTTTTTTGCAGACCACAAATAGGAGGTTCCCCTCAGCTAGATGAGGTATTTCATTATTGTTAGGTGATACATCTCACGAAAGACATTGGCTAGCCCAGGGATCAGCAACCATCAGCACTCCAGCTATGGTGAAACTAAACTGCCAGAATACACATGTGCTTGGCTGTTCTTGGAACTCCCATAGAAGTGAAAGGAGCATACGGAGTTGTAGTTTCACAACACTAGGCTAGCCATTGATACCTATTATAAATGTTGCTATGAGAGGCATCTATATTTACATATTGTGCTGCTAACAACGGTGACTTTTCTGGTAACATTACTGATGATAACAATAAATAATGTTTTATATTGTTTTATAATGTTTCATATTGTTTTATTATTAAGCTTTACTGTATTAATAGTGGCCAAATAGATAGGAGATCGGACAACCATGGAGATAACTGGCCACTGTAAATGGGCCTAACAGATCCGATCAGATGTTAGATCCCCATTTATCATAAAAATGTGGTTCTTTTTTGTACAAAGATCTGTATTATAGAAGTATGAATAGTGCTTAACCAACTTGTAAAAATGGTCAGAAATCTTGGAAACCCTGAAATGACATTGCTGTGCATTTTTTGTCCATTGTGGGATATTCTGTTCCTTTTTACTTGTACTTGTAGTATTTTCCTGAATGGATAAATAAATAGATGGGATTCTCCACTGATTTTTTATTCATGCATGGTTACATGAAAGTATCATGTGTGCTGTTGAGCTTGCAAATCTTTTTAAGGCTGAGGCCCCATGTTGCGGTAACACAGCTTTTTTTTTTGCAGATTTTGCTGTGGTTATTTCAGCCAAATCCAGGAGTGGATTGAGAAGAAGGTAGAAGTGTAAGTACTTGCTATATATTTCCTATTCTTTTTGTAGCCATTCTTGGCTTTGGCTCAAAAAAACGCAGCAAAATCTACAATAAAAAAAAGCTGTGTTTCTGCAATTAGGTCTCAGCCTAAAAATGTTTTCACATCTCAGACATTTACGGCATATTCACAAGTTGGTGGGAAAACCACATTAACACGTTTAGTTGAATGTCATTTTTGATCTTAAAACATACAATATATCTTGCTAATTCTTTTTGATGATGTACACTATGTCACTTGCCATTTTGTTCCTATTTAATGTACCTACTGATGAACATCATATGTTTCAAGCTTTACATGTCTATAGACGGTAAGATGAAAAATAGCTATTGCACAAGGATTGGTCATAAGTCTATAAATGATAATGTGAATATCAATAATCCAAAGGACTAAAACAAGCCAGCATTTGGCATGAATTGATTGTAAATTTGTGTGCATGTAAGTATCACAAAACCACTTCAGATAGACAAAAACTATATACTGTATATGTGTGTGCATATTAAATAGATATACTTGTAATATATAAATGTATAATCTATACCATAGATATACTTGTATTAGCTCATGTGCGATGTTTGGAAATTATGTCTAAAGGAGTGGATGAAGGTTAACTATGGTGGTATGCCTGAATGATTTATTATGTTTTCATAACAACATGAAAACTCAAAGTATACTTTTTATCATGTAAAAGGGCATAAGTAAAATATTGTATGTTTGCATCCCTTTTGGCCGTATACTTTTGGCAGGGACGTACAAAAGGGGGTGGTTTCACAGTTAATACCACCCCCTAGCAGCTCCTGTTAGATTTCGCACAGTCCCAGATTTCCCAAATCTATCATTGTGTTCAGCTCTGTCTGTGAGCTGAGGATATAGTGTTGAGGTAGAGGAATCAGGATGTCGCAGATTTCAGACTCAGCATGGGACAGTAAAACAAGCCTGAGACTGAAATCTGTGCTGTCCTGATTCCTTGACTTCAACTCTGTCTACGTCCTGAGGATGAACTCAATGGCAAAGCAGAGAACTGCCATCATTCAATGCCATTCAATGAATATAATGATGGAGCAGAAAACTGCCATCATTCAGAGAACTGCTCCATCTGTCAACGTACCATTTGTAATGTCTGTAACAATGACATCATTGCACTTGCCACTCTGAGCCAGAAACAGTACAGACCAGAACAGAAACCTGCTCCAGGGAAAACAAACTATATCATACTTTTATTAAGCAAAGATTCTGTGTAGGGGACACCAAGAGGGCATTATATTGTGTGGGGACAATTAAGGGTGCATCAAACTGTGTCAGGGCCGCTAAGGGTGCATTATACTCTAGGACACTATTATTGTGTTAGGATTTATTCACACCATGGACATGCACAAAAGGCCTGGGCACGGCCAAGGGTAATGGGTGGAGTTAGGGGCATGGCTAAAGACAAACAAATTTGTTGTAATATGAATTGTCCACTTTCTATGTGTGTCCTTCCTTTGTTATAGATAAACATCAATTGTATTGCTCGAACATGGTGTGAATAAATCCTAACACATTCTAATTCTAGTTCTCACAGGGGTTTAGGCTCCAACTACAAATATTTGTACTGCTCTTTTCCCACAATAGACTCAAAGCGCAGTCTGGTGGTTAACTCTACGGTATTTTGCAGTAGTCCATGTTGAGTGTGTTATTTGCCCTCAAATGCCAGACTGAATAGATGTGTTTCAAGCCTTGATATAAAATTGTCCAAGGAGAAGGCTCTTGCTTCAAATCATTTAAGGTGGATCCTGGGACTGGACAGGTCTATTTGCTTCAATAGAACAAACCAGTGGGAATTAGAAGGCTCAACGCACAGACTATCCCTGCATTAGCGGGATATGAATATTAGAGTGAGTTTTTCAACAGAACCCACCATATCGACCCAACCCTGCAGATAAATAGGTTAGGATCATCTGAATCAAGTAATGTTTTCCCCTTGTGAACCAAAGCCTCCATTGCTGAGATATCATAGATTTTGTCAATGTGCACCTTAGATCTTTCAAGCAATAAGAGCATGACCATTGGTCCAAAGAGATGAGTGGCAATGACCTCATTGTTCCAAAAAGCTAATATGCATGTTGACAAAAATAGTGATATCTTGACAAACATAGATTCAGTGGAAGAGTGAAGAAATCAGGCGATACCTTTTAGAGGCTAACTGAGTATATTTATAAGTAAGCTTTCAGGAGTGCTCGCTCCCTTCATCAGACATGGTGTGATACAAGAACTGAAAATTAACAGATTTTTATACACATGGTTTTCAAAGCATTTTGGATTCTTTAAAAAAAATGCAATCTAAGTAGAGAAGTTATTTACAACAGGTCAAAAAAACAGTCTGGAAACTTGTGGTGCGTGACGGAGGGATCAGTAATTCTTGCTGTTATCTGTTTGCTATCAGGAGGTGATTTGTGTCCCTCACAGGTCATACATAGTGTGATTTGAAGCTGGCATGAATATTGAGTTCAGTTCATGGTTCATGCATAGTGTGACATGAAGCTGGCATGAATATTAAGTCCAAATTGCAGAGTTTGAAATTTTTGCATAAATTTATACTCCCATTCTTTTCTTTTCTCCTGTGTCTTAAAATGTCCCTTTAAAACCACAACCCGCAAATCTGCCCTCTACCTGAGGGTACCATTTTGGCCACCATGGATGTGGAATCCCTGTATACCAACATTCCCCACAAGGATGGAGTTGCAGCATGTCGGGTACACCTGGCAAAACAAAACCTCCCAACAGAACCTGTAGCCACAACTATTTTACCTTTGGAGAGGATCTATATCTACAGCGAATGGGAACTTCAATGGGGACCAGATGTGCACCCCAGTATGCAAATCTCTTTATGGCAGAAATGGAAGGAACATATTTATCAACATGCGCCACCAAACCTATGATTTACCTTCGTTATATCGATGATATCCTTGTCATCTGGACTGCAGGTGAGGAGGCCCTACTTCAATTCCATAATGACTTCAATGACTTTCACCCGACCATCAACCTTAAACTTAGCTATTCAGGGAGTGAAATTCACTTTCTGGATACCACAATATACATTAAAGACCACCGGCTACTCACATCGATATACCACAAACCCACAGACAGAACGGCCTACCTGAGAAACGACAGCTTCCACCCCAAGCACACAAGACAATCTATAATCTACAGCCAGGCTATACGATACAATCGTATTTGCTCCGACAAAACAGACCTGGACAAGCACCTCCTGGATCTGAGGATGAAATTTCTCAGACTGGGATACAAACCAAAAGTAACAGACAACCAATTGAACAAAGCGGCAGCCATTAACAGAGACAGTCTGCTCACATATAGAGAGACCCAGAAAGATGCCCGAGTGCCCCTAGTTGTCACCTACAACCCACAGCTGGAGATCCTATGAAGGATTGCCAAGGAGCTCCAACCTGTGCTACATAGGGACAACAGACTCAAGGACATATTTCCAGTCCCCCCTCTCCTTTCCTTTCGACAACCACCAAACCTGAGGCGTATTATCGTCCGGGAGTGCCCTGAAGGCCCCAACTGAAAATGGCACCTCACCTTGCCTACATAAAAGGTGCATGACCTGCAAGCACATCCACACCGCTGACAGTGTACCTATCCCACAGTCACAACAGGTGCACAGAATTAGGGGGACATTTTCCTGCAGGTCTTCCAATGTGGTGTACCTCATAATGTGTGTGCAATGTCCCACCACAGGCCTCTATGTGGGGGAAACAGGGCAGAGACTCAGTCAACGAATGAACTCACACAGATCCACCATTAATAACAGCAGAACAGATCTCCCAGTGGCCGCACATTTCTCCGGAGAAAACCACTCTATTGAAGATTTGCGGGTTGTGGTTTTAAAGGGACATTTTAAGACACTGGAGAAAAGAAAAGAATGGGAGTATAAATTTATGCAAAAATTTCAAACTCTGCAATTTGGACTTAATATTCATGCCAGCTTCATGTCACACTATGCATGAACCATGAACTGAACTCAATATTCATGCCAGCTTCAAATCACACTATGTATGACCTGTGAGGGACACAAATCACCTCCTGATAACAAACAGATAACAGCAAGAATTACTGATCCCTCCGTCACGCACCACAAGTTTCCAGACTGTTTTTTTGACCTGTTGTAAATAACTTCTCTACTTAGATTGCATTTTTTTTAAAGAATCCAAAATGCTTTGAAAACCATGTGTATAAAAATCTGTTAATTTTCAGTTCTTGTATCACACCATGTCTGATGAAGGGAGCGAGCACTCCTGAAAGCTTACTTATAAATATACTCAGTTAGCCTCTAAAAGGTATCGCCTGATTTCTTCACTCTTCCACTACTTTCAATGGCTAACACGGTACAACATTATACTACAAACATAGATTCATTCAGTTGACGCTATCCAATCTATCTGCAGGTCTGGGTTGATATGCTGGGTTCTGGCAACAGGCTCCCTTTAAGATGACATGAGTACACAATTATATGGTGAATATACCACAGCCTACCATCCATTTTACAGTGTGTTTCAGTTGCAGTACATTATATATGCTACTGTATATTCCCTGTGATGCTTATTTCTTATCGGTGGTGAACGGCGCCACATTGATTTAGTACTGTTGTAAAATTGCTTGTCCTTTCCTAACTATATTGTAACATTGCATGTGATCCCCAGACAGAGTTTATATTCAGTATACCATTGCATTTCTTATGACAGATGTATCTATTGGAGGCAACCAACATTGCCTACTTAGATTATTCTATAAATTCTCCACTTTCTCAGTAAAATTTCCTATCTCACACAAACAGATATAATTCTTTATCACCTCTGCTGGGAAAACTGCATAAGTCTGATATCCTCTTACTTGCTATACATTACACAAAGTTATCTTGTTCCTTGTATGTCAGAACTTTTTTTAAGCTTAACCTATGCACATTTTTCATGTTGACATCTAGGTTATCAATATATGCATTTTTCTTTTTATAAAACAGTACATTTGGTCTTTCTGTTGTTATCTGCTACATGAACCCTACATCCATACATTTACACTCCTAATGTATTCTTACATAGAAGATTACAACCTGTGATCAACTGGAATATGGATACTGAGTTTACTTGACATTTTGTTTACAATGTATCACAAGGTAATGCTATGGTTCTCACATGCCAGTGTGTCTGTACACATATATCCCTCTTATAAATTCAGACTATGAACATAAATTACTTTAAATTATGCCTTGTAATGTAAGCCAATTTCATTTCACAATGTAACATGTACAAAAATACAATGTAGAATTCATTTCTACAGGTCTGTAATGCAGTGCCCATTGAATATACCTAGACAACCTTTCTTGTTCGGCGTGCCGATTTTAATAAAAAAAAAAATCAAAGATGAGGTACTCGGAGTGCCGGTCAATAATTGTAAGTCTGATGACCCCTAAACTAAAGTCATATACCACAAACCATAACACAGAAGTGCTGCCACCAGATGCTTTAGGACACATGCGTTTTCTGCTATTTCTTGGGACGCTCCTGTACTTTCCGATTAGAAGCAATGAAAGTCCATGTGCAGCCCCCAATTAGTGGTAAATGTGTCCAGGAGCACCGTATGGCGGCATCCTTATGGTGAAAACACACTATGTATCTGGATGCAGATATAGTCTTAGGCCACTGGAACTTTTACTTCGATGTAAAACTGGTGCATTTTTGCACAAAAAAAAAAAAAAAACAAAGCCTGAGTTTTCTGTGCAAAAACATATTCTTAATATAGAAAACACACCATTATATAGAATAATGTCCCATAGTGGTCCCTGCACATGGTATTATGTCCCACAGCCATAGCAGTCCCTGCACACAGTATTATGCCCCATAGCAGCTCCTGCACACGGTATTATATCCCATAGCGGCCCTTGCACACGGTATTATGTCCCATAGCGGCGCCTGCACACGGTATTATGTCCCATAGCGGTGCCTGTACACGGTATTATGTCCCATAGCGGCCCCTGCACATGGTATATGTCCCATAGCGGCCTCTGCACACGGTATTATGTCCCATAGCGGCCCCTGCACATGGTATTATGTCTCATAGCGGCCCCTGCACACAGCAATATGTCCCATAGCGGCCCCTACACATGGTATATGTTCCATAGTGGCCCCTACACATGGTATATGTCCCATAGCGGCCCCTGCACATGGTATATGTCCCATAGCAGCTCCTGCACACGGTATTATATCCCATAGCGGCCCTTGCACACGGTATTATGTCCCATAGCGGCGCCTGCACACGGTATTATGTCCCATAGCGGTGCCTGTACACGGTATTATGTCCCATAGCGGCCCCTGCACATGGTATATGTCCCATAGCGGCCTCTGCACACGGTATTATGTCCCATAGCGGCCCCTGCACATGGTATTATGTCTCATAGCGGCCCCTGCACACAGCAATATGTCCCATAGCGGCCCCTACACATGGTATATGTTCCATAGTGGCCCCTGCACACGGTATTATGTTCCATAGTGGCCCCTGCACATGGTATAATATTCTAACTTTTATAATATTCCAATTTGTGCCACTAACTAGCTATTATTATACTGTGGGGTCTCATCAGACCACAGAGTATAATAAGTGGAGGGCGAAGAGAGGTGACAAACATAAAAAACAATGTACTCACCATTCTACGCTCCGCAACCGCTCTGTTCTCTTCGGGCACTTCTGCCTGTAGTCAGCGACCGCTCATTGCGTCTCAGGGGTCACATCGCGTCATTATGCGTAATGACGTCAGACGCAGACGTGACACCTGAGGCCCTGTCAGCTGACAGGCAGAAGCGCCCAAAGAGCACACAGCGACTGTGGAGCGTGGAATGGTGCTTATCATTGTTTTTTATGTTTCATCACCTCCCCGGGGCCCCGCTTATTATACTGTGGGGTCTGAAGAGACCCCACAGTATAATAATAGCAGTTTCGTTTCGGCCGTGTTTGGTCCGATCTTAAACTGTTGGGTGAGGACTCCGGTTGCCGTGCCAGGGAAATAAGCCTCGTGTGCCACTCTTGGAACGCGTGCCAGGGGTTGCCGACCCCTGGACTATACCATGAAAAATTGTGGAATATTCCAATATATGACATATAATAAAAGTATTGTACTCTAGATCTCTGAGTGGCTTAATAATGGTGTGCTACACAGAGGGACTCTATGTGTCACTTTTTAGGGTCCAAATATTTTCAAATGTATCCATACCCTTGTTAGGATGAATATACTATTAATCAGGGTTGTTATCGTTACCCAGACAACAAGGGTTAGGCAGTTTTTCAATGTTTTTTTCCTGAAAAAGAAAAAAACACCATACAAAATGCCTTTGTGGTTTTAGGCTAAGGCCCCACGTTGCGGAAATGTAGCGTTTTTTGTTGCAGATTTTGCTGCGTTTTTTTTTTAGCCAAAATCAAGAGTGGATTTAACAGATGGGAAACATCTAAGAGCTTTCTTTATATTTTCCTTTACTTTTGTAGCCACTCCTGACTTTGGCTGAAAAAATGCTGCAAAATCTGCAACAAAAAAGCTACGTTTCTGCAACGTGGGGCTGGGGCCTTAGCCTGAGGCCCCATGTTGCGAAAACACTGTGTTTTACAGCCACCTGCAAAGTGGTGGCTAATCCCATCCACACATTGCAGAAAAAAATCTGCAGTGGTTATAACTGTGGAAATGATGGCGTTTTCCGTATAGCTATAATAGGGGCAGAAAGTCTGCAGAGGAAAACTCTGCAACATTGCAATGAAAAAAGCAGCAAGAAAAATGTGATACTTTTTTGTGTCATTTTTCTCCATATAATTAAATAGGATAATGTCTGAAAAACACCATACCCTGTAGAGTTGATCTGAGTCCTCTAGGACCCTGCATCTTCTGCACTTCCCTGAAACCTGACGACCACATGACCTCGGGCCAGGAAAAAGCCGCATCATGGAGGTTTCTGTAGCTGTATGCACAGCGGTGAACGATTGTATATAACAATTGGGAATACAAGAATAGTGTAACCAGGTGGTAGGTGGTAGATATCGCGGACCTCAGAAAAACAACAGCAGCTGGGTATAGTGCTGTGGTTTGTGCAATGACTCACATACTTTAATGTGGTTGTTCCTGCCTTCCTTCACTATTTTAGTCAGTGCAGACGTTGTATACCTTGCTGCCATTAGGGCCCTATTACCCGGCCTGGATAAGCACAGATCAACAAGAAACACATCAATTGCCGCTCATTTGCATTGGCATAATTACACAGGATGATGCAAAGTAAATGAGTGAGCAACAAAGACTACATGTCTCTCCCCCATATGGCTGGTTATTGGCACTTCCCTGGTTACACAAGGTGATATGTGGCTGATATCTGTTTCTTTTATCCTGTATAAAGATACAATCAGCTAACCAACAAGCATGTGCCATCTGCGTCAGGGCTCTGGCATCACAATGCACTGCTCCACCGACAGATCCTAAACCACTGTTTTTCCCCCTGTAATGCTGACAGGCAGCAAAATAGAACAAACACGCAGGATACAGCAGGACAGCACAACAGAAAAAGGAAAAGACAAAGGACCCAAATAGATAGGGGAACACTGCACAGATAATAGAGGGTGCACGTAAGGGCCGAGAATAGAAACAGGCAACAGTGAAAGTGCAGTTTTACAAGTCAGAGGGTTAGGACCACATTTGCTACAGGTTTGTTCAGGTCAGTTGGATGTCTACAGTATAACCTATTTCTTGACACTTTGAGGTTATAGACCTTTTAATATATTTATATCTATCACTTGACTTGCCACATTGAATTCATAGCATAAGATAGATAGGAGATCCCTGTGCTGGGAACTGATGTGATAAATAATAACTGCTGTAGGAAAAGTAATGCCATGACTGCAAAATACACCATTTTGTAATTATTATGTGGAACTGGAGCCTTAGGCAGGATGAAACGTTGGACACGGTTAGTAGAATGGCGGTGGGGGATTGCATTAGCTTACTTGTTCATGATTTCTTTTTACTACTCTACATTTGTGTCGTGCCATCAGGAACCTGACGCTCTCCAAGCACGAGTGATTCAGTGTTTCAGTGTAATACTATTATGCCAGCACTGCTTCTTGTATCCTCTTCTCAGCCATTGCAGTGATTTTATGCAGTGCTTCGAGCTTGTGTAGAATGACAACCCAAGTGGAAAAATGAAAGCCCAGAGGCTGGCCAAGCCAGATATTTCCTCACACAGCTGGTGCATTCATTAGCAGCTCCTGACTCTTCTCTCCTTTCCTTCTCAGCTGCTGCAGGGGTGTGAACTGAGGCCGCACAACATGGTTTTCTACAATATGTGCTCTCTGTACAGAAGGCAAGATATGGAAAGCATTGTAAAGAAATAACCAACACAGTTCTGAGCCAAAATGAAACTGTAAATTACTCCAGATAGTTGCTCGGCTTTTATTGAATATATGTCAGCATTAATGGGTGTACGCACAGCAGAGAGTGTTCAATGTATTTATTAGAGACATTTTGCGTTAAAAATTTATAACATTGTATGGGTGTGTTAGCTTTGGGAAAAATATTTATTGACTAATTGTACATCAAAGTGGTGGATTAGGGCTTAAACGCAGAAGATAATTGTATCTATTATTTAAAAGGGAACATTACATTTTTCATTTCTTAATAGATAAGATCACATGCAGATTTTTACTATTAATTTATGTGCAACATGCTATTAGATAAAAATAATCATACTTTATCATTATTATGCAAGCTATACAGATGCAGCATAATATCATTTACCTGGAACAGAATGATCGTTTCCTGCCTAAAGAGACACTCCAGGGTCTTCTTTTAGCTATGAAAGGTGGTCAGCAAAGTAAATTCAAAAACGGCTTTGCTGATGTTTTCACCCATGTCTAGTACATGTACCCATATCTGTTTCCCATCTCTGAAAAACACTGCAGAGCTATTATTAAAATGGACCTTCCAGGACCTTATACTCTAAGGATAGTTTCACCAAAGGTCTTGGAAGCTGCACCAACTTCTGCTAACAACACTGAGGAAGGTAATGAGGACAGGATGACCTGACTGGGACAAAGGAAAAATATAGGGATCAGATTATGTGAGAGGCGGAAGAGGAGCATGGAGGTATTTTGACAGAAAAGGTCAGAAGATTTGGGGGAGAAGAACAGATTCATTTTGATGAATCTGAGGTGGCATGGCCATCATTATCAGAAAATGGGTAAGCCCTTTAATCTACAGAAAAGTGTAAAGTTTAACTACAATTCATTAAGGTGAAACTTGCTCATGGCCAGGCTCAGAGTGATCTGGGTCTGGGCTGGTAAGGGTCATGATCCTCTTCCTATGTTAGTCATATTTTATACATTAGTTGCTAGGCCCCATTATGTAAGCTGTTCAGGGGTCCCCTACATAGTGGTCAACAGGCCAGAAAGTTGATTTTCACCTTGAATTTCTCCTCATCTACTGAATAACGCATCATTCTACTAGTACTGATAGAAATTTGATTATTAGAAATGTAGAAAAATTTCTTGAACAGCACAAGTATAATGTTATACATTAGCAGCAATAGGTGAATGTATATAAAATGTCGATGTGCAGCCCATATCTTTTTCTATAATGTTGGTGTAAGTATACGTTTGTATGTGAGTCTTGTACAATATATAAATACAGTACTTCTAGTGGGTTTGCTATTTAAGGAGCTGCAGTAATATTATGTTATAAGTTATAAAATTCTATTAGTTTTGCCAATGGATTTATATGCTATCTGATATGCCACTACTAAAGTAAACTGTATAGATATTGTAATTCTAAACATTTCCAATGACTATCTGTAAAAGCACAGCTCCCTTGTTTTATAGACAGGCACATACAATATCAGTTACTATATGAAGCTAAAATCAGTTAAAGTTACAACTTCCCTCCCCCAATATATAAATGTGCACACCAAAGTCCAGAGCTATCTGTTCTTACAGCCGATAAAGAATGCATCATCAGACTCAAAACTTGGCAGGGAAGCTGGGCCGGGGAATTAAGTCAGGAATGTTGCCGCAAAACTAGAAATTGTAGTAGGAGTTTTTTGCCAGTTTTAGTACTTTTTTGGGCAACATTGATTTTAAAGACAACATTTTTTACTATGTTAGAACAGACAACCATGAACAGTAGAAATCTACATATTAATAACAGTCTCAAATCGATATATAAATCAATTCATAAAAACAAGTATGTGAAAAGTGGGTGCAGACAAAATTCACAGAAAATTTACAAATATATGTGTCCTGAAGAACACACATTAATTGTACATAGTCTAAAATCTACAGAAGTGCCAAACCTTTGGTGGTCAATATATCCAAAGGTGACATATGTATGCTTATCCTTTCAGACTAGTATGAGATTTGGACAACTTATTCCTATTACAAAGATTTACCAGAGACTAGAGATGGGTAAACCTCTCAAGATTAGTTTCATTTTAAATTTGGGTGGTTTGGGACCAAAATTTGTTTTTGGTCGAACGAGTTTGGTACAAACCACAGCTTAAATTGGCTTAAAACATAGCGTATAAGACTGCCAGGCCTCCTAGGAACCTATGTATCCAATTTCTAGCTCTCTAAGGCAGATACAGCCAAAGTGAAATGTAAGTGACATGTATGTCTATGGAAACACAGATGGTAAGCAGTGGAAACAAACTCAGAGTTTAACCATACAATGCACTGCCACTCACTTTTACGCATTTAATTAAATGCACATTTAATTAGCAAAATTAGCCAAATTTTGACTACTTGTAAGTGCCACAGGCTTGTTATTTGGGGGGCAAATTTGTGGCTGTGTGTCTAGTTGAAAAGTTCTAAAGAAGATGTGGGTTTCCAAAACAAAAAAAACATCAAAAATTATCCCGTCATGGAAGTAGGATGCATCAGGCTGCAGGACATGGCTGGCTGCATGGTAGCATTGGTGGTAGCTGTGGCAACATGAGTGGCAATACAGCATGGAATAATATGATGGTCCGGGCTGAAGAGATGATGTCCGGCTGTTTAGGAGTAGCAAGTATTATCAGTAATACAGTAAATGGAACATTATACAGGGAGACAGTGGCAACTTTATTCAGAGGCATCAGGAGGTGTGTGAAAATTTTCACAGATCCATGTCTGATTCATTTTGACAAAAGTAGTTTTTTCACACTAGTGGTGGACAGTTTCATCCTTCGAGGTGTTACAACGCCACCAATAGCACTGAACACCCTCTCGGCCACTATGCTTAAGGCTGCACACGATAAAACTCCCATGGAAAACAGGACCAGCTCTTTCCACTCCTCTAACCTATTTGCTCAGAATTCCATGAGGTCGCAGTTATCTGCTGGAATATAGGTGCACTCTAGGTACAACTGTACATGCTGGTGCAGCCGGTGGGTGTCAGTTACTTGCTGGTGCATCCAATGGGTGTCAGTTACCTGTTGTAGGTCTGGTTGGTGCTGTGAGGTAAAAAAAAATCTGGTTTATCATTTTCCAGATACTGTACTGGCTGCTGATGCTGCTGTCACGTGCACTGGTCTCGCTAAAGCTGCAGCAAGCTGGGTATACAGCCTATCCTGATAATATTCCAATTTTTCTTCGCAAGGGTTAAGAACATTGCCATCCAGTACTCATCTCTCTGCTTGATGCTGCTAATACACTTGATGCATGTAAAAGCGTAGCATACAGCCTGCCATGCTTGCAAGCATGTGCATGGACCCAAGGGCCTGCTATGGTTGGTCTTCTTAGGCAGAATGGTTGTTGTCATCATCTTGAAAAAAATAAGGGTCAGCTTCTTCCCCACAGGCTGTGCCTGTGACATAATAAGGGTCCCTTCTGCATCCAAAGGAGAGTCTTCTTCCTCCTCTTCCAGTCTAGGAGACAGAGTTCCTACACCATAATGATCCTGACCCAGATCTTCATCATCCTCCAGTTCCCTTTTGTATCAACCCAGGGTGACGACTTTGACTAAGAGGTGGAAACTGTTCTTCCTCTTTCGAGCCTTGTTGCATGACTGTTAGTGTTTCCTGTAAGATATAATAAAAGGATCACACTTCTGATGCTTCATTTGTCTCTGCTGACAAATTTGGTGGTGTCTACAAAGGGCTTGAGAAGCTAATACACTTCCCTCATGAGCCTCCAATTATGGATATTGAAATAACATTTTGTCTCTGTGGTTTGCTGCATGCAGTAATCATTCACTGCCTTCTGCTGCTTACACAGATGTTCCATTATATTTAAGGTGGAGTTCTACAAAGTTGGAGAGTTTCAGATAAGGCGGTGCAAAGGCAGACCATGTTGTCACTGCAAATCGAGTCGGGTGCTTTTTGTAACATAAAAAGAGCACAGACACTTTTCTGGCCATGAGGAGAGCCCCTTTTAAGCCACTATGCATTTTAAAATAATACATTGTCCCTGTTGTCTGCCACATGCAGTAATCATTCACCACCTGCTGCTCACACAGATGCCTCAGCATGTTTAAGGTGGAGTTTTGCCGAGTTGGAACATTGCAGTGAAAAGGAAGACCGTTTTGTCGCTGCCATCCAGGTGTTTTTAGCAACATAAGAAAGGTTGAAATGCTCATACACTTTTCTGGCCATGAGCAGCACCTCTTTTAAAACGCTATACATTTTAATAAAACGGCGCACCACTAGATTCAGTACATGCGCCATACAGGACAATGTGTTATTCAACCCAACTGCAGCGCAGCAACAATATTGGTGCCATTGTTGCTGGCAAGGCTACGCAGTTGTAGTTGGTGAGGAGCCATCCAGCTCAATACTTGCTGCAGGATACAGTGGAGCAGCTCCTTCGCTATGTGGCTCTTCTGATTGAGGGTCATTAATTCTAAAACCACGTGGCAGTGCTTCAAAACATTGGCTGCCGCTCAAAACATTGACCTAGTGTGCCAAGAAAGCCATGTATTGTCCTTTTCCATAATTGCTGCTTCATCTATCAACGGCAGTGTGCACCTTTCCCCAGACTGACATAACCAGAGAAAGTTCCACGTTCTCTGACACATGTCGATATAAAGCAGGTACGGCTTTCCTAGAGAAATAATGGTGGCTAGATATCCTCCATCGAAGTTGAGTGCATTACATCATCTGGTGAAATGCAGTGGAATGCATTAAGTGGTACAGCTTCAACTGCACCACCAGCAGCTTGGCCATTAGCGAGTTAAGTTGCAAAATTGCCAGAGGACTGACTGCAAATTGCTGTTTTAAGGACACACATTGTCTTATGGATGACTGACCTTGGGGTGGAAGAGGTGGAGGAGGACTAGAAGAAACAGTTGGTGATAATAGTGATAAAGAAAAACATATGTTAGGTGTAGATGTGGCATGTCTACAAGGAATATCATGGGGAGAAGGAGTAGGATTGTCTTGCTCACTTTCCCTGTCAATGCCACTGCCAAGTCTATTTTGCCAAGATGGTGATGCCTTTTCATGTTAGTACATAGAGATATAATATATATTTGTTCCTGCAGGGCCATCTGCAAACTTTCTGCTTGCAGATCTTGCACATTGCCATGGATTTATCGTTTTACAATGTAGAAAAAAAATTCACACATGGTAGATAACCGCGTATAGTTGCTTCCGCAACACCAGCAGCAGTGGAAATGTTTCTGCCATTACCACCACTATTGCCACCACCCCCAAACTTTTTGGATGTTGGGGCTTCGCATTGGCAGGAATCATTACTATCACCATTTCTACCACCCTCTGATGTCACATTGACCCGGTTGCTAGGTCCTATCTGCAAAAGAATCATCATCAACAATTTCATCATCATTCCCACTTTTTTCTGATTCCTAATGGACATGGGATTCCTGCACACTCTCATAAATAGAGACAGGCAAGCCGAGTTTTTTTCTGAATATTCCAAATGGAGATTTGTCTTGGGAAGACTAAAATGGCTGCCGGAATCAGTGTTTTGCTTTTAGAACAGCAGTTTGTATGTATTTAACAAAAAAAAAAACAATACAAAACAAAAAACCTCTTGCCAAAAAAAACCTTAAAAAAAGTAAAATCAATGTAAAACACTCAGTGAACAGTCACAGATTAAACTGCTCTATTTCAAAACAGATTTAGACAAAATTAGATTATTGGCAATGAAAGGATTAACTGTCTTTTGTCTGTTTGTATTACCGCAGCAGTCAGGCTCACACAGTACAGATATTCTTCCACACTTCTATCTATGATTTCTACCACTATCTGCCTACAATTGATTAAATCTAACTAAACTTTGTTCTACTTCTCCTACTCCTAAGATTCTTTAGCTCTATGTGGCCTTAGATGTGTGTCTTCTCTATTTTCATTTTGCAAAGCATGTCAAGGTGGCCATTTTAGTTTGTCCAAGATGAATCACCATTTATTTGGTTTTGTTAAGATCTGAAGAATTTGGAATATTTGAGTACATCCGGGCTCGGAACGAATTGGTTCACCCATCTCTACCAAAGACCATTTCTGACTAGGAATATTAAAATATATAATATAAATAGATTGTTTAAAAATTGAGCTGGGGCATGTTGACCCCCAAAGTCAATACAAATTCAAGTCAATCTCTATAGTTATGATAGTAAGCTATAATATTTCACAAGATCTTGACTTCTTTGTACATGGCAAATGTGTCCCAGTTTTGCAGGGACAAGCCCGCTATCCAGTCTGCCAAAGGAGTAAGGTTTGCCTTAGTTGATATTTGGGAGGTTCTTATCTTTTGGGGGTATTGATAGGTGTGCCCGCAACTCTAAAAGTAATTCCCCTTTTAAAACTGTATATCATGGGGACTGAAAATAAATGAAGGAGGGAAGATTCCTGAAGGGTATAAGGTATACTTGGAGATGCAATTTGGGATATATTATTATATTCTATATTATTTTGGAATATTGCATTTGCTGCTTTAACATTATTCCTGTATTTTAGACTAATAAAATGATCGGCTTACATTTGTATTATTTCTAGATGTCCCATTAGTCAAATGTAAGAGTATCATTGCTTCCTGGGCAGGTTAGAAATAAATTACGCTGCATTGGAATCTTTTTCTGGCAATTGGAAAGCTGGTGTGTAACATATCTTGTAGGTCCATACACTGGTTCTTTTTGACACATCGTGTTTCTTACATTTGAGATAGATTAATAGTCGTGGAGCATTCGGGATTCTCGGTGGAATTTTTGTACTGACAGAATGTAAAAATAATTTCACAGTAGGTGCAGACTTTGATTAATCACAATATAAAAGGTGCGCCCTGGAAATCCTGCCCACTTCTGTTAGTGACATGAATCTAAGCCGACACTAAAAGTAACTGAAATCAAAAGGTTATACAATGGGTCAAGTCTATCTCTTAAATTAGAAATACAGCACAATCTGAACTTTTATATTTCATCTCCATTAACTGTCAATGGGAAATGAGTATATACAAATTGACACTTACTTTTCACTGCATCCTGTAAGACACTTGATGGGAGTGATGTCAACTCTGAATCCTTGTCCATATGCACATAAATTGAAGGTGAACCTGTCAGTTTTCCAGATGTGTTTGTTTTAGTAAATAAAATTGCACCATTCCTCTGTTATTTCTCTTGGATATGTATGAGGAAATTGATAACTGTACATGTTCTTGCACAATGACACTCTCCAATGTATGCTGAAAGTGCTAGAATGTGTAAGGCAGGGAAGAGAAGGAGAACATTTTAATGGTGCCTCAGGCAGTGGTTTCAGTACATATCCCTGTTGAGCATTATAGCTGTGGGGATGGACAGTTCTGCGTTGCTTCTTTCCTTAACAATCGCTAGCTTCCTCTTTCAAATATGGAAACACTGGTCATAAATGTAAAAGCAGAACATTGTGTTTTTTTTTTTTATATCTATAAATTGTGTATCCTGTAATAAGAGTCGCTTTTAGACAAAGTGTGGCCCTGGGCAAAATTTTTAAGGCGTTATGCAAATGCTGTAGCTTCAGCTTTGATTTCTACCACTTCCAGGGTATTTCTAAGGCCACATAGTGGCTATCATAATAGAATAAAACTCCCCCAGCAACCTGCTCATTAGTATTCACTGCCTTGAGGTGATGCCAATGAATAGTAATGAGTCACCAACCTAGTAAAAGTGAACTTTGATCTTTGATTGGGTGAATGGTTGAGGGGGCCTGAAGATCGGGAGAATCCTGGAAAACAGGATGATAGGTATGTTGACAAGTCTGCACACATACAGAAGAATTGTTCCTTGGGATTACAAGCATTTACTAAAATAGAGTAAAACTACCTAAAGATCATACAAAATGGTCTTCTAGAAAGATGGTTCCCTCAAAGAGTATAGTAAAGTGCAGGGGTAGGCAACCTTCGGCACTCCAGCTGTTGTGAAACTACAAATCCTAGCATGCATACTTGATCTGCTGTTCTTGGAACTCCCATGGAAGTGAATGGAGCATGTTGGGAGTTGTAGTTTCACAACAGCTGGAGTGCCGAAGGTTGCTGAACCCTGGTATAGTGTATAGTGAAACTGATAATCCGTCACACAAAACCTGACCTGGATAAAGCCATTGATAATGCCTGTCTTCATAAATCTCCTCCACTGTTTTGTCAATTTCCATCCTACCCAAATGAGGTTTATTTTAATGATTTTGTAAACTGAATGAACTCAGTGTAGCTGTTAAGATTCAGATGCAAGGTAAGGAATGTACTGGTCTACAGGAGAACAGCAGCAGAAATGGGCTGACAACTGCGAGCAGTAGAAAATGCTACTTAAAGGCAAAACACTACTGCGAGCCAAGACCGGCCTCAGATGCCTTCACCAGAGCTCCTCGCAAGAAGAGATGGATTTTCGCTGAATCTGAAGACCGGAATTGTCACCAGAACAGAAAGTGTATTACAAATAAATGCACTGCAGCAGAAGCCTACACCCAATCCACACACACTACTCACAGGGACAAAGAAAACAGAATGGTCGACAATCACGGGTCAGCAGCTGAGGGCAACACAGATCCAAATCACGAGACGAAGACAAATCCGGGAAACAAGCCAATAGTCGGAACCGATCAGGAATGCCAGAACAAAATTGCAAGACAAAAGAGGAATCCAGGTACACAACCAACAGTCAGGTATAGGAGCAGTCAAATCAAAGTGAGGTGCTTAGCAGGAGTTAGGAAACTGATAGCCAGCAAAGCTGAGTGATGAGGGAGTGGTTTAAATAGGCCTGGTCATGAAGCTTCCCTTTGTTGTCATGGCAACCTTAAAGCAGCAACAACCAATCTTAACAGAAAGCTTCCTTATGTTCACACGGCAACCTTAAAGTGGCAACAACAGATGTCACATTCCTGACAGTAGCAATATAGCTGTGGCAGAATGCTTATGTAGCTAGAATAGACGAAAATACCCTAAATAGTACAGTATAGTTATACACTTATGAGAGGTGTAACTAGAGAGGTTGCAAAAGTTATAGTCACCAGGCCCTGTTATCCCCTCCTACTGAAAAAGAGGATGCCAGTGCTATAAATGACGTCCATATTTTGACGTACTGTACATATTTTGCATTTAGCTGCAGCTTTTACATGGCTTTTTTCTGCAATATTTGAATGAGATTATATGAAATGTCATCTACTTTGCTGGTACTATAAAAAGCTACTGTATGTTTTTTTCCCACCATGTTTCCACGGCATCCAAAACTGTTGTCTTTCCGCAACTTGGGACCTTAGCCTAAAGGTAAAAAAAAAATGTCCATAGTGGGTAAATGGTATAAAAAAAGACTCATAACTTCATTGTTGAATCTTCCGATGTTCCACCACTGCCACTCTGATGCGTCTCAGTAATCTTTGTTTGCTGGGCTGCAGTAATGGCATCCTGGTTTACCCAAGTGATTGCTAGGTTTAATCACTGGTCTCAGCAGTCTGTGCTGTACCACCACTGAAGCCAGTTATTGTACGGAATCATTCTCTCCCTTTGAGGCAATTTTTACCCTGAAAAACTCATTTAAAGATGTTGTTGTAGCGTAAACACTACCTGCAAAGTGGAAGAGATTATGTCTAATCCCATCCACACATTGCAGAAAAATATCTGCAGTGGACATGCTGCGATTTAAAAAAAACGTTGCATTTTTGTAAATAGCAGCATGTCATTTATACCTACGGAAACGCTGGTGTTTTCCATATAGGCATAATTGAAGCAGAAAGTCCGCAGAGGAAATCTCTGCGGACTTTCTGTGAAAAGCACTGTGGTAAAAACCGTGATGCGTTTCCACCATGGTTTTTCCTGCAGGACTTTTTGCCTGTGGCTCACTACACGGGGCTTTAGCCTTAAGAAGTTTATAAAGAATCATTTTCTTTAAGAAATGCTTGTTTGTATTCATCGATAAGAGGGTTAAAATTTACAAGCACAGTACATTATTCTAGCACAGCGTAACTTCAGTCATGTAAGTCTTACCTTTTATGTTTTTAAGGACAGTAGTAAAGAAAATGGAGGGGAACTTGGTACCAGTAAGAACCATTAGACATCAATCAGCAATCATGTTGCACTTGGAAGATCTTTTCATTTAGTTAGAGCAGAATCAAACATCGCTTTGTACCTCTGCCTGTAGCAGTAACTGCTAGGAGATCATGGGAACTCTAGTCTGTTGCTTTGAAGCCTCTTTCACCTTGATGTGAGTGAACAGCAAGACAGAAATCAATATGGGTTTATAGGAATTGCAGCTGTACTTCTCCTTGGTTTTGTTCATCTTAATTCCCTTGCATGTGCACTTTCCACATGCCTGCTGATAGCTGGAGGGGGTTGGTCTTACCCATGCCACTTCTCAACTTATGCTGGTCTTGACCTAAATTTATAATATTATACATGTCCTTTCTCCAGAGACCTCATTTTTCAGCTACCAAATAGGCTATGAAGTCCAGATCTAGAATCACAGGGATATATATTAATATTTTTGCATTGCATCCTTACATCAGACAGAAGGAGCCTACAGATTCTGACAGTGCTTTAAGAGAAACACTCATGCATGCAAAACAGTGCATTAGCCCATTTCACGGTTACCTGCAGGAGAGTTTATGCAGGCTCTTGTGCACCACAATGTGAAAAGCTCTGTATACCAATATTAAAGCCATTCTGTTGTGATAGCCAGTGAAATAAAGAAAAAAATTACCTTTGATTTTTAAATTACATTTGCTAAAGATATAGACTTCCTAATATCATCCCAGCAACCTTCTGAAACATTACTTCATCCTGTAACTATTCAGACAAGTAGATCACTTACTATTTGTGGTGTGGTTAGTCATTCTGAGTATCTCACTGGAAGCATGACTCAAAAGATTTAATACAATATAAACAAGATACATTCCATTAAATATAGCTGAAATGAAAGAAATTGAAAAACCATCTTAAAAGAATTGTGAAGATAAAATATATCATATAATTTAACAATACTGATAGTACTGCACACCTCCTTATGTAGAATATGGGTGCCAGGGAGAGGATTCTTCAATCTGTAGTAACGTATGAATAGAGATCACGGCACTCCGAGTAAGTGTGAATAAAGTACTTATTTAATACATCAACTATATCCAGCTCAGAGATCAAAGCATATGTTTCCAATACCAAATTAGGTGATGCAACGTTTCGGCTACATTCAGCAACATGGACCCAGCACATTGTTTCCTTGCTCAGCCAATACCAGATATACCTTGATAAAAGCATGTAGCCGAAACGTTGTATAACTCACCTTGAAGTCAGGCGCGCTGTGACATCACCCAGGGGGCTGGAAGGGGACCCAGAGAGAGCAGTGCATGCCATGAGGATGCTCAGAAGGGGTGAGGGAAGATGAGTATTACCTCCTCTGGGCCTACACCTGTTATACTCTGGGGTCTGACGAGACCCCAGAGTATAATAATTTCACTTCTGCTGCATGGGTAACAAACTCCAAAAGTTTCGTGTTTGAGTTGAACCCAAAACTTTTGGAAAATTTGGGTTGAATCTAGTTCGATGGAAACCAATTCACTTATCTCTAATGGAGACCTTTGCCCTGCATTTTTCCAACACCCCTGAGTACTAGGCAGAGATTAGGGATCACTCTATGTGGTCCTTGATCATATGATTACTAGAGAACAAATCATGGTGACCACTGCAGTGTTTCTCAAACTATGGCCACAAATCTCCTGCCTCACTTCTTTTATCTCAGTTCCCATGTGTAAGAAAAAGAAGAGAGTTTCAAGTCCAGAAGAATAGAAAATACATTTTATCAAAAAATGTACATTTCACACTCTATCTATCTATCTTTGCAAAAAGGAGCAGGTTAGCAATCCAAATAGAAAAAGTAACAGGACCTGTAACATTTTGACAGCTTTTAGTGCTGACCTACTCATTTTTGGATATTTACTGGGATCAATTGGCTGTTGACCATGGGTGGTGTACCCATTCTTGTTGGTACAAATTTTGCTCTCTTCTTTTCTATCTATCTATCTATCTATCTATCTATCTATCTATCTGTCTGTCTTAAACTGTGTGAATGAACTATAACAAATTTCCCAAAATAGTAAATACAATATGCAACCAAATCATGGCAGCTGCAAGTCCCTACTGCCATTAGTAAAAACGAATCCTGCCAAGGACAACATCAAGGAGTTTGTATGTTCTCCCCGTGTTTGTATGGGTTTCCTCCGGGTACTCCAGTTTCCTCCCACACTCCAAAGACATACTGATAGGGAATGTAGATTGTGAGCCCTATATGGGACAGTGACTGACAATGTCTGTAAAGCGCTGGGAATATGATGGTGGTATACATGTATGCATAATAAATAAATAAATATGTATAAATCACTTGACTAATAGTTGTAATATTTATGACTGCAGTCTACCTTTATAACTGCCCAACCATATTCAGTCATCTCCGAATCAAATTAAAAGGGTTATGCCCTTAGGCAGTTACCAAAAATTCCCCTTTTTTGAAGGGATGTTTTTGCTGCTTGTAGATTGAGCCACGCAAGATGTATCCTGAAGACCGGAGCCAGAGCCTAGGGGAGGTGGGTAACACTATTATGTTTGATCACCTCCCCTGGGCCTCTGCTCATTATAATCTGGGGTCTGAGGAGAGCCTAGAGTAAAATAAAAGCTTGTGAGTGGCAAACCCAAAACTTTTGGAAAATTTGTAGGGACCACTATGGACATGAAACTTTGGGGGCAACTGGAGGGACACATGAAACTACTTTTAATTTTTTTGTCATTAATATATTTTGTAATATACTTTAACCCTTTCCCATCACAGCCATTTTTCAATTTTCATTTTTTTTTCTCACCAGCTTCCACAAGCCCTAGCTTTTTATTTTTCTATTCACCAAGCAGTATGAGGGCTTAATGTTTGCTTGACAAATTGTACTTTGTAAAGTTATGATTAGAGATGGGTGAACCTCTCAAGATTAATTTTGTTTCTGGTTTTTGTGGCTCCGACCAAGATTCTTTTTGGGTCGAACATGTTTGGTACGAACCACACCGTAAATCAGCTGAAAATATAAAGTAGAATACTCTTAAGGGCTCCTAGAAACCTATCTATCACTTTCTAGCTCTCTAAGGCAAACAAAGTGAAAGTGACAGGTATGTCTAAAGAAAACGAATGGTAAGCAGGGGCTACAAACTCCTAGTTTAACCATACACTGCGCTGACACTTGCTTTTATGCATTTAACATTTAAAATACTCCAAAAATGACCCTTTTATTAGGGAAAAGGTGCTTGCCTGTGGTTTCTTAGACACACATGGCAGTTATATTGCAAAAAGCAATGGTTTTGTAGAAAAATGACCCCATTTTGATGACTTGTAAGTGCTACAGGCTTGTTGTTGTTATTTGGGAGACTCATTTGTGGCTGTGAGCCGCAAAAGGGATGAAGAATTGGCTTTTCAAAAAAAGCCACCAAAAATGATCCCTTAATGGGAGCAGATGTGAAATCAAAATTGGTATAGTATGGTATAATGTGTATTGTGTAGCTGCATCAGGGCTGCATCAGAGGAGGAATACAAATTGTTAGGAAGAGCCACCATTGTCATTATAAGCTTTAAACAGCAATGCTTGACTGTACCTCTCTAATACAGAAGACTGAGGGCACTCCTATTATTGACCAAGCTATCCAATATAGGACGCATTGCTGTATTGCTTTATTGTTTAGTATAGTTTTGCTCTGCCTCTTCACGAGTCCATTTGGGAAGTAGACAATACTTTGGCTTATATATTATTATTCCATGTCACATTATGATAAGTCCTTATTCACACATCTGCATTTGACATACGTTTGGCATTCATATTTTTCATGGACACCATACGTACCCATTCATTTCAATGTCTTTTTTCAGGTATCTGTGTTTGTTTTTTGTGGACCGCAGTTGTGCAAAAAAAAAAAAATCACAGTCTATGATGGGTCTGTTAAAAAAAAAAAAACGAGTGACATCCATGAGTGATCTGGTTGTTACAGACACAGAGACCTGTAAAATATACAAAATAAAACAATTGATCAAGTTTTCAAAGACATGAAAAGCGAATCAACCACTGATGGCACATCCACCCCCAAATGAGCAGGGTGGGGTGCTGTCCGTGAAAAGCATGCACTTCATACATCTAAGACTCAGTGGCGTAACTAGGAATGGCTGGGCCCCAAGGCAAACATTTGACATGGGACCACCTCCCGAACCGCCTCCCCCAATCCCCCCGCACAAACCGCCGCCCCCCCCCCCCCCGCATAAACTGCATTCCTGCACACACTATTATGCGCCATAGTGACCCCTGCATACAGTATTATGCCCCATAGTGGCCCCTGCACACAATATTATGCCCCATAGTGGCCCCTGCACACAGTATTATGCCCCATAGTGGCCCCTGCACACAGTATTATGCCCCATAGCGTCAATGTTGGAGCAGATCTCGCGTGATTGAGGCCGACATCGGGACGCATAATGACGTCGGCTGACGTCTGGGATGTCACCAAACAGGCCCGAAGCCTGTGGAGTGTAGGAGAGGTGAGTTACAGTGTTTTTTATGTTCTTTCACCTTCCCCGGGTCCCCGATCATTATACTCCGGGGTCTCAAAAGACCCCGGAGTATAATAATAACAGTGTTTGTGGGGTTCGCGGTAGCGGCTGCCACAGGGCTCTGGGTCCCGGGCCCCTTAATGTCCCGGGCCCTGTGGCAGCCGCTACCGCTGATTCCCCGATATTTACGCCCCTGCTAAGACTTCATGTTTATTGTTTTTTGTTGGGGCTATTTTTTGACCTACATTTTTACCTTATTATAGGTATGTGCTATATTTGGGATTGCTGTGATCTTGCTATATTTGGGATTGAAATCCAAAAAATATATATATATAATGCAAAAGATAGAATAAAGATTATCCAATACAATACAAAATCCAAAATAATAATCACAATAACCTGACAAAATTAATACATAACTTTCAATAATGAATCAGATAAAAAGTGCATGACCCGCACACAAGTAGAAAGAATTCAACCGTAAGCAAACTAGATGACCTGTTGGTAGCACAATATTTAATAATCCAAACACGGCAGCCTGGAATGGTAAAGATAAATAATAATAACCAGGACTTACCGTGATTCAGATGAAACCAACATGAACGACACAAGAATAGTGGATGGGTGAATGGCTGCTAGGGCAGGTATTTTTTTAATCACAAGAGGCTGATAAGGGACCCCAAAGCGGGTAAAAATCTCACCCTAAAACAAAGCCCTATACGTATAGCAGAGGCCTGGTATACCCTAAAAGCCTATCTCGAGGCCACCGCCCTAAATAGCATGCAGCACCCTAACAAATATATAAGGTGCTGGAACAACAGGTACAATATAAAAGCGCCACTGTTACAAAATATAAATTCCAAAAAATACCAAACAATCCATACATGTAATCCCGACATGCATGTTTTGTTAATCTCATCAAGGGATTAAAATGATAGGAAGAATTTATGTATACAAATATGCCATCATAAATGTGAAAAAGCAGCAGTTTGTTAATGCCAAATTATCTACACAGAAATTCACAAATATGGCCAAATGCACTAGAACCATAACAGCCTATAATCATACAGACATAATCATCAATAGTCCCAATGCAAAGAGAAGGGAAGAAATAGCACAGTTAGAACGCTATAAAAAATCTCCCCCCAGGATATATGGAGTGCCAAACATACCTGTGGACATGAGGGACGCTACTTACTTAAGTAGTAATCAGTGCAGGATGAATAAACGCGGTGGACATGCGCAGTATAGAAATTCAGCGCACACGCCCTGTACCAGGAGAACAGGGAGCGCGTAGTGTGCATAACCTGACATTCCCCGGTCCGTGCATGCGCAAAAGGAAAGTGAAAGAAAAAGTGCTCGCTGACAACAATCAAAGTAAGCGCTGCCAGTGGGTGTCTGTGGCTGCATACAAGTGTGTATACTGATGAATGCCAACCCACCATGTGTATTACTGATCCCCCTATAAGTACAAGCTAAATAGCAACAAGAGGCCATATAAACACACAAGAATGCAGGCACTGAATAAAAAACATGCCTGCACTATGTAATAGGTATTGGGGCAAGAGAAAAACTGGATATATCAAAAGAGACACCATCACCAATAGTATCAATGGCGACATGAACTACATTAAATAAATGATGTAAGGCTTAGCTGTTCATTCAAGTCATTAGGGGTCACAGTATGCAAACGAAATATCCACTTCGTTTCTGCCTGGGTAACCAGCTGATCCCAGTTGCCACGACGTACAGGAAGTTTGATCAAATCAATGCCCATGAACTTGATACAAGAGGCATTACCCTGATGCTCCAAACGAATGTGACGAGCAAGGGGGGTATCTTGGATGTTACGGATATCCCCCAAATGCTCACCAACTCGACGCCTAAATTCACGAATAGTTTTCCCAATATATTATAGTATATAATATAGTATATAATATAGTATATAACTCCTTTAGAACCACAGTTGATGAAGCTCTTAATCGTATAAGACCGCCCTATGACATTGCTAGTAAAATGTTAACCACTCTGAATAAATGTGCAGGCAATGTAGCCGCTGCAGCGAAAGCAACCTGTAACTTTAGGTGGAAACCAGCTTGCGCCATGCATTGGTGCTGTATAGTGACTAGCCACCACCCGGCCCCTAATACTTCTGCCCCTACGATATGTGATCATAGGTTTGGATCCTACTGCGTTCGCAATATCAGGATCCATTGTCAAAATTCCCCAATGTTTGGAAATGACAGAGAGAACATGATTAGCCATTCCATGATACATACCAATCAGCCTAATCTGACCTTCTGAAGGAGTTCTTACTCTAGGAGTCGGAAGTTGTGATCGATCATGATGGAGGGCATTTTGGAAAGCAGGGCGTAGAAGTTTATCAGGGTAACCTCTTGCGTGGAATCTAGATCTAAGGTCATCCGCTTGATGTTTAAACCCAGGGACAGATGAACAGTTGCGGCGAAGCCGAAGGTATTGACCCTTCAGTATACATTTTTTCAGGGATAGAGGATGGTGGCTCTCCCATCTGAGTAGCGAATTGGTGGAAGTTGGTTTACGATATATGAATACCTTCCAACCTTTTAAGAAGGTCGGTTGTGTCCTTGACACAAGGAAGGCACTGCACCCACAAATGGAGACAATAGCTTCTCTATGTAAATGCCAATGTTCTGGCATAAAGATCCTACCCCGGAGACGATCGGTATCCCTTTTAGGGGAGAAATCCCTTTGTGATTTTTCGGAAGGGAGTAAAAAGTGGCAATGCAGGGGAAACGAGGCAGGAGGAATTGATATTCCTCTTTGCTAATCAAATGATCTGAAAGTGCAGATGTTAAAATGTCCTTTAATGCATGCCAAAAAGTATCAGTAGGATCCTCTTTGAGGACCTGATAACATGAAGTATATTTAGTTTCAATAATTTTTTATTCAATTTTTCAAAGTACAAAAGTAAAGAACAATATAGATAAACATTACGATATACAGTTGATATGCATTGTAATACAGCTTCAAGATACAGTCTTAGAACCGCATATCTTTAAAACAAAATATAAAGATTATTTATAGAATAAACAGTAATAACAACATAACAACATTTAGGCACATTTATTAAACTGTTGAGATCTATATCTAGGGTGATTTCTCCATGTACTGCTGTCTCTTCTTCATGAGAAGTTTAGCTGTGTACAAGGCATTAGACCTGTATCTGCAGTATTGACCCTTCCTCCTCAGCTCCCCATTCGACGAGGCTGACAAGTTCCATATCCCTCCCCCTGTCTGTCACCACCACCTCAAATGGGTTCCAGATACCATTCTGGTTCTTTCTACGTGACAAATCTAGAGTATATCCACACGTCCCAAATTGTTTCAAATCTGTGAAAAGAGTTATTACCCATTGCGATTACCCGTTCATAGGAATATGTATTATTAATAGCTAGTAACAGGGCCGATATAGGCGGGAAAGCCGCTGTCTTCCATCTCTGTACCAACATTAATTTAGCTATCGTTAAAATTTTACAAATAAGTTGTGTATGCTTATTCAGCTCACCGGGAATTCCAAGTAGCAAAATCGCCATATGTGCAGTAGGGGGGAGACCCAGATCAAATAGCTCTGAGAGCATGTTAAAAACACTATTCCAGTAACCGCGAATTATAGGGCAGGTTCCCAGAATGTGAAGGAGGGTTCCTCTTTCTCCACATCCCCTCCAACAATTCCCAGATATGGAGGGATACGCTAACTGTAATGTAGACGGGGTTCTATACCACCGCAAAATGATTTTCATTGCCATCTCTATATGAGTGCTACATTTTAAGGACAGATGGATCAATTTAATCGTTTGTTGCCATTCATCCGAAGTAATGACCATTCCTAAGTCTCTCTCCCAACAACGGAACGGAGTAGATCTAGTAAAAGTCGAGATTTCATCCATTTTATCATATATAAATCGTAGTCCCCTCACATTAGTTGACAACCAGACGAAAAGTGAATTATTATGAGGCAAGGTCGCCACAGGGTGTTTAGATATAAAATGCCATATCTGAAAATATTTAAGGAAGTCTCCCACATGGATTCCATATTTTTGTCTTAGATCTACAAACGGTATAGGTTGTTTGGAGTCAGAATATAGTTGAGAAATCTGCGTGATCCCCCTCAATTCCCAACCCGAGACCCCTACGCCATCAATCGCCCAGGCCATCAATGACAAAGGCATTTTTGCAATATGAATGTGCTTCACTGGGTTTGCTTTCCCATGAAGTAGATTCCATGCCATTAATGAGGCACACATTATTGGGGAGAAAGATCCCGGAGCAGGAACCCACAGCGCATCCTCCAGCTTTAGGGGAAATATAAACGCCTGTTCTATATGTAGCCATGGAACCGAGGTATCCATTGACTTCCATCTTGCACACTGAGTGACCAGGGATGCTATATAGTAATTCCTCACCACTGGTACTCCCAGTCCTCCTGCCTCTCGTTGCTTAAATAGAAAGCTTTTATTGATTCTAGGTCTCCTACCACTCCACACATACTTTGAAATAACCCTTTGTGCTGTCTCAAAAAAGGAAACAGGAATGAATATTGGGAGCGTGCGGAACAGGTATAATAATCTAGGCAATAGTAACATCTTGAAAGCAGCTACCCTTCCTATCCAGGAAACATCTGTTTTAGACATTCGCTCCGTCTCTTCTTGCAATATTTTTAACATTGGGATATAGTTACTTTTGTATAGGGTTCCTAGTGATGTTGTCACCTGTATCCCCAAATATTGAACGCTGTCCTTCCTCCAATCAAAATCATAAGTCGATTGTAGATGTTGGAGCAAGGGTGGAGGGACATTGAAAGGCAATGCCTGCGATTTGGCCATGTTTAATTTGTAAAACGATAGTTGCCCAAAAGTACTAATAGTGTCCATAAGATGAGGAATAGATATTTGCGGGTTGGACAAAGTGAGAATAATATCATCAGCATATAATGATATAAGATGAGACTTATCTCCTATGTCAATGCCTCCCACTCTTGGGTCTAATCTAAGTATCTGGGCCAAGGGCTCTATAGAAAGAACGAATATCAGGGGCGATAGGGGGCACCCCTGCCTGGTCCCATTTGTAATGAGAAATGGATCCGATACTACTCCGTTGGTGAAAACCTTCGCAGAAGGTGCAGAGTATAACGCTTCAATCGCTCTCAAGATAGCTCCGGAAAAACCCATGCTTCTGAGCACCGAAAAGGCAAATGCGGTCGAACGCCTTCTCTGCGTCTAATGCTAGGATCACCGCTTTTTCTTTCCTAGAGTCAACATGGTGTATTACATTTAAAATACGTCTAGTATTGTCATACGATTGTCTTCCTTTAACAAACCCCACTTGATCGTAATTTATCAGGCTTGGAAGACAGACTGCCAGTCTGCTTGCTACTAATTTGGCATATATTTTTAAATCTGTGTTCAGTAGCGATATTGGTCTAAAGTTCTGGGGGCTGGTGGCGGGCTTGCCAGGCTTTGGCAACGTAACTATTAGGGCTTCTTGATTTTCCTTTGGGATGATACCAGAATCCACCACGGCCGTCAAAAACGACAGCAGTAGGCTCAGCAGGGCCGGGAAGAAACATTTATAATATTCGTTAGTAAGGCCGTCAGGGCCCGGAGACTTATGAGACGGCAGTGATTTGATGATAGATAGTAACTCTGCTGAGGTAATAGGCGCGTTTAAGGAGTCCAGCTGTGACTCCGTGAGTGCGGGTAGTTGAGCCGCCTTAAGGAATCGCTCAATATCCTGGGTTTTCGGGGGGGACCATTGAAGAATTGTCTGCTAGGTTGTAAAGGCCCTCATAGAAATGCTTAAAGGCGTTAGCGATGCCATTGGGGTCATAAATTTTATATGTACCATCCTTGCTGTACATAAATGGGATCCTAGATTTTGCATGCTTTTGTTTAAGCTTTGATGCTAGAAGTTTGCCCGCTTTATTAGATTGAGAGTAATATGTAGCTCTAACCTTTTTCAGGTTTTTCTCGTATTTGTGTAACAAACAAGCGGTCAACTGTTGGCGTAACTCTATTAATTTCTTTGCATGTAGGGGAGACGGAGATTGTTTGTTGCTGGTATCTATAGTTCTTATCTGACGGAGCAGACGATCTATTTCTGCCATCCTATTTTTCTTTTCAATATGCCCTAGGCGAATAAACGTTCCTCTAATAAAGGCCTTATGAGAATTCCACAGTATGTCAGGGCCAGGAGCAGAGGGGGTATTAATCTGAAAAAAATTCCTTCAACTCATTCTCTAACGTTGCTTTTAGCTTTGGTTGTGACATTAAAAAGTCGTTACACCTCCACACATATGCTCTAGCAGATTCATATTTTTCAGCTATGGACAGGGTTATCGCTGCATGGTCCGACCAAGTTATTTGAGATATCTCAGACTGCTTAGCAAGGGGAATGCTAGATTGCTCGATTAGGAACAAGTCTATTCGTGAATAGCTATTATGTACAGTGGAATGATACATATAATCTCTTTCAGTATTATGCAAGATACGGCAGACATCAAATAATTCATAACGCCATATCGCCTGTGATAATGGGGGGTGACGTGTTAGTATGCCAGAAGTGGTATCTACTAGCGGGTCCGGGGCCATATTAAAATCTTCCATTAATATTAAACATCCCTGCTTCCTCTTTTCCACCGCCCTCACAAGTCTCCCTAGGAACGCCACCTGTTTTCTATTCGGGGCGTAAACTGATACCAACGTGTAAGTGACATTGTTGATAATACACACTAATATAACAAATCGCCCTCCCGGGTCAGCGTATTGAGATAACAGCTGAAACGCCACCGAGTCTCTAATCCCAATCATTGTGCCCCTTCGTTTTGAGGAGTAGTGAGCATGAAACACATGTGGGTATGCTGAGTGATTAATGCGAAAAGCGTCTGCCCTTAAAAGATGCGTCTCTTGTAGTGCAAGAATGTCACAGTTATGACCTCGGGCCTCACGCCATAAATTGGCTCTTTTTTGAGGGGGAGTTCAAACCCCTGACATTCATGGACACAATTTTAAGTACCATAATATACAGTTAGAAATGCTTCAAAAGTCTTACCGCAACCACGTATACCAGTAGATGTCAATGTTGGTATGAAGAAAAGCTGTTTCCACCCTTCATATTCACTACGCCCAATGTGCCAGAACCAATAAAGAAAAAAAACAAACCGTGCAAATTACATAACCAATGGATAAACTTTCGAGGCAAAACCAAACAAAGAGAAAAAAAAAAGATTGTGGTACAGCGGACCAGCGGCTGTCGTAATCCTGGGGGGATAAGTTCAACGACAGTGGACATACGAAATCCAAGAAAAGGTGAGTCTCTAGCTTTGTAGCCCTTTGCGTGGACTACTTTGGGCTCTCGCTTGGTGCCAACCATCCGACACAGGACCAGGTGGTTGTCTGGGTGGTATCTTAGCCATCGGAATGTTCCATTTTTGAAGCAAACGTTTTCCGTCTTCCAAAGTTTTGACGACATGCACCATGTTGTCTCGGGTAATGATCACGCGAACCGGAAATCCCCATTTGTATAAAATGTGGTGCTGGCGTAAGGCTGCAGTAATAGGGATGAATTGTCGCCTCAGTTGCAATGTTGTAGCCGATAAGTCCGAGTAAATGGATACTTTGTGGTATGGTTCAGGTAGGTGATCCACCTTTCTGGAAGTCATCAGAACTAGTTCCTTAGTGCGATAAAAGTGAATTTTAGCAAGAACATCCCTGGGTATTGTTTCCTCTAGATGCGATGGCTTGGGGACTCTATGGGCTCTGTCAATAATTAAATCCATCTCCGTAAGATTCGGCAGGAGCGATCGAATCAGATCTTGGAGGAACTTCGTTAAGTTATTCGTGGAGACTGACTCCGGAATCCCTCTAAATTTCAGATTATTTCTTCTGGAGCGATCCTCCAAGTCTGCTACTTTAGCTTTCAAAAACGACACATCCGACTCCATCTCATAGTGAGTGTCTATCAGCGCATTGTGTGATGTCGCAAATTCCGCCATTTTGGATTCAACATGAACGGTACGACTTTTTAGTTCCTGAAGATCTCTATCCAGCGGCCCTACCATGAGAGACATGTCTGTTTTTAGGGATTTGCAGAAGGCCATGAGCATGTTTTTCATAGAGGCCTCAGTAAGTGGGTTCTCCGTCTCAGGGATATCCGCAAAAAAATCAGTGGGCGGAGGGGTAGGCTGCACAATGTTGCTCACCTCGCCATCCTGGGAGTCACCGTCCTGGAGCCTGGGTCGCTGTTTAACTGGGCTAGCGGTGGGTGACTGGTGTCTCTCCAGGCTGGATAGGCCCGTAGGCCCCAAAGCGCTACTTCGCGGAGGCCCGCTTCCAGTGCAGGCCCCGGCCTGCCGGGGGGAAAGCCCAGATACCTCCGCTCCCGCGCCGTCCAGCAGCTGCGGTAAAGATGGTGCTGAGAGCGCTCTCTTGTTAGCGGAGAGCGTGCTTGTCTCCTCCGGAGGATCGCGCGGTGTAGTCGAGGCCCTAGATTCCGCTTCCAGGCGCGGGCCGTCTCCATTTTGGTCCTCCCCCTCCCCCCGTGGGGGAAATAGAAGTCGGATATCTTATGCGGTCTCACCACCGACTTCTTTCTTCGAGGCATCCCCGAAGGTAAGATACCTTTTGCTACTACAGTCGATGCCCAGAGGTCACGGGCTTGTCGCCTATGATGTCGCTAATTAGGACTCAGACCGGGAGCTCTGCTACTACACGGCCATTCCAGTCCACGGCTCGGCTCCGCCCCCCCCCATGAAGTATATTTAAGCAGACATTCGCACATCCCCCTGTAATCCTTAAAATCCATTACCACAGTATTCCCCCCCCTTATCAAAGGGTTTAATAACACGGGACCAATCGTTCTCCAGGGTGGATAGAGCCATTAGTTCCTGTTTGGTACAATTCAAATGACTAGATGAAACAGACATCTGGGAGAGGTTCTGTGTTACCAATTCCAAAAAAATATCAAGTGCAGACACATCCCCTACTGGGGGTACTGCCACACTCTTATTCCTCAATTGGATAAATGGACCCCTACCAGACATCAAGGGTGAGTCCTCCACTAAATCATAAAGTACACGAACATCCTCCAGCATATCAGGAGAGATACCCAACTCGGCACAATCCCTACGTTCTTTTTGCCGAAAATGTTTCTGCCATCTAAGTTTGTGGACAAATAGATTAATATCTTTGACCCACCTGAATAGATCAAACCTATTGGTAGGGACAAATGACAAACCTTTTTGAAGTATAGACAATTCAGAAGAAGATAGCGGAACAGATGAAAGGTTAATGACTTGTGCTTCTATGGTTGTGGTCTGCCCTGATTCTTGCTGCGAAGGGGGCATGGGGTGCCTGCATCTAAAAAACCTCTATTATCCTGAAGAGGGTTAGTGCCCCACCCCCACCCCGTCCACGATTGTTGCGATTGCGTCCCCTAGGGTTGAATTCTTTCTACTTGTGTACGGGTCATGCACTTTTTATCTGATTCATTATTAAAAGTTATGTATTAATTTTGTCAGGTTATTGTGATTATCATTTTGGGTTTTATATTTGGGATTGCCATGATCTTGCTATATTTGGGATCGTTGTCCATGTACTTAGGTGCTGTTTTCAAATGTTTTTAATTTTGTCTGTGATTTTTGATACTTTTAGCACATTATAAATAATCATTATTTTTCTATATTATTTGGGTGTGCACATTTTTGTCAGTATGTGTTGCCTGGTATATGTTTTCTATACCTTCTGAAATAGGATACATTGCTATACTGTTGTGAAATTAACTGTTTCTTACTGCACCTGTGTCTGGTCTGTGACTCATTTATAACAACATTGGACTTCACTTACAGATATACGTCCTATATTAATATCAGTGATGGAATTCCTCATCACATAGGGTTGTAGGACCTTTTATTTGGTTAATGTATATACTGCTTCTGTACATTTCTTTTTAAGTTAGCGGACCAATATTAAGTCTTGTAGATACGCTGAATGTTTCGATAGTGCCATTGATTCTTAGATAAATGTGGAAGAGGTGTAAGTTGAATATAGGGAGGTCATTTTCATTAGTATTCACAATATTGTATCCAAGATGTCTTCAGTATTACTTTAGCCACTGTCTATATAAAAATGATGTCATCTTCTGCTTCGATGGGTAGCCATGACATGTTCAACCCCTGCAGGGTGAGAAACAGCAGGGTTCTGCTTCAGAGACGCCAACCCTGTGAATAAATGATGATCTGCTGGTTCGAGATCTCATCCATATATAGGCTTTAAATGTATTCATTAACCTGTTTGGTCTATGACATGGAGAAACCACAGTTCCAAACCAGCCCTGGGCAAATTACCAGTCTGCTATAGTTTCAAGCTTTCAGCACTGGTGGACAGAATTAACTGTACAGGGAATTGTATATGTTCTGGCAGATGAGCATTTGCACAATATGTCAACGAATTCTCTATCATCGCCTTTTATTACAATGCTATTCTATTTGAGTTAGACAGTAACAAAAAGTGACAAAGACGAATAATTAAACATGACATTAATACAAATCTAACCTAAAATATTTTAATCTGTATCTATAAAAGTAGTATACAATTATTAATATTAAATAAACATTGATCTTTATTACCTATAGTAGGTTTAATTTTCTTTCTAACCACTTTTAATTAATATACCGTATGGCAGCACATCAGCATTGTCTAGAAATGTGTCCATCATAATCAATAGAGTCTGCACACAGTTAATGTGCATGTAGCATTACAATGTTTCATTTTTCCATACAGTTAGTTGTTTCTAAAGGTACTTCAACTAGACCTCAAAGACTCAATAATGTGTACTCCACATAAACTGTGAAAAGGGTTTTCAGGATTCTGATATTGAAGAGGATCAGCTGTTTGTAGAGGCTGTGGCAGTCAGCTAAATGCTGAGGCTTCTTCCATGCATATCAAGCACAGCCTTATACTTTATAAAACAACTGTGCTTAGTATTGCAGCTTGGAGCTGCAGAATGCTTTGAACATGATGTCAGTTACCTGGGAAGAGTATACAGACTTGCCTGAGTGCTGCTGCCTCTTCATACAGTGATGGTTCTGGATGTCAGTCACTCAATGATTTGATATTCATTGACTATCCTAAGAATGGGTCTTTAAAGAGGTTGCCCAGGATGATTATATTGAGTTCCACTTCTTCCCTTCAGGCATTGACATCATGTCCATTGGTTGCATGGTTATATGAATGGGGCTGAGCTACAATACCAAGCACCAGGGCCGTTTTAACACATTGGTGGGCCCTGTGCAATGGTTTCATAAGTGGGCCCACCCATCACCACTTAGAAATACCTCACCTGCACAAATTATAATGTACCCTCAATGGTCCCCACATAGTGTAATGTCCCTTAGTGGCCCTCACACAGTTTTATGCCTCCCTAGTAGCTCCATACTATATAATGCTCCTGTATGCATCACACTTTAACCTGTTCCCATCGCCATGGCCCCTCAGACATTAACCTGTCCCACCCCCTGTGGCCCCTCAGACATTATATTACAGCATGCCCCTCCCGTTCCCCTAAATTCCCCCACAGTTTCATGACCCCCTCCAGGTTGCCCCCACAGCTTTATGTCCTCCCAACCCCCATGTTGCCCCCATAGTTTCAAGTCCCTCTCCTGGTTGCCCCCACATTTTCATGCCCCAACCCAGGTTGCCTTCACAGTTTCATGTCCCCCTTCAGTTGCCCCCACTGTATACACAAAGAAAAAAAAAACATTAATACTCACCTTTTCCCATTCCCCTATTAACTCCTGTCTCTGGTCTTGGAGTCCTCAAGGAGCAACAGTCATCACGAAAGTGACATCACTACATCGTGCCTCCTGCTTCCAGGACAGTTGGTGAACTGAGAAGACGAAGGCTAGCCTGCCTGATCCAGTCCCTCATAAAAGCTACTGTAGCACAAATGTGAAGAATAATGACTGTGATAGAAATGTGTCAGAACATAGTCTGATACCACATAGCCCATTGTGCCCATGCTGACACCTTTCCACTGCCTCCAGGTGCCTACCGTGGGTACTTGAGCATCAGAACTGGGTCAGGGAGCAATAGAAGAAGGTGGCCAGGTCAGATGAATCATATTTGTTTTTTCTTTTCGTTCACATGCGACTGGTTGGGTGCATTGCTTTCCTGGGAAAGAGATGGTACCAGGATAAAGGGTCGGACTACCGGATCCCCACTGCTTTTTTTTAATAGGCAATGGAGGTCTGGTAATGGGTGGCTTAACTATTGTGGTCGCAGGGGGTGTGAGTCTGACCACAACCGTAGTGCTACTGGCCCACTGGAGATGGCCAGGGCCCCGCAGCACTGCAATAGCAATCAAGGAAAGCCTGTTCCCCGACCACTATATATATTGTGAATAAAAAGGGGTCTGGCATTATATCGGCCTCTTTCCAGTAGTGCTATTATTATACACTGGGGTCTCAGACCCCAGAGTATAATGTAATACAAATTTTGTTCCCAGCTTTTAAATGTTATATTCCAATTGCTTATGTCTAAAACAAATTAAAAATTGCTTACATTCATCATAAACTTCACTTTTGTGACCACGGCAACAAAAATTATGCATTTTTACTATAGAAACAGACGATTTTGAATCTTTTCATTTATACAGTCAGACTAAGAACACTATATGCATTGCAAATTTACACAGATTACCAAAAACTGTTCAGAAGTGTGCGGTTTTCTGAGATTTACGACTATACTGCAAATCAGTTTCACGAATCAAACCCCAAATATAGTTGCCCATCATGTTTTCGTTATATTGTCCTTGGTAACGGCGTTCAAAGTTCATAATGTCCTGGTGAAAGCGCTCGCCTTGCTCCTCTGAATAAGCTCCCATGTTCTCTTTGAACTTATCAAGATGAGCATCAAGGATATGGATTTTGAGTGACATCCTGCAGCCCATTGCAGCATATTTCTTTATCAGAGTCTGAACCAGTTGTACATAGTTTTCATCATTATGATTGCCTAGGAAGCCGCGAACCACTGCGACAAAACTGTTCCAAGCTGCTCTCTCCTTGCTATTCAGCTTCTTGGGAAATTCACTGCACTCTATGATCTTCTTGATTTGTGGTCCGACGAAGACACCAGCTTTGATCTTTGCTTCAGACAGCTTAGGTAAAAGATCTTGGAGGTAATTGAAAGCTCTCGACTCCTTATCTAGAGCCCTGACAAATTGTTTTATGAGCCCCAACTTGATGTGTAGTGGTGGCATCAGCACCTTGCGTGGGTCCACCAGTGGCTCCCACTTTACATTGTTCTTCCCCACAGTGAACTCTGTCCGCTGAGGCCAGTCCCGCCTGTGGTAGTGAGCTTCTGTATCCCGGCTGTCCCAAAGGCAAATAAAGCAAGGATACTTAGTAAAACCACCTTGGAGGCCCATCAGGAATGACACCATTTTGAAATCTCCGATAACTTCCCAGCCGTACTCATCATACTTCAAGGCACCTAGCAACATCTTGACACTGGTGTATTCCTCTTTCAAGTGCACCGAGTGAGCTACAGGAAGAGACGGATACTTGTTCCCATTGTGAAGCAGCACGGCTTTGAGGCTCTTGCATGAGCTGTCTATGAAGAGGCGCCACTCATTCGGGTTACAGGTAATACCTATAGCCTCGAATAGACCGGCCACATTGTTGCAGAAGCACAGTCCATCTTGATGACTGAAGAAGATGGAAAAAACTTGGTGACGCTTCCTCTGATCTGTGACTTGGACGCTTTCATCTGATAAGTTCCATTGCTTGAGCCTTGATGTCAGAAGCTCAGCGCTGGACTTGGTGAGACCAAGGTCTCTGATCAGATCATTGAGGTCTTTTTGGTTAGGGTAGTATGGCTCCTCATCTGCATATGAAGAGAAATCGTGATCTTCAACGTCTTCCTCGATGTTTGACCTGCTGCTTTCTTTTGAAGGTGGTATAGCTCTGTCTGGAGGTGTTGGTACAGGAAGTTCAGGGCAGTGTGGTATTGGGGTATAGATGACGGAATGTCAGTATACGATACAGGCGGTGCATTTTTGCCAGTGCGACGTTTGGAAGGGTCCACCATGCAGAAGTAGCAATTTGTTGAGTGATCAGTCGGTTCACGCCAAATTCTTGGGATAGCAAAATGCATGGCTCTCTTCTCTCCCCTGTACCAACCTATAAGCAAACAAAATAATATTTGGATTGAGAATTTGATTTAGGCCTATTTCACACTAATGACTAGTGATATTTACAATATTAACACAGTTAATCTGCTATTTAAGAGAGTAGCATTTATCCAAAACTTCAAGAGTTTTCTTGCAGTGCTCACATGTGAAATGAGGAGCCCATGGTTTGTCTTGGTCACCAACAGGCATGCCGAAGTATGCTTTGTAGGCCTCACACATCTTAGAAGATGCTTCCACAGAGTACTTTTTCGCTCTTGTCTTTATAAACTGGCCACATACGTAGCAAAATGCTTCTGCTGGATGTATGCAACCTCTTGATGCCATCTAAATTGACTAATGCGTCGCCCCAGCCCGGCCTTGGCGAGTTCACGGTGCGAATAGGCCCGGTATTGGGGTCGACAGCGCCTTGAAAGGGAATAAAATAAATGTTTATCGTGACGCCAGTTGGGGTTTTAGCTGCTGGTTGGGCCTCTGGGAATAGGTAGTGATAGAGTGCCAGATATTGTACCCTCCCCAACTAGGGCAGATCCCAGGGCCAACTGATATATGAGGAAGAGCTGGTGTGCAGGCAGAGGAGCAGTGAAGAGGCGATTAATAAGAAATACAGTCCAGTCAGGGGTTAACCAAACACTTACGGTTTACTTCTGTAGTCAGCAAGGAATAACAGATCTTACAGGAGAATTCACCTTGCTCTGGTATAGTGAGATGCCAGTTTAACCACATGGGTAATTCAGCCTTCCAATGCTGCTGTACCTCTAATAGATTTCCCCTGATTCTGGATTCCAGAAGCTCAGAGGTCAGATATAACCAGATCTGTGGCTCTTCCAGACGGCAGGTAACGCGAGTTCTGTCGGGTGCTGGGTACGCACACTCACCCTAACTCTATGTGTTACTGAGCCTCCAGGAAATCTGCACTACTGGACCTTGATCCAGTAATTCTCTCGATGTTCTAAGTGTGGCAGACACTTAGCTAGGAATCGATGGTCCTTACTCTGCAGCTCCTTGTTTGATAGATACTTGTTCTCATCAAAACGCTGGACTCCTGTGCTGTCTCATTACCCTCTCTGCAGACTGTTGTATCACCAGCTCCGTGCAGCCCTGCCTCATGGATCCCCTCATGGATCCCCTCTCAAAAATTAAACTAAAACACTTCTAGGCAGTAGCTCCACCCCTTTTTAAAGAGGCAGTCACTGGGGATTTGTCTAATGCTAACAGGTTAACTGGTTCTCACTATACCTTCACAGTACACAGTAGAGATCACGTGAGGTGACATTTATAGCGACCCACTCTGTGGGGCGCTACACTAAGTTGCTGTGAACTGTAAGGGAAAAGGATGTCTCTCCAAACTTGATAAAAATGGTCTTTATTCCATGCAGTATTAAAGTTTAAGAGTGTACTGAGGATTCAGCAGAGCAAGATTGATCACCCGGTACCAGAGTAACACACAATATATACATTTACATTCCTAAGCTCCTCCTGTAATGGGTGTGGGGTGAAGTGTGAATACTGTCGTTATCAGAATCTGAATAGATATTGAATTCACACCTGTCTGTCTAGGTCAATTCCCCTTTGTCTGTGATGGCCATTGCCCACTTACTATGCAATCCCATACAATTAGATCCTGTCTCTCCGTCTCTCAGGAAGGGCTATAGTGGCCCTATATAACTGTAGTTATACAGCTACCTACAATTCTGTACAGTCCCAGAAAGTTCTAGATAATTCTGGGCAGTTCTAGAAACTTCTTGATAGTTCTCACAATTCCAGAAGCTTCTTAAGTATCTTGAAATATTGCGAATATCCTTAAAAATAGATCAATTTCAAAATATCATTGTGCTGACCACAAAAGCAAAGTTTACAGGGAATAATAACTTTTTTTTCTATTCATTTAAGGAACAAACAATCAGGAAAACACACTTAACAACTGGGAACAAATATTTTTTTTAAAATTGTTACATGGTGTAATCGGAGGCCCAGGGAAGGTGATTCAATATAACAAATACTTATACTCACCTCTCCTAGGACTCTGACAGCTCCCAGCATCTACTTGGGGGCTCTTCCAGCCTGTGACTGAGGTTACACGCCCCAGACGTCACAATCATATGGCCTCAGCAGTCACGTGGGGCGTAGCAGCATAATGACATCAATGCGCCCCACGTGACCGCTGAGGCCCAATCACAGGCCCCAGCAGTGATGTCTGGGGCGTGTGACCTCAGTCGCAGGCAGAAGAAGACCGAAGAGGATGCTGAAGACTGCCGGGTGGAGCAAGGATGCTCAGGAGAGGTGAGGTAAGGTGAGTATTTGTTATTTTCCCATCACCTCTCCTGGGCCTCTGATTATTATACTCTGCACTAAAACTAATCAGAGTGCCAAACCTCACAAATATTCATTGAATTTCGTGGGGTTTGCCTGAAGCTGTTTAAGGGGGACTCAAGGGAGCATTGTATACTGTTTGGGGCCACTGTGGGGAGCATATTATACTGTGAGTGGCCACTGTGCAGCATATTATACTGTGTTGGGGCCACTAAGGAGAATATTATACTGTGTGGAGTCACTGTGCAGCATATTATACTGTGGGGGCCACTGTGCAGCATATTATACTGTGGGGGGCACTGTGGAGCATATTATACTGTGTGGAGTCACTGTGAAGCATATTATTCTGTGTGGGGGCCACTGTGGGGACCATTATGGAGCATATTATACTGTGAGTGGCCACTGTGCAGCATATTATACTGTGTTGGGTCCACTAAGGAGAATATTATACTGTGTGGAGTCACTGTGCAGCATATTATACTGCGGGGGCCACTGTGCAGCATATTATACTGTGGGGGCCACTGTGGAGCATATTATACTATGTGGAATCACTGTGAAGCATATTACACTGTGTGGGGGCCACAGTGAAGCATATTTTACTGTTTGGGGACCATTATGGAGCATATTATACTGTCTGTGGGCCACTGTGGAGCATATTATACTGTGTGTGGGCCACTGTGGAGCATATTATACTGTGTGGGGGCCACTGTGGAGCATATTATATGGTGTGGGAGGCACTGTGGAGCATATTATAACATGTGGGGGACACAACTGTCTGTTCTGTAAAGACTACTGTAATTTTCATAAGAGCAGAAGTTGAACCCACATAGTCACTGATACCATGGGTACGCTTACTGTACATCTTCTGCTCTTATGAACATATCCTGGACTGAAGGATGTAGCACCACCAGAGGACATCATGTAACCTCACATCCCTGTGGACAATGTGGTCACATGATGCTCCTGTAGGCTCCATTTTTATGGATGAAATGTATTTTTCTGGCCTGTTGGTCATGAGGGACACATGGACATAGCAGCTCACAAAGAAGACATAAAAGGTAATGAATGGTATTTCACTATGTTTTTTTCAGTTTTTCTCCACTGCACAGAGTTAAAGGGAACCTGTCAGCATGAAAATAGAGTATAGTCTGCAGGCGGCATGTTAAAGAGCAGGATCTGAGTAGATTGATATGTAGTTTTGTGGGAAAAGATTTAGTGTTATCTATTACTTATTCATTTACATCTCTGCTCTTTCTATGGTTAGGAACAGCAATTGAGTCCAGTAGGTGGTCCTGATGATGATTGACAGCTCATCTCATACATGGACCACTGAGAGTAATTGAGTCAGGGGGCTGTCCTAAACATAGGAAAAGCAGACATATAAAAGAAAATAGATAACTTTTTCCCACAAAACTACATCAATCTGCTCAACTCCATCTGCTTTATAACATGCTGCCTGCAGATTACACTGTATTTTTATGGTAACAAGTTGCCTTTAAAACCAGCTGTAAAATATGTATAAAATAGATATTTCACAGATTCTTTTCATACCTGGAGCATGACTAAACAGCTACCTGCCTATGTGTTAGGTTATAGTTTGTGGCTCTCATTTTTTCCAGTCCCTTTGTTGTATATTTGGTATATTTTTTTGACTTAGGGTCAGTATCTAGAAGTTCAACAATCACAGAAACAGTAACATAAATACTGTAAATATGCAGGGCCGGGCTCAAAGGCAACACTATGGATATTTATAGTACTGAAACATATTCTACGTACGTATTAACAGCCTCTTCTCTTTACTTGGTATTCTATCAGCACACAAAGTATTCCTGTTCTTGCCAAAGCCAGACTGTTCCTTGTGTGGATATTTCATTTTCAGACAGCTGAGTTCAGAATTCTAAGTAACATATTATTTCTACATATATATCCTACAGTATTTCACCCTCAGGGAGTGAAATGAAAGTCAAAGTGTACATTGTATATATTGTAACATAACTGTTAATTAGTATATAATACAAAGAGAGTTCAGTAATAGTTTTGTGTCTGCAATGCTATTGGATTTCCAAAAATCACAGGTTGTTAATGTAATAGACTGAACTAGCTTTACATATAAGGCTGTGTTCACATCTGTATTGTGGAGCCTCCATTGCAAATTCCATCAAAATTGGCAGGGAAAATAGTACAGAATAATACAATGAAAAATGCCATGATGGAAATAAGACAGATCCCATTATAGTCAAAGGGGCTTGTCAGATACAGTTTGAGTTCATCATGTCATGTATTTGGCACTATTGTCCAAAAGCACAGATGTGATCCCAACCTTACAGATTTTCTGGAGCCTTAGACTGCACCTGTGAAATAGGCCACACGTTGTATAATGGATGGATTTAAAATGTTGGTCTGTTCTTTCAAACTATAGCAGTCATTATAGCATTCTAACAACATGTAGCATCCACTGCTGCCATCTTTTCACTGGCTGTCCTCCTCACACGCTCACAGCACTCTGATCATCTTATTAATATAGTCCCAAAAAAAGCATAACACACCATTATGGATTTGCTGGACTATAATCAAACTTTATATGTGTAAATGCAATGATGATATATGTTAGACAAATATTAAAGAGAAAGGGTAAGATTATTGGGGAAAACTCAGGGGTGAACCTAGCCTTTCTGCTGCTTGAGGTGAACTATAGAACCCCCCCAACTCCGAGGATAGATCATCAATAAGAAAAATGCAATACAATATGGAGGCATTATGGCAGTGTGCAGGATGCCTAAGGTACAGTAGTGTTCAAAATAATAGCAGTGTGTTCAAAAACATGAGTTAAGCACAAAATCTTTATAATAGCTTTTATTTCCATGCATTGGGAACATTGTAGACTGTTTTCTAAATCAAAACATGAAGATAAATGTATATAATTTTTAACTACTTTACAGAAAATAACAAAAAATTAATATTGGACTGTTCAAATAATAGAAGTGTCTGCATTTGTCTTTACAAACTCAAAATCTGTACTCTTTTTTTTTAGGTTTAGCATTCTTGTGAATCACTAACCTAATATTTAATTTTATAACCACAGTTTTTTAGAATTGCTTCACATCTATGTTGCATAGAGTCAACCAACTTCTGGCACCTGTCAACTGGTATTCCAGCCCAGGAAGCTTTGACTACATCCCAATTTATTTGCATTTGTTGTTTTTGGCTCAGAAATGGCATTTTTGTTGTCACCCCACAAGTGTTCTATCGGATTAAGGGCAGGGATTAGGCTGGCCACTCCATAACCTCAATTTTGTTGGACTGGAAATAAGATTTTGCTCATTTACTGGTGTGTTTAGGGTCGTTGTCTTGTTGAAACACCCATTGAAAGGGCATTTCCTTTTCAGAGTAAGCCAACATGACCTCTTCAAGTATTTTGATATATGCTCCATGATATATGGTCCATGATCCTTGGTATGCAGTAAATAGGCCCGGCACCATAGCAAGAGAAACATGTCCATATCATGATGCTTGCACCACCATCCTTCACTGTCTTCAGAGTAAATTGTTGTTGAATTCAGAGTTTAGGGGTCGTCTGATGAACTGTCTGAGGCCCTTGGACCCAAAAAGAACAATTTTAATTCCATCAGTCCACAAAATGTTTCTCCATTTCTCATTTGGTCAGTTGATGTGTTCTTTGGCAAATTGTATCCACTTCAGTACATGGGACTTTGCGGGGACTTCTTGCTAATAGATTAGCTTCACACAGGAGTCTTCTAATTGTCACAGTACTCACAGCTAACTTGAGACTGTCTTTGATCATGCTGGAGCTGATCATTGACTGAGTCTTTGCCATTCTGGCTAGTCTTTGATCCATTCGAATGGTAGTCTTCCATTTTCTTCCACATCTCTGGTTTTGCTTTCCATTTTAAAGCATTGAAGATCATTTTAGTTGAACAGCCTATCATTGTCTGCACTTCTTTATAAATTTTACCCTCTCCAATAAACGTTTTAATCAAAGTAACGCTGTTCTTGTGAACAATATCTCGAACGACCCATATTTCTCAGGCTTCCATGGAGAAATGCATGTACAACATGTGTTGGCTTCACCCTTAAATAAGGGCCACCTGATTCACACCTGTTTCTTCACAGAATGATTGACCTCCGCACTGCTATTATTTTGAACACGACCCTTTCAATTAATTATTCAAATACACATTCAAATATCATGAATGCAGAGTCTGGTGGTTGTCGAAGAATCTACTGCAGCAACTGGTAAATTGTCTGGCTATGGACTGAAACTGTATCATCTTTAGTGACAAATCCAGGTTCTGACAACAGTTGGATTCGATTTTGGAGGTCTCATGGTGAACACTTCAATCCTGCCTTTGCTGTGGGGCACTGCACTCTCCCAACTACTGGTGTGATGATCTGGGAAGCCAACACATGCGACAGTTGAAATGGTTATCCCAAGTAGTTATACGAGGGACACTAAAAGCAAAGAGATATGTGCAGGGCTTCCAACTGGCATTTTTCAGCAGGATAATTACCACCCACACACAGCAAGGATTTCCCAGGAATGTCTATGCCAGATTGCAACACTTGTTTAGCCTGGCAAGTACAGTACAGACCAAAAGTTTGGACACACCTTCTCATTCCAAGAGTTTTCTGGATTTTCATGACTATAAAAATTGTAGATTCACACTGAAGGCATCAAAACTATGAATTAACACATGTGGAATTATATACTTAACAAAAAAGTGTGAAACAACTGAAAATATGTCTTATATTCTTGGTTCTTCAGAGTAACCACCTTTTGCTTTGATTACTGCTTTGCACACTCTTGGCATTCTCTTGATGAGCTTCAAGAGGTTGTCACCTGAAATGGTTTTCACTTCACAGGTGTGCCCTGTCAGGTTTAATAAGTGGGATTTCTTGCCTTATAAATGGGGTTGGGACCATCAGTTGTGTTGTTCAGAAGTCAGGTGGATACACAGCTGATAGTCCTACTGAATGGAGTGTTAGAATTTTTATTATGGCAAGAAAAAAGCAGCTAAGTAAAGAAAAAGGAGTGGCCATCATTACTTTAAGAAATGAAGGTCAGTCAGTCCGAAAAATTGGGAAAACGTTGAAAGTGTCCCCAAGTGCAGTGGCCAAAACCATCAAGCGCTACAAAGAAACTGGCTCACATGAGGACAGCCCCAGGAAAGGAAGACCAAGAGTCACCTCTGCTGCGGAGGATAAGTTCATCTGAGTCACCAACTTCAGAAATCGCAGGTTAACAGCAGCAGATTAGAGACCAGGTCAATACCACACAGAGTTCTAGCAGCAAACACGTCTCTACAACAACTGTTAAGAGGAGACTGTGTGCAGCAGGCCTTCATGGTAAAATAGCTGCTAGGAAACCACTGCTAAGGACAGGCAACAAGCAGAAGAGACTTGTTTGGGCTAAAGAACACAAGGAATGGACATTAGACCTGTGGAAATCTGTGCTTTGGTCTGATGAGTCCAAATTTGAGATCTTTGGTTCCAACCACCGTGTCTTTGTGCGACGCAGAAAAGGTGAACGAATGGCCTCTACATGCCTGGTTCCCACCGTGAAGCATGGAGGAGGAGGTGTGATGGTGTGGGGGTGCTTTGCTGGTGACACTGTTGGGGATTTATTCAGAATTGAAGGAATACTGAACCAGCATGGTTACCACAGCATCTTGCAGCGGCATGCTATTCCATCCGGTTTGCGTTTAGTTGGACCATCATTTTTCAACAGGACAATGACAAACACACCTCCAGACTGTGTAAGAGCTATTTGGCCAAGAAGGAGAGTGATGGGGTGCTACGCCAGATGACCTGGCCTCCACAGTCACCAGACCTGAACCCAATCGAGATGGTTTGGGGTGAGCTGGACCGCAGAGTGAAGGCAAAAGGGCCAACAAGTGCTAAGCATCTGTGGGAACTCCTTCAAGACTGTTGGAAGACCATTTCAGGTGACTACCTCTTGAAGCTCATCAAGAGAATGCCAAGAGTGTGCAAAGCAGTAATCAAAGCAAAAGGAGGCTACTTTGAAGAACCTAGAATATAAGACATATTTTCAGTTGTTTCACACTTTTTTGTTAAGTATATAATTCCACATGTTTTAATTCATAGTTTTGATGCCTTCAGTGTGAATCTACAATTTTTATAGTCATGAAAATCCAGAAAACTCTTGGAATGAGAAGGTGTGTCCAAACTTTTGGTCTGTACTGTATGTCAGCAGATTTATCGATAATCGAGCATTTATGGGACTAGTCTAGATGTCAACTTTGCCAACCTACAAGTGTGCAGGATCTACAGGTTCGGTTGCCTCCATACCCAACTGTAGCTTATCATCCAGGTGTGCACCTGCCATGAGGCAAGCTGAGGCACCCACATCACTATTAGGATGTAATTCTGAACTGTATATAATACCTGGAACAATGAACCCTGATGCAGCGTTCACGGGAGCTGCTGGGACACACAGCCTGTGTGCACTGTATATTCTTCTGGCTCCCGATGCCTACTTTATGATACTACAGGAGTCGGGAGGTGAATAGTACACACAGGCTGTATATACAGTTCAGCAGAGATCAGTATGTAGGGGAGGGGCAACTATTAGGGATTATTACAGTAATAGTCCTCCCATAATTAATAGTATTACTTATGTGTGGGGGACTATTACCTGTGGATGGGCACCATTAATGCACTATTACAGCAATAGTACTCCCCTGCAGATAATAGTATGCTACTGGGGAGGTATTATTTTTGGGAGGGAATATTACCTGTGGAGGGGCATGATTAGGGCACTATTACAGTAAGGCTAAATGAAAATCAGCTGCTTATTTTTTCAGCTTCCTGCTTCAATCTCTGCTTCCCATTGACAAAAATGGGAGGTAGAATCAGGGAAGAATCTGAAGCTGATTTAGGGGGACTATTAACTGTGGGGTATCCTATTATCCTATGTGGGGGGACTATTACCTGTGGGGGCACTATTACTCTCCTGGGAGCACTATTCTTTTGTAGGAGCCACAGACTGTGGACTTTAGGTTATTGAATAGGGGCATCAATGAAGGCAATAAATGGCAAATGGGCAGAGGATTCTGTGCTACCCTGGTGTCCTTTTTGGTACTTATTGTACCTTCAGTGTCTTTCTGTTCAGTGCTCCCTTGATGCACATATACCATTTATTGCCCCTTTAGTGTTCTGTGACAAAGGGTGCTAAAGGGCCAGTAAATGGCAAATGGGCATCAAGGACACTTAGGGTAAATTCACACAGAAAAAAAAAAAGTGTCTCCTATTCATTTCAATGGGAGGCAAACAGGTCTTTTTTCTGCTAACTGAAAATATCAGCTAGCAGAAGAAAAGACGCGTCCTGCCCAATCTTCAGGTGGGTTTTGCTCAAACCTCCACTTTAGATGAATCAGAATAGATTTGTGTGGCAATTTTACATGGCAGGTCCCACTGCGAAAACCTGCTGTGTGAACATACAGTAGTGTTCAAAATAATAGCAGTCCAATATGATTAACCAGATTAATCACTGTTTTTGGTATAAATTATATTACCTCAAATCAGACACAGGTGGCACCTTCATTACACACCCATCTATATTTCTCATTGACGACACCATTGCAAACAAAGGCGATGGTAGTTGGCTGTTAATGGCTGCAAGTAATGGGGGCTGTGACATCAAATTTTTTTCTGTAAAGTGCCTCAAAATGGTCCAGGCAGAGACAAGGGTGCATAATGAAGGTGCCACCTGTGTCTGGATGGTGGACAAGGAAACTCTACTGGTGGTCTGTCTGGTCCATCCAGAGCCTGTTCGCTGTGTGTGCTTGTCCTCATGTAACCACTGCTCTCAACATCTCTTCACATCTAGGACACTACAGCCAAGATGGCAGGCAATTAATCGAAATGACCATGCTGCTTCTCTCATTTCAATGATTTGTCACCTCTCAAAGTCTGTTAACTGGGCACCATGTCTCTGAGTGCATTGTAGAGGCATGTCTAGCAGTCATCAATCACTCAACAAGAGATATACAACCCAAAAGTAACCTCTGAGAGCCTTTTTATAGGAAAGCAGGGGAAGCACTTTTACGCCCTCGTGTGGCCAGACCCAGTAGTTAATCAGAGCACACCTGTAAACATTTACATATCTGTCTGAGACATAATTGCATGGCACGTTTTGCAGCAAGCTGACATTTTTATCCAGTGTGTTATTTTGCCAATGATTGTATTTAGCATTTTCAATTGTAAGAATTTTCAGCAAAAGATGATTCCCCAGGGCTTCTATAAAATGATGGTAGTCTCACGTTCGAAACTGTAGTGGATGGTGAGATATGGAGCCCGAAAGTCAATAGTTCAAAGCACTGTTACCCTTTTGCTCATCAGTGTATCTTCCCAACTACTGTAGACAGCTCCTGACTACATTCTACCATTATGCTGCGCAACTGCCACAAATGTGACTTATGAACGCTTTACAGAAAAGTCAAGATTCCTTTATAGTGGTTAAAAGGTAAATTCAAGAGAATTCCTCAGATTGCACACCTCGGTTTAGATAGCTCCAAAGAGATTGTGGATTAGAGGGCATACTGATAGCCTTAGTGTAACATCTACATTTGTACAATTACTGTGCAGTGTAATGGATAATTTGTCTAGTCTTGGAGCAGCAATTTGAGGCTGACCATTGTGAAGCCCATAAAATATCTTCCCCTATAAACATTTTATCTCATATCTATGGTGGTCATAATCTCCAAAAATATTTACAAACATAAATGTAGAAGGTTTTCTGGCAGAATACTGAAAATTTACTGGATGTTTAGATATCACACTGATATACACTTGACAGGAGTGGATTTTAATTATTTGGTACATGAGACCTTCAGGCTTCAATATTGTGTGAGGTCTGGATTTCTGACAGATTCTCTTGAATTTTACCTAATGAAAAATAGTTTAGTGACTGAGAATCACTGAGGAACCTTTCATAAATGCTGCTATTTAAGTAATGTGTTAATTATTTCAGTGCGGAGATGGAATTTTGTGGCTAACACTCTTTATAAATATAGAGCTCACATTAATTTGTGTGAATATTTATGAAATAGAAAGATTGCATTTATATTGTCAGTGCTGGCTGGGCAGTTCCTACTGTACGTGTGGGTATCAACGTGTACGTTTATTAAGTATTACCACCTGCATGGGACTTTTTTTCTCAACCTCTGCTATTGCCATTGCAATAAACAATGAATAAATTAACAACATAAACCAGGTTTTAACTCAAAGGTACTAGGTGTAGCTTTCTCTTGTGTTTGACATTTTTGTGGATCATTGCATTGGCTCCTTGGGACAACTGGACTCAGTAAATAAATTTAACATTTAGGCTGGGGACCCAGTTTGCGAAAACACTGCGGCAAAAAACACTGCGTTTTACAGTACCTGCAAAGTGGATGGGATTCTGGCTAATCCCATCCACACATTGCAGACAAAAATCTGCAGCGGAAAAGCTGCAATTTCAAAAACGCTTGTGTTTTTGAAAATTGCAGCATGTCAATTATACTTATGGAAACGCTGGCATTTTCCGTATAGGTATAATAGGGGCAGAAAGTCTGCAGAGGAAACTCTGCGGATTTTCTGTGAAAAACGCAGCGGTAAAAAACACGTTTTTTGGCTGTGGCTCACTACATGGGGCCTTAGTCTTAAAGACCCACATCATAGCAATGTTTTCATGTAATATAACACATGAGATACTGCTTATTCATCCTGTATTAATACTGATCCACAGAATAAACACAAGATATCATTTTTACTGGACAGAAAATACATATTGTCCTGCAAAAAAACAAGCTCTGAAATAACTACGTTGACAGAAAAAATAAAAAAAAAAAGCTTTTTAAGGAAGGAATTAGAAATGAAAAAAATAATAAATGGAAAATGCCTGTGTCTTCAAGGGGATAATAAAGGTGATATAACTGAACAAAACTGTGTACAGTATATAAATATATATGTATATATTTATGTATATATGCAACAGATTTACCATATTTTTCAGACTATAAGACGCACCGGACCATAAGATGCACCTAGGTTTTAGAGGAGGAAAATAGGGAAAAAAATTTTGAAGCAAAAAATGGTAAAATATTTAATAACATATTGGAGTTGTAGTTTTGCAACAGCTGCAGGGCTGCATTAATAGGTGGCCCTACAGCTGTACGAGGATGTATAGGGCATCTTTTTTTGCGGGGCCAGAAGTACTTTTAAGTTTAAACATTTTGGTGAATGTCTATTGCTTTGATCACTTTTTATTCAAATCAGGGGCGAAACAGTGAAAAAAACAGCAGTTCGGCACTTTTGATTTTTTTTTTTCCGCTACAACGTCCACCCTACGGGAAAAATATTTTTATAGTTTGTAGATTGGGCATTTTCGGACGCAGGGATACCTAATGAGTATGTGTTTCACAGTCATTTTCTACTTTTCTATGTATTCTAGGAAAAGGGGGGTGATTTAGAACGTTTTTTTTTTTTTTATTACTATTTTATTAGCCACCCCCCCCCCAGGGGGCTTGAACCTGCAATCATTTGATTGCAAGACCCATAGACTGCAATACAACTGTATTGCAGGCTATGGGAGATTCTGTACATTACTACTGTCTCGGCTGTCACGGGAACAGGTCGGCTCCGTGTTCTCGCCACACGGGAGCCGGCCTGCAACTTAACAGGTACGGGGCCGGTGGGGACCGGCCCCAGGGGCAGTTTTTACACTTTGGGGGGGAAGCTTTGAGATAGTAATGCCCACGATCAGAGTGGACTCTGATCATGGGCATTAGCTCTGGGTCTCTACTGTACATTACAGTGGAGACCCGGTAACTATGGAGACCGCTATGCAGCAGAGCGGTCGCCATCATCTTTACAGACCCGGCATCCGCTGGGACACCCTCTCCCCCACGCCCAGGGCCCGCTGGAGGAAGCTGGTGACAGCAGGAGTGGGGAGATGCTGCAACACCGTTCCTCCGCCCTCCCCAACACCCACATTCAGACTATAAGACGCATCCCCCATTTTCCTCCAAAATTTGGGGGAAAAAAAGTGCGTCTTATAGTCCAAAAATACGGTACATGCACAGATTTGTACATTTATTACATCCTTGTAGGTCAAAAGATGGCGCAAGTTATAGCAAAACCTCCTGCAATCCACCTAAATTATTAAGAGACCAAAGCCTCTTAGTAATTGGGGTACATGGCACAAATGGATTAAGACTCAGCCCTAATATGTTGCTGCCCTAATAAACTTGATAAACTTGGTGTTATTCAGTTTGAAAAAAAAAAGACATCTACGGGGAGATCTAATAACAATGTACAAATACATGAAGGGATGGCACAAAGAACTTTCTAATGATCTTTTTACTCCTAGGCCAGTGACAGTGACAAGGGGACATCCTCTACGTCTGGAGGAGAGAAAGTTTCACCAGCAACATAGAAGGGGATTCTTTACAATAAGAACACCGAGGCTATGGAACTCTCTGCCCCAGGAAGTGGTGATGGTGGATTCATTGAACAAGTTCAAAGAGGGCCTGGATGCCTTTCTCAAACAGAACGACATTACTGGTTATGGGTTTTAGATTTTAAAGGCACGTTGATCCAGGGTTTTATACTGATTGCCCGATTGGAGTTGGGAAGGAATTTTTTTCCCATGAAATGGAGCAATTGGCATAAGCCTCATGGGGTTTTTTGCCTTCCTCTGGATCAACACTGTAGGGGACTGTAGGGTTATAGGTTGGACTTGATGGACTGATGTCTTCATCCAACCTCATCTACTATGTAACTATGTAAGGTTATCCCATTTGAGCAGGCGCGAATTTCTAAAAATAATATGTCTAATAGAACAAATGGACAGGGGTCATCTCTTTCGGGCATAGCAATAATGAAAAGGTCACAAGTAATTAAGATCTGGTGCACCTTTGTCTGTATCTATTAGCTAAAGACCCATCACAACTACACACCATTCACACAGGATTCAGCACCCATCAGACACAAGGTAGATTTCCATGCCTACCTTCACTAGAATCCAGAGAAAGTTATAAGAACTTTATCCAAAATTTTTAAATCCTGTTTCTAGCCTGTGTATTACAGTATGTCATTCATGTGGATCATGATAAGATGGTCTACTCTGATTGATTGTGCATGACGTAAATGTCTTCTAAAACTGCTCTAAAAGCCTTTTGGGCACAGTTTTTGCTGAGCCTGCGACTACTGATCTGATGCAAGTGCAAGTGCTAATCCTACATGTACTATATAGGCATCATCCCAAGCTTCATTGAAGTTTCAGATGTTGTTCATATCTAGACAGCAGTTGGATAGTGGTTTAGAAAACACACAAAATATGACTTTTTGGGGATAACTAAAAGAACACTGTACAGAGAGCATTACCTGCTGAAAAAGAAACAGCAGGTCACTCTAGCAATGCACTGTCATGATTCCCAAAGTCAAAATTTAAGGAAATGAAGCAGAAAGAAAATGAGACATATTTAGGGTGATAAGACCGAGTATTTCCATTTTCAATAGTGCAAGACCAAAGTTAATTTCAAACACAATGAAGCCATTGTTCTCTTTTTATATTGGAAAAATGTCAAATATGCTCACATGTCACACTGGAGGGGTCCTGAGCATTTCTATGCTTCCACCAACCCTGCTTTTTACAGCTTACATATCTGGTGTTGGGGGATATGTTGATGTCCAATTGCCCTTGAACAGGTTTATTTAGTATGTGGTTTATCAGTGTTTATTCACTTTACACTACATGTGCATGACGACCATGTACATGTAGCAGGGCTACTGTCTCTATCCTCCTTCCGTCATAGAGTGCAAGCCCTTGCGGGCAGGGTCCTCTATCCCACTTTTCCAGTTGGTCACTATTAGTATCGTACTTGTCAAATGTACAGCACCATGGAATTAATATAATCATGTACAGCACCACGGGATTAATATAATAATGAACAGCATCATAGAATTAATATAATAATGTACAGCATCATGGAATTAATATAATAATGTACAGCAACATGGAATTAATATAATAATGTGTAGCACCATAGAATTAATATAATAATGTGTAGCACCATAGAATTAATATAATAATGTACAGCACTGTGGAATTAATATAATAATGTACAGCACCATGGAATTACTATAATAATGTATATTGCACCATGGAATTAATATAATGATGTACAGCACTGTGGAATTAATGGTGATATAAAAGTAAATAATAATAATAATTGTACAGACAGCACATGGATGACATCTGTGTGCTGCCCGTGCATTCACAGCACCATTCACTGCTGTCATTGAGCCTGGACCACAAAATGGACAGGAATAGGACCTGTCCTGAGTTATTCTCTGGGCTCATGGCTCCATACACAGGCCATGATAATACATGGTCATGTGTATAGGGCCATAGAAAAGAATGGGTCAGTATGCTAGCCATGAAAAACAGAGATAGCACACTCATAATACAGATGGTTATGTGCATGAGGCCTAAGATGGTGATGCAGATTAGATTAAACCACTGACTAACCATAGAATGAGTATGACCTTATTCACATGACGTTTTTGATGGGTCTAACGACCATTAAAAATGGACGGAATGGCCGTTTTGCATTCGTTCTGTTTTTCCATTTGTTGTGCATCAGTTTTTAACTGTCAGTGAAAAAAAAAAAACATTCGAATGAACTTTGGTCTTTCTTTTTTGACCCAACCCACTGACCTGTTTTTAATGGACGTCAATCCATTGTACATCCATTAAAAATTGTTCCGTTGATATTTATTGAGTTCATGTGTCCATGAAAAGGGACAAAGATAGAGCATGTCAGTTTTTTGATGGACGTCAAAACCATTGAAAAACAGACATGTGAATAGACCCACAGACAGATTATTAAAACCGTTCCATAAATAAGGGCTAAGAGGGTGTCCTTACTTTCTCTGACAGGTGATGTTTAAAGAAAGTAGCATCAGGAATTCTAAATTTTAAATGCTGGCTCCTTTTCTTCCTAGTATAGATAACTCTCATCCAAACCGAGTGTATATGGGCAGTCAGGAGGAATAGCTGTCCACTGACAGCTGCAGGTTTATAGCCAGCTTTAGTGTATCCACTCAGTTACACATTAGTTTAGCAAGCAAACCGCACTCACTAGTCTATTCCCAGGATTCTGTATTGTATGAACTAGCACAAGCAATAAAATACACTACCAGTCAAGTTCCTGCAAGCTATGCCTTAGCACCACTTAGCCACCTCTATATGTTTTGGATGTAGACATGTGGTCCCATGTGCCCAATGAGCAGAGTCGCAGAGTTTCTTTAAAACTCAAGTCTAGAAGTAAAATGTATAAGTTTCACTTCCCTTGATGGCAGGGTCACCATATTCACTGTTCAGAGTTTGATTTTTTTTTTTCACTTTGCTATTGATTTTTTATGTTACTTTGGTATTTGGGGAATTCAGAGATCTGAGCTGTTTTCCATTACTGTATTTTCGATACTATACTGTTAGTGTCTAGGCAGAACATTTCTAAGAAAGAATATGTTGCTGTGTCTATGTGATGTCCTACAGCTGGTTAACAAGCCTCTAGAGATACATACTATATAGCATAGAGTCATAACTAAAAGCACAAGACCATGTTGCAGATTTTCTCCATTCCTATCTGTAAAAAAGATAATGTGACATTGTGAAGATACTTCTCATTGTAATTATATACACAGCCTGCGAGAAGCCATGTTTATTGACTTTACTTTCTTCATTATTAGGAGAGGTCATGTTTGCTGTAAATATTAATGACACACAATATGTATTTTGATATGACAACAAGATACTTGTTTGTTTGAAATGAAACATTATTATAATGTAGATCATATGCATTGAAGCAATAAGTATTAGCTTGAGTAAACGTTGCTCCAGATGGTGATATAATATGCTGAAGGTCATAAAAGCACCGTTAGATTGTAACAATACAACTCCTTACTCTTTGATATATGCATCACCCATCTTCACTGAACTGTGTTTAATAGAACTATTTGCCCTTGACATTAGTCATTAGCACTAGTCAAGAATTTAGATGTGCTGCATCGTATAAAAATGAGGAACTGCAGCACATACAGTAACATACACCACTATTCTAACTACTGGAATGATGGGTAGCCATACCTTCACCCAAAAGACATTTCATGACCAGAGCATTCATGAATATTGAAGTGGTCCATTACTTACACATAGTAGCCACTCACTGACTGAGTGTTGTTATCCTTACCTATGGATGTAATTCCCTCAAAAATATTTATTGTCTCATGGGTCCTAGCTTGAGCAATATGTGTGCAATATTATATGTTTGTGTAATCTTTCACCAGTCATCAATTATATATATATATATATATATATATATATAATTTCTAGATTTTACACAAGGTAAATGCAAATTCTTGCCACTAAAAACATCATGAATTAAGCATATGCTAACTAAAGGATTATTCACACAACAGTGAAAAACGGTCATCTGACGGCCATTTTTGCAACGTCCATCACGCGGCTGTTTTAAGAATACATTGATTTTAATATGTCTATTCACAAGTCCATTTTTTTATGGTCCATTTTTAATGGTTGTCAAAAAAATTGACATGCTCTATCTTTGTCTATTTTCATGGACACATGGACCCAATAGAAATCAATGGATCAGTGGGTTGGGTCAAAAAGGAAAGACCAATGAAATTCTACTGTTTTTTACACTGACAGTTAAAAACTGATGTGTAAAGGATGACAATCCATCAAAACTGAAAAACTGTATGCAAAACGGCCGTTAAAAATGGACATGTACATCCACTTTTAACGCCCATGAGATCCACCAAAAACATTACTGTCATGTGCATAAGGTCTAAAAGGTGTTGTCCTGTACTAAAAAAACATGATTGAAACTCAACTCCACTGGGCTAACTGTAATATCACATACAATTTATGGACAGGTATAGTGATGTTTTTATAATCCTGAATAACTCCTGTAAGTACTACATTTCCATCTTCTGTGGTTTTCTATCAAACAGGCTAGATCATGTCTGTACTCTGCTCTGGAGCTCATCAATCTCTTCTTATCTCAGTTTTGTCAATTGTATCCCATTTGGATACATCTTTGAGCTAATCTCCCGCTACCTCCCCTCACGTAATCTCTTATCCTCTCACGACCTCCTTCTTCGCTTTGCTCTTACACACTCTTCATATAACCGACTCCAAGACATCTCCTGTGCATCTCCTATACTATGGATCTCACTACTGCGATACATAAGACCATCCCCCACAATCACAACCTTCAACAGAACCCTGAAGAGTCATCTCTTCAAGAAAGACTGCAACCTTCACTAACGCCACTGCCACCACACCACCATCTGAACAGATTCTACCCTCACCCACTGTCTCTGTCCCCCTTCTCTCATACATTGTAAGCCCTTGCGGGAGGGTCCTTTGTCCCACTGTATCGGTTGGTCATTAAATTAATCTATTGTACTTGTAAACCCTTGTCATACATACAGTACCAAATTAAAGGTGCTCTAAAAATAAATATATAAATAATAATAATAATAATATAAATCCAAATAATCAATTAAAATACTGGAGATGACCTACTCTATTGACATCTATGCTCCATATTACTATATACTCTCATAATTTCTTATTATTTATTGGTACTGGTATTCAGGGCATGTCTTCTGTTTTTACAGTGAATAGAGCTGTTACCATCTGATGCCTTGCTAGGTTGTTAGTTGATGAATTACATGTATATAAATCTGGGCATATTACCGGTGTCTTTTTTGGAGGGTTATTTCATTGGATATGTGTCCCATTTACCTATTTTGAGGATTTTTGCAGGTTATATAACCATATTGGCAACATCCTTTGAATTAACTTCATTGATAATGGTGGTGACCATGTGTCATTTTGACAGCACATTCTATTAAGAAATAGGTGACAACTTCCCGAGAAGTTAATTTAAAGGTGACAACCAATAGAGCAGTATTCTCTATTGTCACATTTCAACATAAATGGCTGCTGCAACAAGGACGGATAATGATCATGTCTCTGTAAGAAAATATTGAATTTTCAGCAAGCAGCTGCTGCTCTAACTTCAGAATTTTTTTTTATATATATAACCAATTTAGCTATGTTCTATTAAGTGTACTTTGCTTATTACACTCTTTATATAAAGTAGTAGATGCTATAGACCTTTCCATAACTGGCAGAAATGAATATTTCAGTGAGCATGAATAAATCTGAACTGTTTTCTCTGTTTCACACTCTCTTGAGCGAGAAGGTTTATTTTTTTAATTTATTTTCAGTGCTCCAGACAATTGCAGCAGTTCTAGAAACCACAAGGACAACTTTGAAATTCAATGGAAAAAAATCTGGCTCAGATTATATGGATGTTGGCCAGGAAACAGCCATCTTGGTTCCCTCTCAAAGAAATCTGGAACCCTCCTGCTGTCATCTATTTTTTGACGTGGAAGGTCAGGTGACCTCCACAATACCAGAGCAGAGCTGAGCTGGGGATGCTGCCAAGTTATCTTAAAAACATGCACAGCAAATGCAGCCAGACTACTGTCACTTAGCAAAGAATCCACATTACAGATATGCTGAGAAGGAAGTAAATAATTCATAGGTGAGCAACAATGACCTTGCCTGCTCCCTTTCCCGATGGGTTTCAAGGTTAGTATGGCTGATTTTTTTCCAAAGCCCAGCCAGGTGTGTAAACTAACTGCCATCTTTCATATGCAAACATCAGTTTTAATGATTGTTTCCTTTAACCCTATGTATGACACATACAGAACATCATTCAGAGTAAACACAGACTGAATATGTTTTTCAGTCCTTCATTTCTTGGCAAACGATATATTTTAGTTTACAGTCATTCTATCAGTAGAATGCTGTAATAACAGCTGCCCTTACACCGAGCACAGATTACTTTACACCATGGCTGTAATATGTTGGGCTGGGATATAGGTCATTTTTGAAGGGGTCCTACTCAATGAGTACCCTGCCTGCTGAAATTTCACAGTTGTGTAATCTCAGTTCTGTTATAACAGGATGGATGAGGTCACAGACAGATGATACCGTAGTTGTGCAGTTAAGAAGTCCATGTTTGTTTTACGTGTTTTACTATCTGTGAATTTGTGAACATTTATAGACATGCACAATCTGCCCATTGCTCGGTAAAGTGCACCATTCTCCTTTTCTGTGAACCCATGGTTATTTGTAGATTGTGAGTCCTATATGGGACAGTGATTGACAATGTCAGTAAAGTGTTGTGGAATATGATGGCGCTATATAAGTAAGGGTGGGTTCACACCTGCGCTTGGTGTCCGTCCGTCGCCAATCCAGTGAAAATCTCGGCGAACTGGATTGGCGTCGGATACAGACCGGTCAGCGGCGCATTGGTTAAAAACCCATTCATTTGAATGGGTTTTTAAAGCAGTGCGCGGGTGTGCGCTTACACCCTCTGCGCTGCGAATCCTTTTTTTTTTTCGTCGGACACGAAGTCCTGCATGTCCGACTTTGTTTCCGACGAAAAAAAAAAGGATTCGCAGCGCAGAGGGTGTAAGCGCACACCACGCGCACTGCTTTAAAAACCCATTCAAATGAATGGGTTTTTAACCAATGCGCCGCTGACCGGTCTGTATCCGACGCCAATCCAGTTCGCCGAGATTTTCACTGGATTGGCGACGGACGGACACCAAGCGCAGGTGTGAACCCACCCTAAGCAAAATAAATAAATAAATAAATAACTTAAACCGTTGAACAAGATATGCATATGGTTTATGCGTATAAGTGTATTACAGCTCAGGCTTCTTTGGCTGCTACTGTACCTCTGTATGCCTCTGATTTAATATGGAGGTCGTTTTCTCTGGATTCATATGAAATCTCACAAGTAAAAAAAAACATGATTTGCTCTATCAGGTGATATATTACAGAGAAATTCTCACATAATTTTTTTCTTTCTAGGGCACCAGTGCCTAATGTACTAAACAGCTGAAGTGACTTCCTTCTCCTGCTATTGAAACTGGTATTTCATATGCCAGGAGTATCTACCTGGTAGAAAGGTTAAATTCAGACCAGAGATGCCATCTTTCCAGACCCCACAGACTTGCTATCAGAGATACATTGAAGTATGGCAGTGTCTCTTCCACTTCACCTCTGATGGTCGGTCTGCCATTTGGAGTGGAACTGGGATCTGGCACACAGGGTCCTGAAACTATCCAATGCCAGTACACTGTGTGAGGAGTCACATGCAAGGTCCGAACACTGGCCAACATCAGGATGTTGTATGTGGAGGTGCCAGGAAGCAAAGAGGATCAAGGGACCTTTTGCGTCTGATTTGGGGTCTGAATGAAATAAAATGGATCTGGTCTGAGGTCTGAATTAATTTAAGGGGGTTTGGGCTGGGATCTCCATGAATTAAGGTGTCTTACCCTGGGTATGAATAGGTTTAGGGGTTTCATCTGGGTTTTGAATGAGTTTAGGGGCTTAAGAGTTCTGGAGTTTTAAATAATTTTATGGTATAGTCTGGAAAATTTAGGAATGATCTGTTTCTAAATAACAAATAAATCTTGTTCTAGTTAGCAAAATAGTAACAAGATGACATCTTTACTGTTAGTGTTTAGCTCATGCCTTCAACTGACTGCAGACCCAGGTAAATTGACCTTTAATTAAAGTGGATTTACAGTAAAAGCAACTTACCTTAAGTTGCTAATCAGTGGGAGCCTGACAGCTCCACCTCCCACTGATCATGAGAACTGGGGTGTTTTGCATCCCAGTTTGAAAGGAGTGTCAGGTCGGAAATGTGCCCCTTCCATTCATTTTAATGCAAACCTCCAGAGAAAGCTGAACATTGTACTCAAGTGTATCCTGTTGAAAGGCCCGGTGGTGCACATTTCCGATCTGATGCTAATGCAAAACATCCCAGCTCTTGTGGTCATCAGGGGTTCCTTCAGTCAGGCCCCCACCCATCAGCACATTATCTCAATCCTTTGGATAAGGGGTAACTTATTTTTGCTGGAATACCCCTTTAACTATTAAGTGTCCCTGGCAGATACTATCAATTTGTCGAAAATGTTTAGAATGAAATACTCTCATGCAGGAATTTTATACCAACATAAAATATAATATGTAGATCTCAATACATGGCACAATCACATGATAATGTGAGGGGCACAGCACCAAAGAACAGCCTACTGGTCATGCCCAATACTATTAGATCAGGAACAACTTTACAAGGAGCTGCAACCTTTCATCTAGGACTAGTAGAAGCTTCCATTATTAGATCAGCCATTTTAGTGTATTTCTAGTATAAATTCCACAATTGGTGTTAGGGGATTAATGTGTATTAGTAGCTTCAGATAACTGAGTCCTGCTGTGTGATCATCCCAATTACTGTAAATGCAATTTGGCCATTTCAACCATTTCACAGTCTGTGTCTCCAGGTAACTGTGTGTAGATAGTAAGTTATTTGGGTCAGTTTTGTCTTTCTTGTTCTAATTCTCTAAAATCCCACACCCTAAGCTGCTTCTTTATTATAATGGATTTATTTCCATTATAGACATTATTAATGTAATGACAGATTACAAGAGCTACAGAAAACAATGAGCAGAGGATTAGACAAAAGGAAAAGTTCGCTTAATCATTCTTTTATTCTACAATTATGAGAACTGCAAAGCCTGTGACAAGAAAAGTCCTATATAATGTATACAATGGATGAGTCTTGGTTTATAGAAAGAGGTGACCTCATGAGAGCTGACCCTGTTTCTGACTCAGCCAGCGGCCGGGCAGCTGAAATGACTTAATCCAGTAGGTAGAGTAGAATAAGATCATCATATACTCAGACGGATGCCTGACTCACATCCAGCTACATGGCTGGTGATTGCACAAAGGATAATTTACAGAAACTGATCTGTTCTGTCAGTGTAGTAAGAGAAATGAGAAATGGCTAAAAATTCCTTCACAGTTCTATCAGATCTTAATCTTTTACCTTATCAACAAATACAGTTCTGTAAAATTTGATATATTTTGAGAGATGTCTGTGAAGTTTCATTTGTGTGCATTTGAAGTATTGGCATCCACCCCCCTCATGGATTGTAGAGATGTTAGTGGATGTTTCAATTCGTTCTGCACTTGTGCTATTTCTAACATATCTTGCAATGGAGGCCGGCCTGAATCCCACACAGCCATGTATAATCTGGTATTGGGTAAGTGTGGCCTTTTTCTGTGAAATGTTTTTTGTATATTACGTCCTTTTTAGCAATATGTTTTCTGTCAGACAGACACTGCATAAGGCTGAAGTCCCACGTGGTGTAAACGCCGCAGCATAAACACTTCGGCAAAAACCGCTATGTCTTACAGTCCCTGCGAATGTCATCCACACATTGCAGAAATATACTCAAATACCTGCAGCGGAAATTATGTGATTTCCAAAACTGTAGCGTTTTTTTAAATCGCAGCACGTCATTTATACCTACGGAAACGCTGGCAGTTTCCATATAGGTATATTTGAAGCAGAAAGTCTGCAGAAGAAAACTCTGCGGACTTTCTGTGAAAAGTGCAGTGGGAAAAACCACAATGCGTTTCCGGATTGGATTGTCCAGTTTCAGCAAATAAATGTTATTCTTTGTATAATAAAATGTCATAAAATTTTCCAATGTACTTTCTGCATCAGTTCCTCATGGTTTTCTAGATCTCTGCTTGCTGCCATTAATTCTGCTTAAATCCAATGGATAAAAATCAGTCCATGATCATGTTTAAAAACCGCAGCATATCCGCTGCAGAAATTGTTCTGCAATATGTGGATGGGATTAGCCAGGATCCTATCCACTTTTCAGGTGGCCAAAGTGCTGTGTGTGTTTACAACGTGGGGCCCCGGCCTTAAGTAAAAAAAAAACTGACAATGACACTGTACCTTTATATAGAGTCCAATAGAAGTGTCCTCATCTAGTCTTCCTGGGCTGTATAGTAGGGGTACAAGGTGTAGTATCTAGGAATGGTGCAAGCACATGCTACGGCAATACAGTGTATCATCTTGCAACAAATCTTTTACTTTAATTTCTTGCAAAGAGACAACAGGCTTTATGGTAACACAGCCTCCCAGATAAGCAAAGTCTTTAGTCACAAATATGAAGATGGTGGTTATGGTTTTGTTCAGCATTATGGATTGGCCTTGATGCACTGATACTTCACTATCACAGCTCCCCAGCTACATAGTTCTAGTGTCAGACTGACTGTTAGGCCTTATTCACAGGACAGTGCTGTATTTCACAGTCCAGTGAAGGGACTTATTCACATTACAGTGAATAACAGCCATGCAGTGGCCATATTTCCAACAGTCATCATAAAGCCATTTTAAAACCCCTGAATGTCTATGGGTCTATTCTCATGGCTCTATGTATGTCTGTCAAAATGGACAAAGATCAAGCATGTCAGACTTTTTAACAGCCGTGAAAAATGGTCTGTCAAAAGAAGGAACATGTAAATAGACATAGTCATTTATGGTTTTAAAAATGGCTGTGTGATGGCTGTTCATGGGAATAAGGTCTTATTGTCTCTGCCTTGGTCTCTCCTAAACTGTGGTACACCAAATGCCATATGTGTCAACTGCTGTCACTCCTGCTATGGCTCCACACAACCTGGATAGCAAGAAAACAGTCCTATCAATAACTTCCCTTGGTTCTAACCTAAATGGAAGCCATGGCCCCCTCTTCAGTTTGGGTCAAACTATCCATCCCTCCTCCATGTCATTGTACCTGAGGTTATGTTTTCCCTAGTGACATACTGAGTGAGGCCAATAAGCAGAACAGAACCACCATACAATAATAAGTGTGAAAAATATAGCAAACACGCAAACAGGAAACAATACAAGTATTAGGGCATAAACCCACATATAGTAGTCCTATAAGAAAGCCATTCCCTTCCTTGCAGGTAGAATATGACTCTCCTGTGAAATATTACAGTGTTTGTTTGCACAGAACTAGTGGGCATTGCATTGGCCGCCATTTCCATATGATAAAACATTTCTAGTGATAGAATGTATACTGCGAGCACCTATGTATCCATACAGTCCAGGTGGAGATGCTTGTAATGATAACTGTCCACACAAACATGTATATTTATGCCTGGATAGTAAACTGACAGTTTCTTTAGATCACTGTAATAATATATTACAAGACTAGCAGAAGCAATGGAAACACAATATATCACCGTATACACTTCTACTCTATATTTATGCTTTCTTATTTTAGCTCCTGTTTCTGTTGTTTTTATAGCACAGTCGCTGGATGACACATCAGTCTTATACTGTTGTCATAGCTGCAGGCAGAAAAGCAAGAGAGTGTAAATGACAGTGGCCATTTTATCCAGCCATAAAAAGGCCGTGACATGTGATGCCCAAAATTAAGAACGGCGCGATTATTAGGAAAGAAGACTGCGTTTAGAGCCTCGTATGACCTCTCCCATTAAATATAGACGCTTTCTGGATTTTACTACTGTACTTCTGAGTGGAAGAACTGCGGCTTTTAAATCTACTGAGAAATAAAAGCTGGTCTAGTTGCATGTTTGCCAAATGAAGCATCTTTACTCCTTTGAGAGTTCCCGCCGCCCTAACAGCTTTGCAGCCTCAGCAAGCCCACCGGACTTACTTATCGGAGAGCGAGTAAGGAGAAAGAGAGACTGGGAGGGCACAAGATCCTCCTGCCTGCTGCTTTTCACAGAGTACTGGCGCCATCCACTTCTCTTGCTAGCTGTGCCAGCTTTCACTTTCTACACCAATGGGCCTCCAAGGTGACTAGTTCAATTCTCAGTTCTGTCAAACAACTTTCATGACCTAGTTTCTCTCTCTGCAGCGGTGCTGAAACAATACCCTCCTCCGCTGCTTGGATCCATTCTTGCATTTGCACAGCAAAACAATGTCTTTCTAAAGATAAGCCTTAGGGCTTTTGCATTTCTCTGTTAAATTTTGACCAGTTCTGAAAAGGAAATCAGAGACACAAAATGTAATTCTTCAGAGGAACTGAAAGTCTTATTAACCTGGGAGAATTGTGAATATGATTTTTCTGGCTGATTGGCATTGTACCACATATGGGATTTACATATATTATGCCAATATTTCAGGTGTGTAGCAAGAGATGATTAAACAATGTATAGGATGTCGTTCATGACGTGAACGCTGTATTGTAACTACCAAAGGAAATTTCAGAGACGTATCAGCATGTGCTGTCTAAAGGGTAAACACATAAGGTTTGTAGATAAGAATTAAGAAAGTTGTTACTTGTAGCAACCAATACATTCCTTTCAAAATGGCTATGGAAAAAATAAATCTGGGATAGGTAAGGGTAACCATATATATATGTTTGAGGCCTTACAGTAAGTGGTGAGCATCATCTGCATTGGTCATGGCTTTAAACATCACAGTAGTAAAGGCGTGATAGTGATGACCATTATTAGAATAGGCCATCAATATTAGATTAGTAACGTCTGACACTCAGGACACCCCCACCTTATATATGATGAAGTGTGCACCATGTTACCTACAGCTACATCATGATATCTTATCACGGAACACAGCAAAAAACATTGAAAAGCCATTAAAAGAGTTTAACAAACACTATGTTGTTTACACTGTCATTTTCAAACATTGCTACATCTGTACCGTGTGAGTGATCTGTGAGATTTGTGTGTTGGGGGGGGGGGAACCTTCTTGGCAACACACACGATCACACAAAGACATCTTGCAAAGGGGCCTCTACAGTGTCCATCACAGTGTCCAACAGTGTATAGCACTCATCTCATTTACAGACTGTAGTCCTAATGTCCCCAGCTGGTGGCCCAGCATATAACTGCAGTATGGCGTGGGCAGACTTGTCCTGCTGTTTCAATCTTAGTAAAAAGCACTCAGGGTGAATGGAGGAGGAGGGGAGCATAAACTTGTTTTACTGCAAGTGGCCATGTTAAAGCTTGATAAAGGCTTTTGTGTAAGACAATACGTTGTGATTTAAGTGGACTATTGGCATCCTGATGTCCTTCTTCTGCTCTTGACTAGTATATAACAGATGGGGATGAACCATTTTGATGGACTGTTACATCACCAATCCATTGGCTTTTGTGCAGCTTTTGATCATTTTTCCCCTATGGCTCTTTATAAAAACACTAAGACTATTAAAGGGGTTGTCCAGGACAAAATATTGATGGCATATAATTAAGATAGGGCATCAATAGCAGAATGGTGGGTGGCCTACACATGGCACCCCTAGTGATCACCTGCTGTGGCTGCTGTGTCTGCAAAGTTTATGCAGCCTGAAGCAGATGGCTCTGTACACTGTTTAGTGGCTGTGCAGACAATACTGCTGCTGAGTTCCCATGCAGGTGAATAGGAGTTGATCTACAATAGCATTGCTATCCCCTACTCATCTGATATTGATAACTTACCGTAAGGATAGGCCTTCAATATCTATTTGTGGACAACCCCTTTAGGCCGGGTGTGAAGAATATCGTCCTGCCAAACCCGCGTTCAGCACATCTGAGATCGCTTCAATTACCTCACACCCATCTCCAGTGAGTGTTCCGGGCTGATAGGATAATACAAAGACGATCTTTTTAAATTTTAGATATTTATTAACCCAAGTGGGTTGGTACTAAGCATTAACATATATAGAAATATATATCAATGAGTAAACAAGCAGATTAAGGATAAAAGTAAAAATTATGGTACAGAAAATAAAATGGGAAATAACAGATAGAAAAATACCGGCACAGGCTTGTAGTCTGTTTCTCTAGGCCACAGCAGTTTCTTGGGCCTAGGTCGCTTTCTTCAGTGAGTTACAGAAACATGTCCTCTACATGCTGTAGAGAACAAAGGAAAAGGCTTCAGGCCTCAATGCTAGGCCCATGCTGCATTCCACAGTAGGACAAGCTCTCTTATCTTCTCCCAGATCAGAGCTGCTCGCTGCCTCTTTGCTGAGTGACAAAGAAAAACTTCTCTCCTTGCAGTATATGGCTAGTGTCCAGCCACACTTCCTCCCTAGGCAGCCCCCCTTCTCCCTCCTTGCAGAACCCTTGGAGAGATAGGTACCTTTCTAGGTGCTGGGAGAGATGTGTGTCTGTGGGTGAACTTAAGGTCACTGGCCTTCTCTCCCCCATGGACATCTGTCCAGGGATAATAAAACTAGCTGGCTAGCGCAGGCCATCTCCCATGGGACACGCATAAAACCACTGAAGTGTATTGTTCAGCAGTGTAAACCCAACTTAAGCACAACATTCCAACAAGTAGGGGAAGGACTGATACGAGCAAGTAAAAATACATTTCTAAGAAAGATGTACAACTGAGGGTGGGTTCATCACCACAGGATCCCATGTTGTGAATACACAGTGTTTTTGCCACAGAAACGCTGTGATTTCAAAAACTTTGCATTTTTGTAAATCGCAACATGTCAATTATACCTACGGAAATGCAGGCAATTTCCGTATAAATATAATAGAGACAAAAAGACCAAAGAGGAAAACTCTGCAGACTTTCTGTGAAGAAGGATGCGGAAAAAAACACGATGCCCGTTTTCCGCCGCTTTTTTCGGCTGCGGCTTGCTACGTGGGGCCTTAGCCTTAATGTTATCACAGCATTGACAACTTTTGATGACAAACTTATAGGAGATTTTAGATGATGTGTTATGCATTTTGGTCATATAAACTGCGCCCTGAAATGCTTTCCTTCATATAAAGAGGAACTGTCACCACTCCTGACATGTCTTTGTCAGTAAATGCTCACATGTACCATAAAACTAAAATTCTGCAATATCACTTTTTATAACTATATGTTGCGTTTTCCTTTATTACTCCTAGAAATTTATGAGTAAATTGAAAAGTTGGTGTTATCATTGCCTGTGTCAAAGGGGTATATCCATAGGTAGCACTGATTGGACAATATCAGAGATAACAGACAACTTTCAATCTATTCATAAAATCCTAGTAGGAGTTACAGAGGAATAACACAGAATTCTAAGAAAACATGATCCAGAGTTGTTATTTCATGGGAAATTTGTGAACATTATACATTTATAAAATTATAAAATTAACCACTTCAACATTGGACATTATATCTTGTTCACTGCTAGACACATTTTTGGGATTTTCCTTACATGAAAAATGAGGGCTTTATTTTTATCTCTTTATTTTTATTTTTGCATATTTTTCATTTTTTATGTCTATGAAAATAAAAAAACAAAACAAAAAAGGAGAGGAATGTGTCTGTTTTTCACATTTTTCATGTTTTTTTAATAGCAAAAATTGCTACTTAATTTTTCAAAAAAATTTTTTTCCCCCTCCTTTACAGTACTGGGGACAGTGCTAGAACCTATGATTTTTTTTTATTTATCTTTATTTTTTTGTCTTTTATTTTTATTGATTTATTTATACAATGCAAAACGCACCTGCCCCCCGCGCCCCGCACCCCCCACTAGGGGCTTAATAGACCCATCAGCTCATAGTTTCCAGCACATGGTGAATCACATGACCGTTAAGCCATAAGTAAAGACACATTATTGTGGCTCCCATAGCTGTGGATACAGCACCGCGCCCCGCACCCCCCACTAGGGGCTTAATAGACCCAGCAGCTCATAGTTTCCAGCACATGGTGAATCACATGACCGTTGAGCCATAAGTAAAGCCACATTATTGTGGCTCCCATAGCTGTGGATACAGCACTCATTGATCATCTTGGACGTCTGGCTGTAGTAACAGCCAGTTCTCTGCTCCTTCAGCTACAATCTTGCACAGTTGCTTAAGGCTAAGGCCCCACGCAGTGATTCGCTATAAAAAAATGCTGCAGAAATCACAGCTGCAGAATTTTCCAGCAATTTGTGGATGGGATTAGCTAGAAACCAATCCACTTTGCAGGTAATGTATAACACAGTGTTTTTTGCTACCACATTTACGCCATGGCCAAAACACTGTGCTTTCGCAACATGGGGCCCTGGATTTACTGTGCAAAGATGCACAAGTATATCCTTGCAGAGTTACACGATCGCCCAGATGTATATAGTTAATGGGCGGTCAGCATCTAATTAGCAATAAAAATGTAAATTTACTAAAACAGACATGTCAGGAGAGCAGACTGATCATATTTTAACAATACCCTTTTCACTTTATGTAGTCCAGCAACAGAGTACTTTTAGTAAGCAATCTGGGTTCAAGAAATCCTGTGATGTCATGCAATGAAGTCATGGCTTTCACTGAAACTGCATCAATGCAATATTAGTAAATCTCAGTATAGGAAGCACATAGTGGGGCAAGCACTACCATTATAAAACTGATAAACAGAGACGGATGCAGTTAGACAGTGATTTATATACATCAGGAGGGAAAGGGTTAATGTGTAGTTCTGATGGTAACCAGCTTACATGTATAAGTAATTACCAGCAGGTTATCTCCTTAGCCTTTATTATTTACACCGTTTCAGTTTTCAATTACAAACACTACACAAGTGCATTACAGAAATACAGTACATTAAAACCTGGTATGTTTTGTGCTGGGGTGTGCAAAAGCTAATCTTGCCGAAATGCAGAATCCACAGTATGTGAACACATGGATGAAAATGAGAGTTAGGTGGAGGCACACAGCTTTCACATCTTAAAGCCGGCTGTTATCTAAAGACTAGCAGCTTGCATTGCTGTTGTTGAGAAGTCCTGGAGGTAAAATGTAAATGTGCTCCATCTGCATGGAAGAAATGGGGATGATTTCCTGTTAATAGCAGGCAGACAGCACTACAGTAGCATGTAGATAGAGGATGACCAGTGTTAGAAAACATACTACCCAATCTTATACTACAGTTAGGGGTATTGCTATAAACTTAAGAGCAAATCTGTTATTTCTCCAAAATCAGAATGACATACAGAATGGCATCATTTAAAGGGAACCTGTCAAGGTGATTGTGCAGCCCAATTTGGTGGTGAGCTGAATGGCCTGATATATAGTTTTGTGAGATGTTTCAGAACAAATTTTTGACATTGGGTTGTCATGCGGGCGGTCCTAATCAGCTGTCCTATCATTCAGGGAAGGCTGTCAATCATGATCTGTGATACTTTTTTTGTATTTTTGCTCAGGAACTACTGTATTTCTGCCTGTGTGCCTCTAACTCACTGAAATGAAGCCTCACAATCAAAAACTACAAAAGACATGGCTAAAAGACCAGATTTCCAGTAGAGCACGGACTTCTTTCTGCTTGCGACATTTGAAGTCTTATTTGTGAAAATAGTGTAAAAGAAGCAAAAGATCTCTCCAATGTCTTATGTATCTCAGAGAGATAACAATTGTGATGATATATCAGCTTTAAATGGCCACTCTGCCTAACCAACTACTTAGCATTATCAGAGATAAAAAGCTTCTTTCTCCACTTATTGGTGTCTGGATTCTCTATCCAAAAAGAGAATCCAGGCACTCAAAAGGGATTATCATGTGCAATTCTTTTATTAAATAGAAAGTGCAAGCCAAAACAATTTGAAATGTTTTTCGGTCCTATATTGGACCTTCATCAGACCCGGATTGCCTAGGAATACTACAGAGAAATATGAAGCAGAGCTTGAGAGAAAAAAAAACAATAGCACTGTTATGAGGAAAATGCTGCTCCTCACCACAGGATTCTCTATCCGGCTGCTGCACCTTTAACGTTACCTGGACAACCTGGGAAGCTTTTGCAGTTCCAGAGGCTTCCTGGCTTGGTCCAGTTAGCAGCAGAGAAGGCCTATTAAAGGCCATGTCCTCTTGACTCATGTACAGCCTGTTAGCTCTGTTTGCTTCCTGCTAGTGTGCTACTCCAGTTTGCTCCTGACTTTGTATTGATAACTCATATACTGATCTCTGGCTATGTTTTTGAATTCCTCTCTGTCTAGCGATTTGGTTTTGGCATTCCCGATTGGATTCGACTTTTGGCTCGTTTACTGGACCTGACTTTGTCTCACGATTTGGTTCCTCATGGCCTTCTTAAGCTGCTGACTTGTGATTTGACGACCATTCTGTGTTCTCTGTCCCTGTGCGTAAGTGTGTGGATTTGGTGTTTGATCTCTGCTGCAGTGCATCTATTTGTAGTACACGTTTCTGTTTTGGTGACAATTGCGATCTCCAGATTCAGCCAAGGTCCATCTCTTCTTGCAAGGAACTCTGGTGAAAGCATCTGGGGCCGGTTTTGGCTCACAGAGGTATGTTGCGTTTAGCTAGCATATTCTACTGCTCACAGTTGTCAGCCCATTTCTGCTGCTGCTCTCCTAAAGCCTGTTCTTAACCAACCTTGTTATTGTGGCCTTGCATCTGAATCCTAACAATTGGGTTCTTTACCTCCTCCCCACTCCATCCTAAATTCTTCAGTCACTCTGGTCTCAGCTGAATCCATCTTGATCTTTCAAGATAGACTGTCAGCTCACTATCTTAACAAATTACATCTGCACATAGAAGTCTATGAAGAGGGGATGGAACGGAGTAGCCAAGTGAGAGAGAAACAGATTGATACACTAAGTTTTATATCTCGCCCCCCCAAGTGCTTTTTCACATCAGTACTATTCAGTATATCTTTGTGATGTTCTCCATTGTGGCGGATGACAGATTGTGTATACTCCATTTTGTATTCCAATGCCATGTGGGGCCATGCCTGTAGCCATTTTACATTCATACATTTGTTTAGAGAGCTCAACCACCTCCCCTCAGATGCCTGAATGGAGTGCGTCTCCTCTTTTGATTGTTGTCCAACTGCCAGAACTATTTTACAGCTTTGCCACCAATCGTGTTATGCTAGTTGTACTAGTCCTACCTGTCCTTTGTCTACACACTGTATTTAAGACCACCTTTTTCCCACCATTAAAGAAGAACCCACTATATACACAATAGCTGTGTGTGTGTCTCTAAGATAGCTTATACATCAACTTTATTAATTTGGACTTAAACACGGTGATACTTAGGGCGGATTGCGCTCACACAATGCTAATTCTGAGTGAGTAAGTGAGAAAATTAGAGAACAAAATGTCCATGTGCAATGTATAGGAGACATCATAGCAGCTAGAACTGAAAATTAGAGATATAGTCTCCAGATAAGTAGCTCCTAGAAAACCTTAATAATAATATATATGGTACCAAGATTAGATGATTAGGTAGGTAATAATAGAATAGGGGGATATACAGTCATATGAAAAAGTTTGGGCACCCCTATTAATCTTAATCATTTTTAGTTCTAAATATTTGGGTGTTTGCAACAGCCATTTCAATTTGATATATCTAATAACTGATGGACACAGTAATATTTCAGGATTGAAATGAGGTTTATTGTACTAACAGAAAATGTGCAATATGCATTAAACCAAAATTTGACCGGTGCAAAAGTATGGGCACCTCAACAGAAAAGTGACATTAATATTTAGTAGATCCTCCTATTGAAAAAATAACAGCCTCTAGTCGCTTCCTGTAGCTTTTAATCAGTTCCTGGATCCTGGATGAAGGTATTTTTGACCATTCCTCTTTACAAAACAATTCCAGTTCAGTTAAGTTTGATGGTCGCCGAGCATGGACAGCCCGCTTCAAATTATCCCACAGATGTTCAATGATATTCAGGTCTGGGGACTGGGATGGCCATTCCAGAACATTGTAATTGTTCCTCTGCATGAATGCCTGAGTAGATTTGGAGCTGTGTTTTGGATCATTGTCTTGCTGAAATATCCAACCCCGGCGTAACTTCAAATTTGTCACTGATTCTTGTACATTATTCACAAGAATCTGCTGATACTGAGTTGAATCCATGCGACCCTCAACTTTAACAAGATTCCCGGTGTCGGCATTGGCCACACAGTCCCAAAGCATGATGGAACCTCCACCAAATTTTACAGTGGGTAGCAAGTGTTTTTCTTGGAATGCTGTGTTTTTTTGACGCCATGCATAACGCCTTTTTGTATGACCAAACAACTCAATCTTTGTTTCATCAGTCCACAGGACCTTCTTCCAAAATGAAGCTGGCTTGTCCAAATGTGCTTTTGCATACCTCAGGCGACTCTGTTTGTGGCGTGCTTTCAGAAACGGCTTCTTTCGCATCACTCTCTCATACAGCTTCTCCTTGTGCAAAGTGTGCTGTATTGTTGACCGATGCACAGTGACACCATCTGCAGCAAGATGATGCTGCAGCTCTTTGGAGGTGGTCTGTGGATTGTCCTTGACTGTTCTCACCATTCTTCTTCTCTGCCTTTCTGATATTTTTCTTGGCCTGCCACTTCTGGGCTTAACAAGAACTGTCCCTGTGGTCTTCCATTTCCTTACTATGTTCCTCACAGTGGAAACTGACAGGTTAAATCTCTGAGACAACTTTTTGTATCCTTCCCCTGAACAACTATGTTGAACAATCTTTGTTTTCAGATCATTTGAGAGTTGTTTTGAGGAGCCCATGATGCCACTCTTCAGAGGAGATTCAAATAGGAGAACAACTTGCAATTGGCCACCTTAAATACCTTTTCTCATGATTGGATACACCTGGCTATGAAGTTCAAAGCTCAGTGAGGTTACAAAACCAATTTTGTGCTTCAGTAAGTCAGTAAAAAGTAGTTAGGAGTATTCAAATCAATAAAATGATAAGGGTACCCAAATTTTTTTGCACCGGTCAAATTTTGGTTTAATGCATATTGCACATTTTCTGTTAGTACAATAAACCTCATTTCAATCCTGAAATATTACTGTGTCCATCAGTTATTAGATATATCAAATTGAAATGGCTGTTGCAAACACCCAAATATTTAGAACTAAAAATGATTAAGATTAATAGGGGTGCCCAAACTTTTTCATATGACTGTATATCCCCCTATTGTATTATTACCTACCTAATCATCTAATCTTGGTACCATATATATCCCCCATCTCCTCTTTCTCATTAACTATAACTATTTTTCATATTTATCTAACCCATATTTGTTCTTATACCAATCCATTCACTTTTAATTTTACTTATTTATACATTAACCATTTGTTGATTGCCACCATATGTGTACATTTATATGTGTGCTGGGATATGTGTGTACATACATGCATACATGTGTTTGTGTGTGTCTATGTATATACAGTACAGACCAAAAGTTTGGACACACCTTCTCATTCCAAGAGTTTTCTGTATTTTCATGACTATAAAAATTGTAGATTCACACTGAAGGCATCAAAACTATGAATTAACACATGTGGAATTATATACTTAACAAAAAAGTGTGAAACAACTGAAAATATGTCTTATATTCTAGGTTCTTCAAAGTAGCCACCTTTTGCTCTGATTACTGCTTTGCACACTCTTGGCATTCTCTTGATGAGCTTCAAGAGGTAGTCACCTGAAATGGTCTTCCAACAGTCTTGAAGGAGTTCCCAGAGATGCTTAGTACTTGTTGGCCCTTTTGCCTTCACTCTGCGGTCCAGCTCACCCCAAACCATCTCGATTGGGTTCAGGTCTGGTGACTGTGGAGGCCAGGTCATCTGGCGTAGCACCCCATCACTCTCCTTCTTGGTCAAATAGCCCTTACACAGTCTGGAGGTGTGTTTGGGATCATTGTCCTGTTGAAAAATAAATGATGGTCCAACTAAACGCAAACCGGATGGCATAGCATGCCACTGCAAGATGCTGTGGTAACCATGCTGGTTCAGTATTCCTTCAATTTTGAATAAATCCCCAACAGTGTCACCAGAAAAGCACCTCACACCATCACACCTCCTCCTCCATGCTTCACGGTGGGAACCAGGCATGTAGAGTCCATTCGTTCACCTTTTCTGCGTCGTGCAAAGACACAGTGGTTGGAACCAAAGATCTCAAATTTGGACTCATCAGACCAAAGCACAGATTTCCACAGGTCTAATGTCCATTCCTTGTGTTCTTTAGCCCAAACAAGTTTCTTCTGCTTGTTGCCTGTCCTTAGCAGTGGTTTCCTAGCAGCTATTTTACCATGAAGGCCTGCTGCACACAGTCTCCTCTTAACAGTTGTTTTAGAGATGTGTCTGCTGCTAGAACTCTGTGTGGCATTGACCTGGTCTCTAATCTGAGCTGCTGTTAACCTGCGATTTCTGAGGCTGGTGACTCGGATGAACTTATCCTCCGCAGCAAAGGTGACTCTTGGTCTTCCTTTCCTGGGGCGGTCCTCATGTGAGCCAGTTTCTTTGTAGCACTTGATGGTTTTGGCCACTGCACTTGGGGACACTTTCAAAGTTTTCCCAATTTTTCAGACTGACTGACCTTCATTTCTTAAAGTAATGATGGCCGCTCGTTTTTCTTTACTTAGCTGCTTTTTTCTTGCCATAATACAAATTCTAACACTCCATTCAGTAGGACTATCAGCTGTGTATCCACCTGACTTCTGAACAACACAACTGATGGTCCCAACCCCATTTATAAGGCAAGAAATCCCACTTATTAAACCTGACAGGGCACACCTGTGAAGTGAAAACCATTTCAGGTGACTACCTCTTGAAGCTCATCAAGAGAATGCCAAGAGTGTGCAAAGCAGTAATCAAAGCAAAAGGTGGCTACTTTGAAGAACCTAGAATATAAGACATATTTTCAGTTGTTTCACACTTTTTTGTTAAGTATATAATTCCACATGTGTTAATTCATAGTTTTGATGCCTTCAGTGTGAATCTACAATTTTTATAGTCAGGAAAATACAGAAAACTCTTGGAATGAGAAGGTGTGTCCAAACTTTTGGTCTGTACTGTACATGTAGATTGTTTCTTATGTATAACAATGGCTTTATTATATCTTAGATTATTTATTATACATTATACTATACCACTGTTTTATTTGATTCTTATCTAGTTGGCCTGATGAAGACATCAGTTAAGACGTCGAAACGCGTTGCCATACTTTGTATCGCCACCTTGTGGAGTAACATTGTGATCCAATAAAAAAAGTTTCATTTTAATACATGTCTGGCTGATTAAGTAGCGCTCATACATACCCTGTTTTTTTACTACTTTAGAATTATAAAAAGGAACTTAATGTGCCAGTATTACCTATCCCAGTGTACAACATATTGTATGATTTCATCTCATGAGCATCACATAGGTTGGATGATACTGGCTGGTCCTTATCATCAGTAATTGTAAAACAGTTATCTGTGTCACATTCCAGATTTAATAGTAAACATTTAGAATAATGGTGTTCTTTCTATATGATTTAGGCATAGTGAAAATGTTGCTGAACCTCCACAGGGACATTGAGTAATATTTTTCCACTGTGCCTTTGCTGTGACAAGAATTACCTAAAATTGGGCTCTTAGCAGTACCCCCTCCCCAGCTTTCAAGGCTCAAAGGTTCAAAACCAACAGCAATAATTGACATTCAGCATCTGGACGGAATGTGGTGGCAAATTCACAGCGGCTAACCCACAGCGATTACACCACGTGTGTCCTCACAGCCATAAAGAGATATTTTATACTGCTTCTACTACCTTGCTTTGCTTTGTTGAACTGTTCTAGCCATATGGTTGACTACTACAAACAGAAAGACCTAAGCATGACTATATAGCCACAAACTACCCTATTAGAACTGATGATTGGTATTGGGTATGAGTAAGATGGTGGGACTTCCTCCATTGTTTGGATTCTGGGGAGTCGGTCCTCTGAGAGTTTTGTTAAGGGATAGGAAGATTACTTATTGGTTTGTGTTAGGATCAATGGGTGCCTGTCCTGGGTTATTTCAGGTAATGAGTCTGCAATCCAAAGGTAAAACAGTTTAGAAAAAATATGTTTAACTATTTGGTTTTATTTATCATAACAAAATAAATATATACATAGAAGTGATACATTCCCTTTGACTTGATACAATGCTATTAATACTGTATTCAGCAACCTGATACAGTGTTAATATTATGGTTGCTGTATTTTCAGAATATTCTTATATGAAACTCTTTCCTTTACTAGTCAATGGAGAAAAAGTGTTATAAACTATAAATACTGAAATTGTTGTGTACAGAATGCAAATTCAAAGTGACCCCACACTTCTTGACAACAGATCATCCCCCCAAACTTAAATCATCACGCTGTGAGAACATCTTGTAATTTTGCCATCAGCATCTTGAGAATGCACATTTGTGACTCTAACTGAGAAAAATCACTTGATTCATTCACACATAACAACTTGTTGCCTCAACTTCTCCTCATTCCTGACTGTGATTTACATATGAAATGCTTGATTCAGCTTGTTGTCTACGTCTACAGAATTTTTAATTTGGAAGGATTCTGTTAAATCACACAAAAAAAGCAGGTTCCATAATACGTAGGATTTTATTCAACTTAAAGCCTTATGTGTTACTTTGCCTCAGATTGTTGAAGCTTGTGGAAGGACAGGGAAATAAAAAGCCTCTTTGGAGTGATACAATGACTTGAACAGGCATTGTCTAGTACAGTCATAAAGTTATATACAGTTATAATAAAAAAGTTTCTTGGATATCTATAAAAGAAAAGTTCATGGACCCTAAAAAGGTAATAATGGATAGTGAAAACAAGTTACAGTACCGGACTGTTATGGACCTCTCCTCCACTAGTCTTTTTTTTTCCAAGACCCATCGGGGTGGCATCATCCATAGTGACAACATGTGACATTTAGTTGATAGTGTTGATTTCATCATGGCATATGTGACTTGTCATCAAAATGAACAAAACATATAGGACCATGAATAGATAGTGGTAGGGCCCTGAACAGACCAGCAGTGGGGGGAAGTGTAAAATTAATAAAGTACATAAAAAAATAAAAAAAAATAAACATTTTAGGACTATTTGACCATTTTGAATCACCCAGAAACCCTAAGGGGATATATCTATTACAAATACTTTAAGACACTATTACAAGAGCCCACAAATAGCAGGACTGTCATGGGATTTATGCTTTGCTAACCTTAGTATTGTAAGCTGTAAACTGCTATTGATAGTTTACAGCACTTAAGGCCACCATGCACATAAGAGAGCAGTTGTCTGATCCTGCCAATGTTGGCAGGACTGGCCACCTATCTTATGTGTATAGGGTCTCCTGATTCTGTCAAAAGATAGAAGGATCCGCATGTTAAATTTCAATGCTCGCTCCTTTTGCTGCTGGAGGGATCTGACAGTTTCTTACTCCCCTCTTCCAATTGACATGAGCATTAGGCCAACAGCTATTGAAGTTATATGGACAGTTATAGTTCTGTATTGATAATGTCATTTAAAGGGAGTTTGTGAGCTCCAAAATGCTCCCAAATCTATACAGTAACTGTGCTATGTATGAGACTTTAATATCATCTAATGATATAATAATATTTTTTTATGGATATACAATGCATTAGGGGTAGAACCAGTTAAAGTGGAGACATTGATGAGAGACAAAGCATTTGCACCTGTCTGTAGACTAATCTGGCAAATCAGGCCCCACCCCTGCTGCACCTGCAGTCTGATTTGCATATCCATTAAAAGATGCTTAACTGCAGTGCTTTATCAGTTTGTGAGCCAAAAGATATACAGGTGCATCTCAATAAATTAGAATATTTTTGAACCGTTCATTCATTTCAGTAATTCAATTCATAATCAGCATCTTCCATGATTGTGTGTCCTACTGAACCAGACTGAGGGACCATTTAAAGGCTTAGGAAACCTTGGCAGGTGACACACTGAATTTACAATACTGAACTTTTTTACAATATTCTAATTTTCTTAGATTTGGGTTTTCATTACCTGTAATCCATAATCAACATTTACAGAAATAAAACACTTGAAATAGAACACTCTGTGTGTAAAGAATCTAGAAAATATAGGAGGTCACTTTTTTAATTTAATTACTGAAATACATAAATGTTTCAAAGATATTCTAATTTATTGAGATGTATTTCTTCCCCCAGGAAAGGCCCCTACATGACATACAGTTGTGCTAAAAAGTTTACATACCCCTGCAGATTTTTTGTTTTTTTGGCCTTTTTTCAGAGAATATGAATGATAACACAAAAACTTTTTCTCCACTCATGGTTAGTGGTTGGTTGAAGCCATTTATTGTCATACTTCTGTGTTTTCTCTTTTTAAATCATAATGACAACCAAAAAGATCAAAATGACCCTGTTCAAAAGATCACATACCCCAGTTCTTAATACCATGTACCCTCTAACATCAATGACAGCTTGAAGTCTTTTGTGGTAGTTGTGGATGAGGCTCTTTATTTTCTCAGATGGTAAAACTGCCCATTCTTCTTGGCAAAAAGCCTCCAGTTCCTGTAAATTCCTGGGCTGTCTTGCATGTACTGCGCACTTGAGATCTCCCCAGAGTGGCTGAATAATATTGAGGTCAGGAGACTGAGATGGCCACTCCAGAACCTTCACTTTCTGTAGCCAATGACAGGTCGACTTGGCCTTGTGTTTTAGATCGTTGTCATGTTGGAACATCCAAGTACGTCCCATGCGCAGCTTCCTGGCTGATGAGTGCAAATTTGCCTCCAGTATTTGCTGATAACGTTCTGCATTCATCTTTCCTTCAACTTGACCAAGTTTCCTGCACCTTTGATGCTCACACATCCCCACATCATCAGTGATCCACCTCCGTGCTTTGCAGTAGGAATGGTGTTCCTTTCATCATAAGCCTTGTTGACACCTCTCCAAATGTAACGTTTATGGTTGTGGCCAAAAAGTTCGATTTTTGTCTCATCACTCCAAATCACCTTGTTCCAGAAGTTTTGAGGCTTGTCTCTGTGCTGTTTGGTATATTGAAGGCGAGATTATTTGTGGCATTTGCGCAGTAATGGCTTTCTTCTGGCAACTCGACCATGCAGCCCATTTTTCTTCAAGTGCCTCCTTATTGTGCATCTTGAAACAGCCACACCGATAGTTTTCAGAGAGTCCTGTATTTCAGCTGATGTTATGTGTGGGTTTTTCTTTGCATCCAGAACAATTTTCCGAGCAGTTGTGGCCAAACTTTTAGTTGGTCTACCTGACCGTGGTTTGGTTTTTACAGAGCCCCTGAGTTTCCATTTGTTAATTACAGTTTGAACACTGCTGACTGGCATTATCAATGCCTTGGATATCTTTTTGTATCCCTTTCCTGTTTTATACAGTTCAACTACCTTTTCCCGTAGATCCGTGGACAATTCTTTTGCTTTCCCCGAGGACTCACAATCCAGAAACTTCAGTGGCTGGAGGAAAGATGCAACAGCTTTTATGCACACACACTGATTACAAGCAAACAGGTCACAGGTGAGGATGTTCCCTTTAGTAGCCATTCAAACCCATTTGTGTCAACTTCTGGGCATGTTATCAGGCCAAAATCACCAGGATATGTGAACTTTTGAACAGGGTCATTTTGATGTTTTTGGTGAAGAAAAAGTTTTTTGTGTTATTCCTATTCTCTGAAAAAAGGACAAAAAAACAAAAAATCTGCCGGGGTATATAAACTTTTTAGCACAACTGTAAATATAGGTTTGTGAGGCATTTGGAACCCAACAAACTCCCTTTAAGGGGTCAGTAAAAACAAGCAATAGATACAAAAAAGTGGAGTATATGACTTTTCCTTATTCTTGTCCTCCCTTTGGATCCACTCCTGGTCTTAAAAGGAGTGTGTCATCAGAAAATTAGCTATCGTTTAAATATGTTAAACATATTTTTTAATACATTTTGGGAATGTTTTTAATTTTTCATGCTATTATCTATATTTGAAAAATATCCTAAAAAATTGCAATTCCAACTCTTATCACTAAGCCTAAAAAGTCTGTTACTTCCTGTCTCCTTGAGATGAACCATGGGCCGTTGACACAATAGTCTTTAGCAGATCTTATTGACTTCTATGGGAGAATTATTGAGGCATTCTCTGTGACCTGTGCAGCAGTCACTGTGCAGAGGAAGGAGTAGATAAGCTGTGAAATCTCCTATTGTGGCTGGTGGATTCTGTCTTACCTACATGATAGTTTTGTGCTGATAAGTGAAGTGGCTGCTGCAAGAAATCGCCTGCAGAAAACAAGTCTCAGCATATTATTTGACTTAGTGGATAGGATAAGAACTGCAGGATTTTAAGTTTAAAAAAAAAAAAAAATAGAGATAACAACATGGATATTTTTCTAAACAAATCAAAAAATTCTTAAACAATATGTTTAACATAAATCTTAATCGAAAAAGTAGGTTATTTTCTGGTGACACATTCCCTTTAATAATACCTCTCACACATGAGAAGGATGAGACACAACTGTTATCTACACAAGTGAGTCTATCCATAGGAATGTTCAGTAGCTTAGAATTAAGTAGCATGTAGATTAGATATGTAGGTGAGAGTCTTATGAATAAGCAGCGGTTAGCTATTTACACCCTTGTGTATACTACAAGATATATGCTCGCCTGAGGTGTAAAATATCTGTCTGCAAGGCAAGGTTATGAATCATTGGATTCAGCATACACAATATTTCACCAGCTCCTCCTGCACATTACACAAGCTGATAGGGATGCATTTAATACATGAGGCCTTGTGCTAGTTTAAAGCTTTATGAATTTACAGTTCGAAGGAGCCAAAAATATTCGCCAATAAAGTTGTATCACAATATAGCTCTGTATGACTCAAGCTTGTATAGTGTTCTGATATTGGCATGAGCATGTGGCCAGTGTGCAGTATACAGTGCATATAACCCTCAGCATGTGATCTTAGCTGTTGCCTAGAGGAGGCAAGGGAAAATGCAGGTGGTACAGAAGTGTAGGGACTTACTGGCACTAAATGTACCAGATAACCAGTGAGGTTGTCAGTGCATGGAGCAGGGATTGCTGGGCCGGTCCAGAAAGTACTGCAAAAAAGAATGGGCAGCACAATGGCTAGCACTGGAGCCCTAGGTTCAAATCCAACCAAGAACAACATCTGCATGGTGTCTATATGTTCTCCCATGTTTGCATTATTTTCCTCCCATGCTCCAAAGCTACTTTCTTCACAGTTGACAGTATGGTGGAGGTATAATATGGTGCAGCCTGGCATTTCCTTCCTAAGGCTGGGGCCCTACATTGAGAAAACGCTGCATTTTACATTACCTGCAAAGTGGATGGGATTCTCGATAATCCCATCCACACATTGCAGAAAAAAATTTTCAGCGGAAATTCTGCAATTTCAATAACGCTCATGTTTTTGTAAATCACAGCATGTCAATTATACCTACAGAAATGCTGACGTTTTCCATATAGGTATAATAGAAGCAGAAAGTCCGCAGAGGAAAGTGCAGAAATGCAGTCTTTTTTGCAGCGTTTGTTTGGCAGTGATTCGGTGCGAGGGGCCTTAGCTTAAAGCAGTTGAAATCATTTCTAGAATAGAAAAGAGATTACCATCTAAGTACTATAGATGAAAATGTTGCTCACTGCAGACTGACAGAGATGGACCCTATATATTTGCATAGATAGGTAACATATGTTTAAAGGCAATGTTAACACCAAGTACAATTATCATTGTTTATTGATATAGTTATATAGTCTTGCAGGGTGTATCTTTCTGCTTACTACTATATCTCATCTATATATCTACTATAATGTCATCATAGCCCACAGTCCATGGTCTAGTCATAAAACCAGAGACCAGGGAATAGATTGGAATTTTAAGTGTAGTAGATTTGTTGCAGAATTTCCTGCAAATGAATGGGCTTGTTTCTCCAGCATGTTCATGAATTTTTTGCTCATTTAGATGAATGGCAGTTACAGAAGTTTCTGCAACACATTTGCCATATGTGAACATACCTGTTATGATTTATGTATATATCATATTGAGTGTAGTTATAAACCTTGTTAATTGTTAGTAGTATGTCTTAAAGGTAACTAAATAGGGCCGGGATGTCAATTCAGTTGTATATAATTAAGCTCATTTAAAGGTAAATGCAAAGAACTCAGATGGGGAAAAGCGAGACATGCCAACTGAATAATGGGAGCCTGGAAACCTGCAAGGCAAATCTCTTTATGGAACAAAAGAAAATTATAACTTCAAAGCCACCTATGTCATAATAATTCATGTATTATAACAATCTGCGTACAGGAATAGAGCCAGGGCATATAGTTGCTTCTCTAAGCCCAAGCACCAAGACTGATAACTCCCAGAACCACCCCAATTTACATATCATCTGCAAGGATTATGATACCATCTTCATGTTTGGTATGCCTGGACTTGTAAAAACTTTCTGCATCACTTGCTGGACATATCATTCCGATAAGAGATGCTCACTCAGAGTCATGGCATATTACAGAAATAAATCATATTACTGTTGACTTGATGCTTATAATTAGCCTGCCTCAGTGAGAGGTGGGAGATTCCTAGAAGGGAGCTGGATTAGAGTTCCTACAAAAATTTATCATCGACAGAATATCAGATACTTGGAGATACAACCAAGCTTGTAATATATCCAAATCCCTGCACTAATTTTCACAGTCTGGGATTTTTATTTTGTATACTCTTTTGCTAGGTTATATGTCTTTTTTATTACATGTTTTTTTTCTTTTGTAACTGTAAACTGTACTTTTTGTATACTGTATATTAAATCTTTAAATCTGATTGTAAGACATCCCCACAATCCTAAAGAAGGAAAATGCCATTTAGCTTTATTACCTTTTGTATGTCAGTGTGTCAGAGGTTCACTGTGTGGTTCTAGAGGTGCAGATATGAGTGATCTTGGTTGTCTTGTGTACCGTAAGTGGCGGGTGGTGTCAGGTATTTCTGTGGATATGCGGATGTTAGAGTCTCTTCACTTCTTTGTAGCCTAATGCAATAGGTAAGTGTGGAGGTGAGTGTGGAAGCAGAGTCCCCCTTTTAAGATCACATGCAGGGTTACGTGCTTGTGTGGCTGGGGATTGTTCAGATCCCAAACAATTCTATTTTCTACTAATTTACACATGCTCTGCATTACATTGACTAGACATACAGTCAGTTTTTCTATCACTGCAGTTTCTCACTAGGAACCAACACTTTGTCCTTTAAGACTTCCAGATTTCAGTTCCAGTCTTCAGAGGAGATTTTGTATATCATGGAAAATGTGACACAAATAACCATAGTCATAACTGGAGAAAGAAGAATTCCACATGGCCGTGTGGATCGATATAAGTGAAAATGTCACTGCATTTTCATCTACAGACATAGGTTGCTTCATTAAATATTAACACAGTTTGCTGCACATTACATTAGGTTACTTAGCCAAAACCATGTCTTTATCCAACCACATCCTCATACATGTGTAACAATTTGTTTAGGATGCGGAGTCAGTATAAGAAAGGCCGGCAGGTATAAAGTTACAGATTACTAATCATATTGTAGCACTGTTTGTAAATACCTGATCAGGAGAATAGAAAACTATAGAGGAGACTCAGATCAGGAAAGTAGAAAAATATACACAAGATACATATCAGGATAATAGAAGAATATAGAAACTGATTGATTATTGAGTAAAATGTGTGCAGGATCAGCGCTGAGTGACAAGACACACATTAAGTGGATCAGTGTCCAAAATGATTTTTTTTTTTAAACTACAGCAAATAGTTTTAAATGAAACCTGTCACATAGAACATGGTGTCTATTGGCCATCATCATGTTATCGAGCAGGAGCAGCTGAATAGTGTCATATATAATTTTATGGAAGATTTGGTACAAATGCTCTTTCTATGCTATATTTACTGTAGAGTTATATTGATATGTTATACTGATTTTTTTGTCCACAAAACTACAGTGGGGAAAAAAAAATATTACTCAGCCACCAATTGTGCAAGTTCTCCCACTTAAAAAGATGAGAGAGGCCTGTAATTGACATCATAGGTAGACCTCAACTATGAGAGACAAAATGAGAAAACATATCTAGAAAATCACATTGTCTGATTTTTAAAGAATTTATTTGCAAATTATGGTGGAAAATAAGTATTTGGTCACCTACAAACAAGCAAGATTTCTGGCTCTCACAGACCTGTAACTTCTTCTTTAAGAGGCTCCTCTGTCCTCCACTCATTACCTGTAGTAATGGCACCTGTTTGACATTGTTATCAGTATAAAAGACACCTGTCCACAACCTCAAACAGTCACACTCCAAACCCCACTATGGTGAAGACCAAAGAGCTGTGGAAGGACACCAGAAACAAAATTGTAGACCTGCACCAGGCTGGGAAGAATGAATCTGCAATAGGCAAGCAGCTTGGTGTGAAGAAATCAACTGTGGAATAATAGAAAATAGTTATTAAATGGAAGACAATAATTAGAAAATGGAAGACATACAAGACCACTGATAATCTCCCTCGATCAGGGGCTCCACGCAAGATCTCACCCCGTGGGGTCAAAATGATCACAAGAATGGTGAGCAAAAATCCCAGAACCACACGGGGGGACCTAGTGAATGACCTGCAGAAAGCTGGGACTAACATAACAAAGGCTACCATCAGTAACACACTACGCCGCCAGGGACTCAGATCCTGCAGTACCAGACGTGTCCCCCTGCTTAAACCAGTACATATCCGGGCCCGTCTGAAGTTTGCTAGAGAGCATTTGGATGTTCTGGAAGAGTATTGGGAGAATGTCATATGGTCAGATGAAACCAAAGTAGAACTGTTTGGTAGAAACACAACTCGTCGTGTTTGGAGGAGAGTGAATGCTGAGTTGCATCCAAAGAACACCATATCTACTGTGAAGCATGGGGGTGGCAACATCATGTTTTGGGGCTGTTTCTCTGCAAAGCGACCAGGACAACTGATCCGTGTACATGAAAGAATGAATGGGACCATGTATCGTGAGATTTTGAGTGCAAGCCTCCTTCCATCAGCAAGGGCATTGAAGATGAAACGTGGCTGGGTCTTTCAGCATGACAAATGATCCCAAGCACACCACCAGGGCAATGAAGCAGTGGCTTTGTTAGAAGCATTTCAAGGTCCTGGAGTGGCCTAACCAGTCTCCAGATCTCAACCCCATAGAAACCTTTGGAGGGAGTTGAAAGTCCGTGTTGCCCAGCGACAGCCCTAAAACATCACTGCTCTAGAGGAGATCTGCATGGAGGAATGGGCCAACATACCAGCAACAGTGTGTGCCAAACATGTGAAGACTTACAGAAAACGTTTGACCTCTGTCATTGCTAACAAAGGATATATAACAAAGTACTGAGATTAACTTTTGTTATTGACCAAATACTTATTTTCCACCATAATTTGCAAATAAATTCTTTAAAAATCAGACAATGTGATTTTTCTGGATTTGTTTTCTCATTTTGTCTCTCATAGTTGAGGTCTACCTATGATGACAATTACAGACCTCTCTCATCTTTTTAAGTGGGAGAACTTGTACAATTGGTGGCTGACTAAATACTTTTTTTCCCCTCTGTATATATCAGTCTGTTCAGTTACTCCAGTTTTATACTATACTGCCTAGAGATAACATTTACACCAGTACAGGACAACATTCACAACGTGCCAGGTTTCCTCCAGCATCCATGACATGGATTATGATGTGTATTTATATTGTATGTGCATGTTCTATTATATACGGTACTTATAGGAATGGGATGTATGTACTGACATGTTACAAGTTTGCAGGAGATTGGTACTGCAGCAATTTATCCTCTATCCTAGGGATAACTAATTTTCATTGTACAGCCTCTTTACTCATATACTCTGTGATCCATATTAATGCTTTTTAACATTCCCATATTACTGCTCCATTTTGTACAGAACCTTAGGACAACCCACACCCATTTGGCATTTTAGGACATGTGTTATTGCCATACTCTCCCATTTATTAGCCTGGGCTGAGAGTTTGGATGGGTGTTGGGGAGTTTGAATGCACTCATCTTATCAATGTATGAGCTATTACATTGATACAATGGTAGTAACCCATCTGACCCAGTGACAGCTAAAAAAAAGTCACTGTACAAATTCAGTGTAAATGTATTATTGCAATTGTGCCATAGGCCTAGGACTTGTTGTTATGCCAGTAAATGTTTTACAATATATGTTAATACACAATATAATAAACTGCAATAACATCATAACTTTCAGCATGACCGACTTGACATTGTACACAACGATCTTCCTACTTATTTTCTAATTGCAGCTACATGTCCTGAATAAATGAATTGTCAGCTGAGCGGATCAGGTCATATTGGAAAATATGTAATATTCGTTTCAAAAATTCAGCTGGTATGCAAAAGTTGTCTGTACCAGGCTGCAGCAATATTAGTTCTATCTGTGATATGACACGATCGGAGGCAGGAGCACTGACCTCGCAGTTGGTTATGTTAATGTGTCAATTAAGGAGTTGGAGAGAAGCGAGGAAAAGCAGATTAAATAATTTCACATAATTTGTACATCTCTACCATGTGGATCAATTTTCTGCTGGCGGCTGCCTCACTCTAATGCCCATATACACATTAAAATTTTAAGTGCACTCTATGTCATTTTTGTGAGATATCAGTAAACATAAACACAAAATGTTTCAAATGAACAGTCTCATATATTTAATGGCTTCATTTTAGAGACATTCTTTATAATCAGTAAAATCACTCACCATTTCCAAACAAGAAGGTTAGTGAATGTATATGGCCATCGATTAAGTTATATGTGCTCTCCATACACAATTATTGTGCCGTTAACCACTCAGTCTTTCTATTAGTGGGATGTTATGAGCCTTAGTTAATGAATGAAAAATGGACAGTTGTGCACAAAGCTGGAAAATTGAGATGCCATTGTTGCTTTGATGGATTTGGTATTGATGTTTGTATTTCTTTTACATTTCTCTTACTACAGTATGTGTTTCTGAGTTGTATCTGTCATTTTATATTTCAAGGTCCTAGCTGTTCTTAATGAGAGAGCCTTACAAAGTATCTGGCTGGTTTGCCCATCAAAATTAACCCATTTTTTTAAAAATAAGTAAAAGAACAATAAATAAATCCCAAAACCATTTAAACGGTCATTAACTTTTCAGATAACTTAGTTTCATTTAATAGATCATGTAATTCTGGACCAAAATATAGTGCTCTTTATTTAAAAATGTTGCTGTTTTCTGCCTGAAAAAAAGATCTCTAAAGTTCATGTCTCACTTCCTGCTAATTTGCTGTTCACTCCCTGTTACTAGTGAAAGTCCATAGAAACCAACAGGCTCAAGATGGGACACAGGAAGTGCAGGGGAGAAGGGCAAGTATATTTTCACAGCCTCTGCATACAGCTTTCCCTACAAAAACACGGCACAGAATGGAGTCTGCAGCTTATCACAGTTCACTGAGAGTCTATCTACTTCCGACTAGCTGCTTGTGTTATTGCTGATGAGATGTTAGACAACAAGCAACTTTCCTCATTCCTCAAGTTTCTCTTTTTCTGCATCAGAGAACTTTTTTTTTTAACTTTATTTGCTTGCTTTTTTACAGTTTCTTCTGCACAATTACATGTAAAGAAACTAGTAGTAGTAATAATGGATTGGGGGGCAGACTGCTCTGTTTTGTACATGTTCCCTGCTCCAGATAGAAATACGAAATGTGCTGCAGCCATAAAAACAGAAACACATATGAAGTTTTATACAGCCATAGTACAGCTTGTACAACAAGACCCTGCAGATATTTCAACTTTTAATGAAATCTTGGGTATCCTTTAATAAAAAGAACTTTTGATATCAATTTTAAAGTTTATTTGTAAAAAAAAAAAAAAAAAAAAAACTTTACTTATTTTTTAAATAAATTGTTTATTTTTCAGTGGAATACAGTATTGGGGTATGTTCACACAGAGTTTTTTGCAGGCTGAAAAAATCAGCTTCAGGAATTAGGAAATAGTTTTTTGATGTGTTTTTTTACATGATGCGGTTTTTGTTGCTATTTTTGTCACGGTTTTTATCGCAGTTTTTGCCGCATCTTTTGGTACATTTTTTTGCTCGAGCACACTGTAGGGGCATGGAAACTTCCCGTTAAAAAACGCTTGCGGTTTTTGACGCAGTTTTTGCAAAAATGCATCCAAAACTGCATCAAAAAACGCATTGGTGTTAGGTTTTTTTTTTTTCCTGTTGCTGAAAAAAATCAGCTAGAGGAAAAAAACTACTACTGACTCCCATTGAAGTGAACGGGAGGTGTTTTCTGGGGTGGATTCCACATCAAAATCAGCCTGCAAAAAATTCCATGTCAACATAACATACCCTTGCAGTCCAGAGCAGTATTTATAATTCTGGAAATAGTCAACAGTCTTGTAGACACAGACACATATCTATACATATCATTCATAAGAAGACCATAATATGGCTTTGTGTATGAGCTGTATATTTGGTGTCAACAGTGGCATTAAATCTCATTTTGTGAGACCAGGAAAGCCTTTTATTTTTAGGTACCATATTTATGATCTCAAAGGAAAGACTCTAATTGCATGGCTTGTGCGTTGGCCATATTAGGGTAATATAGTCCTAACAATTCAATTTCCGTACATTGGATTATTGTAAATGCTTTTTGTAAGATTACACTTTTTTCAATGCTCATAAAGTAAAGTAAAAAATGCTGACAGTTTTCATCTCTGAAGCCTGCAGAATTGTGAATACAGCTCTGGGTTATGGCTGTTGCTCAAGTTTAGTGCAATTTAAATAATGTATTTTCAAGGTTACCAATATTTTGTAGATTAATTTTTCATGTACACTATAAACTGCCGTTCAAGAGTGAACATTTAATGGTAGGATAAGAGACATGAAGAAGGATTTTTTTATGACAATTTTGCGTTTTTGGTATTTCACTGTGATATGTGAATTCTCAGTGATGGTTTGAATTGGTTGCAGAGCATATTACAAGATGCTATACAGGATGATAAGGACATCATTTTACCTATGCACACTATCTAGTGTTCCTGTCTTTCAATCTGTGTTTCTTCTAGAATAGACATGAGATCAATCTCCAGGATAGGTATAGTAATAACTACAGAAGTCCAGTGTCATATCTCCTAAACAATTTGTAGTATTATTTGTTAAACTGTAAAAGTATAAAATGCAGTTTATCCTCTTTGTCCATAATATACCTTGGCATTTCCCACCTTAACCTTTACCAAAATGGCCTGTGTGTATTTGCAGAACTGGCAGAAAATACGCTTATGTGCGCAGCATTTATGGATTAGGCCACTTCTCGTATCATAAATACATAAACATTTTTGATGATGAGATTATAAAGCTTGAGCTGCTTACTAAAACATTAAAGTAGATTATAGCAGTTAAACATTTGTGCTGACAGTAGAGAGGTACTGACTGCATTGTAACACAAAGACTCTGCAGTAGAAAGGCAAAATACGGTACTATGTTGTCTGAAATAATTTGCTTACACATAAAAGAAAAAAAAAAAGAAAAACAATATATATACTATGAGCAAAACGGTAAAAAGTGTTTTGAACATATCTCACCAACCACTACAGCGTTGAACGTAGGACTGCCATCATTTCATAGACAATCATCTTGTCTATCTCATACATAAATTTGACTTGCAACTATTTAGCATATGATTAGATATGCAGATTCTTGTCATGTAACTGCATTGTTACTGTTTTGCTCCTAAAAATCTAAATTTAAATTTTTACTATTTTGTAACTCCACCTTTAGCTTTCAACACTACCTGAAACCTTCTGGGCATGCACTCAATCAGATTCAAGCACGTCTCGACATCTCTCAAAATCTGATCCCAGGTCTCTTCTACATGTTCCTAATGTTGGCACATACTGGTGGACCCACTTGGGTATGAATACAACTTTTTCTTCAACTCTACCCACACTTGTTAGATTGGATTGATAGAATTGATAGACCTTGTGTAACGTCTCTGCCTGTTCGGGTCTCTGCACCACCCTCCGCCCGCACGCTGCGGCGCAGGAGGTGTGTTCAGTTTGATTCCTTGCTTAAGATTCTTGTTGCTTAGTCTGAACACTGTCCTAGACTATGTAATTGAATTTCAGCCACACCCGTCTCCTGCATCTTGTTTCTTTCGGGTCCTCAATAGTTAAACTTAGCCTTGCCTGTGTGATTGACAGCCTGTCTACCAATCAAGTCTGGGGCAGGTCCTGACTTGCTATAAGCAGGTCATCAGTTCACACATGGGCGCTGGCTATTGAGATTCTGTCTTGTAACTTTGTCCCTGCTATCTCCTTTTCTGCTATTACCTGTATTCTTATTCCTGACCTTATTCCTTATTCCTTGTCACTTATTCAAAGTAGGGACCGGCTCCAAGTCATTGGCTATCACCTAGGACAGTCAGGCAAGAGGCAAGGCTAGTGGGGGGGTTCAGCTTTAGGGCTTAATGTTTTGTTGTGCCCCTCCACCCAGGGTTCTTCAGCAGCACTGGGGAATTGCTCAACTGGAAATTCCCTAACACCTTGTGATGAGCCAAGTTGTTGACTCCGATATTTTGCCTGGACATCCACCTTTTGGCTTTTGAATGAATGTATGGACATCACTTCATATTCTTCCAACTGTCATGGCACTCACGTGATACAGTTTGGCAATTTTCTTGGGCAAGAGAGCGCTATCAATGAGCTGGGTGATATTGTTTCTCTTTTCTTGGGAAATGTTCTTCCCAAGATTTGATCTTGGATGTCTGATCCTCGATTTGAACCAGTGAGCTTATCTTGGGAATTAGCCTAATAACACACTGAGCTATTAGGAAATGTAAGAAAAGGCTGTAATTTGTAATATACAAGAAAAAAAAAGATTTTTCTACCAAGAGGAGCAAAACAGTAATAATACAGTTACATGACAAGAATTTGCATAATTAATCGTATGCTAAATAGTTGCAAGTCAAATTTATGTATCAGATAGCCAAGATGGTAGGATTGCGAGATATGGAACATGAAAGTTAACAGTTCAAAACATTGTTACCCTTTTGCTTGTCAGTGTATATATACTGTATATTAGAAAGAAAAGGAATGGTTTTTTTTATGCAGGTGCTGAGTCAATTAAATAGTATGTGTCCATTTTCTCTTCTCCCTTATGCAGCAGTCATCGACCACCTAACCAGGCAGAATGAGCGTAGAGGAACTTCAGTTCTGGAGATAGATTTAGGTGTCAGAGGTGGGATCTAAAGCTATCAGAAATATATAGCATATCTTATGTTTATGGCATAAATATCTATAAAATTAATTCCCTATTTAATACCATAATCTAAATTCCTATACTTAATTACTATACTTAATATTTTGCAGATCAGTAGTATATAGCATAGTTATATTTAAGAAAATCATGTGTCCTATGTCTGACACTAGAAATACACTGTATAAAGTGGGACATAATGGAACCTTCACTTTCACTTCATGTCACTCCTGCTGCTCTTTGCACTATAATCTATGCTACTGACTGGCAGCTATATTACTTTTTTAAAATGTGAATCAATACATGCCATCATCCCTTCTGTTCTAGACTGAATAACTATGCTTAATTTCCAAACTAGCATGGAGAGATAGCACTCATTGCTAAGCAGCTTCCTGCTTGTCCTCTCTGGGCAACCTGTATTTGTATTTTTTTTTTTTTGCAGCCGCGTCTTCCCCCCATTATGAAGCTCAGCTTATAGAGGATCCTGTTACTTGCTGTCATCAGGGTAAAAGTGGTTGTTAACACTATAAGGGAAACTACTGTAAGGTTGTTTAATACATCAACTCCAATAGTTAAAGAGGTTTTTTGAGAAGTGAATATTGAAGACCTATACTTAAAACAGATCATCAATATCTGATCAGTGGGGGTTTGACACCTGGGAACCCCACAGGTCAGCTGTATGAAGCAGAAGAGTTGTTTGAGTTAGTACAAAGTACATCATTTTGTTTTATATTTAGTTACCCAAAAGCTGCATTTATTTTTTAAACAGCTGATCAGTGAGGATCCTAGGTGTCAGATCTCTATGGATCTCGTATTGCTACCTATCCTTAGGTTAGGTTATGAATATTACAATCCCAAAAAAACCTTTAAGTGAGGGTCCTGAGTGGTTTCTATGATATCCATACTGTTATTGGGGACAACCACATTACATTACTCAGGTGCCACCTAGCAAGCACAATGCTAGATTGTTTATTATAACATCTGAATGACACCCCCCCCCCCAGTATTTGCACATTGGAAAGTCCACATTTCAGCAGAGTTTCTCTTTAAGTATTTTAGTATTTTTAAAAGCCAAAAACAATTTATCCCACTTGACAGGAAAAAATATGCCTTTTATTCTTTTACTGATGATTGTCCATTAGCCAGTCATAAAGTCTGTGAGAATGTCTGAAATCCATTGCATTAATGATGCTGTATTATAGAAATGGTCCCATATAATTCCTGTTCTCTCTGATCTGTTTCTCGTTACATGGTGATGTTCTGACAATTACAAAATGCATTATCTAGTATTCATTTACAATATTATCGAAATATACCGTGATAAGACTGCTCTGCTACTTCTTGTAAAATAGGTCGATTCTCCTGCTGGGTTATCCAGGTCTTTAAATAATTAATGGAAATGTGTAATGAGCAGCTTAAATGCATCAATGCACTCACAAACATGCGGTGCAGCTGAAGTTACAGAAGAAGGAACAGGAACACAGAAGATTTAAAGGGCTTTCCCCATGAAACACATTTATGGCAAATTGATTTGATATTATCTATAGATAATAATGGTATATAAGAGTATGGCAGAAAAGGGGGAGCATATATACATTGGCTTTTCAATAATGACCATAGGAGATAAAATGAAATAGCCAGGCATGCTTGACTCTTTATATCTTCCATATAATAGCATTGATCAGACATCAATTTGGTATGCCATAAATGTCTGTCATGGAAAAGCCCCTTTAACGCTGTTACAAATTATTTAGGTCCCCTAAATACTTCTAATGTATTTCCATCATGGTCCATCCTTTGACTTAGAACTTTCTAGTTAGGGGGAGGAGACAGTTAGTCTTCTTCATCCTCAGAAGAAGTGAAAAGGTATTAAAGAGGACTTTTCACCACCTCTACCATCTCCAACTCATTATATCCTTCAATAGGTACCTGTCCACTGATTCCAATGCAGCTAGAATGTTTTCTTTGGCCCCAACCATTCCCAATCAATCATTGCTGTTGGTTTCAGTACAGTTGTACAGTTATGTACTCTACTGTCAGGTGTGCGGTCCTGGGCTGGAGCACAAAGACAGGGACCACCCACTTGATAGTTCAGGGCATAAATGTGCTAAAAAATAATAACAATGATTCTTTAAGAATGGTGGGGTCTAAAAAAAAGTTACAAATGTGCCGGAATCAATAGAGTGACATCTATTGATGGATACAAAGAATTGGAGTTGGTTAAGGTGGTAAAAAGTTCTCTTTAAGTGGAAGCATTTGATCAGGCTAACAATCTGGTGGCTACAAGCTGTTCCGTGTGTTGTTCTGCAGTCAGGAGATAGATGAAAACCTCTCTCATTTTTATAGATGTGTGTACAAAGAAAAGACTGTGGATGATTATTAAGTGGACTTCATAGCTATAACCTTGTGTGTTAGCCATGGGTCAGACAGGGCACTTTTTTGGTATCTGCATATAGCCAAGGCATTGCAGACACTTCATGGATAAAGAGAAATATTTACTGCACACTTATAGAGAGAAAAATTACTCCTGAAAGGGAGACACTGACCAACCCCAGGGAATATCATCAACCAGCTTTAACTACAGCCTCAGTGGATGTTCCTGTATGTCCGTAACCTTGAAAAAGTTCAAAAAGTTTGTAAAGTTTATCTCCTGAGTCTTCAGTCCTGCACCCATCACCATTAAGAGCACTCCAACAACCATCAGACTCATGGACACTTTACCACAGGGAATGCCCATAGGGAACCTACTATTACCACCTTCTTCCACAGTACAGGTCCCCTATTCACTGCACCATCCCCTAAGAAGTGCTGAAATGTTTGGTAGAGACTACAGCGCCACCGTAACCCCATTTACTACTTCTCCCATCCTCTGCACACTCCTATACTGGGTTGCTGCATCTATAGGCTACCATTATATTAGTAATATTGATTGCCCTGACAGACTCGTATGAGACTGCACTGCTATTAGCTATATTATATATATACATATGTTAGTCAATTGGAGCCAACACTAAGTCTTAAAGGGAGTCTGCTACTAGGACCCAGCACATCAGATTAAGGTCATCTGAATCAAAAGTCATTTTCCCCTTCGAATCAGTGCCTCCAATGTCGAGATGGCATTTTTTCAATATGCAAATGAGCGCTTTAAGTCATCAGTATGAAGATTTGGGACTAGAAAACCCATTTACTGACCTATCTTTAGGTCATAGGTCATCAATTGAAGATCAGTGGGGGTCTGACACCCAGGACAACATGAATCAGCTGGTTGATATGGCAGCTTCGCTCCCTGACCACCACTTGTGCTTCTCAGGCTATGTGATGTCACATTCATCAGTCACATGGCCTAATCACAGCTCAATCCCATTCAAATGAATGGGCTGATCTGCGATACCAAGCATAGCTGCTGCACAAATGTAAAGCACTAAGCTTGGTAAGTACTGAAGAGGCTGCAGCACTCACGAGAGCTTAAAGCCTCTTCAAACATCTTATTGGCTGGGGGCCCGGGTTTTGGACTCCTAAGGATAGGTCATCAATTGTAAAACCTGAAAAAAACCCTTTAACTACCATTTCCCACCATGCACAGGAGGAACATGGATCATGATACATTGTAGACTGAAATGGCAAAAGGTTCTTATCTCTCTAGAACTTGGTACATATCCATAAAAAGCAGCCCTTCTCAGATTATGCTATTTGTTTTATGGGAAAACAAAATTGCTGGGGTAGTAGTCTAAATGTTGCTTCACGGGGAAAGAAATCTTTACTGAATATGGATTTTGCTCTATGGATCAAATTGATTACATAATATCTTTATAATAATTAGCCCTATTACACCTAATGATACATTTCATTATTGATTTTGCCATGGTTACCTTTCCTCTACTCACCAACAATGTCCCCAAGTTCATTGAACTGCTCTTAGAATAAATACTTTGTATTGCAATTTCCTATATTGACTCACTGAATATATTCATATAGACAGTGCCTTGCGAAAGTATTCGGCTCCCTTGAACTTTTCAACCTTTTGCCACATTTCAGGCTTCAAACGTAAGGATATAAAATTTTAATTTTTTGGTGAAGAATCAACAGCAAGTGGACACAATCGTGAAGTGGAACGAAATTTATTGGATATTTTAAACTTTTGTAAAAAATAAAAAACTGAAAAGTGGGGCGTGCCAAATTATTCGGCCCCCTTAAGTTAATACTTTGTAGCGCCACCTTTTGCTGCAATTACAGCTGCAAGTCGCTTGGGGTATGTCTCTATCAGTTTTGCACATCGAGAGACTGAAATTCTTGCCCATTCTTCCTTGGAAAACAGCTCGAGCTCAGTGAGGTTGGATGGAGAGCGTTTGTGAACAGCAGTTTTCAGCTCTTTCCACAGATTCTCGATTGGATTCAGGTCTGGACTTTGACTTGGCCATTCTAACACCTGAATACGTTTATTTGTGAACCATTCCATTGTAGATTTTGCTTTATGTTTGGGATCATTGTCTTGTTGAAAGATAAATCTCCGTCCCAGTCTCAGGTCTTTTGCAGTCTCCAACAAGTTTTCTTCTGGAATGGTCCTGTATTTGGCTCCATCCATCTTCCCATCAATTTTAACCATCTTCCCTGTCCCTGCTGAAGAAAAGCAGGCCCAAACCATGATGCTGCCACCACCATGTTTGACAGTGGGGATGGTGTGTTCAGGGTGATGAGCTGTATTGCTTTTACGCCAAACATATCGTTTTGCATTGTGGCCAAAAAGTTCGATTTTGAGATGAAAGTTTAGAGGGACGGCCGGGTCTTGGTAAATTTGCAGTGGTCTGATACTCCTTCCATTTCAATATGATCGCTTGCTCAGTGCTCTTTGGGATGTTTAAAGTTTGGGAAATCTTTTTGTATCCAAATCCGGCTTTAAACTTCTCCACAACAGTATCACGGACCTGCCTGGTGTGTTCCTTGGTCTTCATGATGCTCTCTGAACCCTGAGACTATCACAGATCAGGTGCATTTATACGGAGACTTGATTACACACAAGTGGATTATATTTATCATCATCAGTCATTTAGGACAACATTGGATCATTCAGAGATCCTCACTGAACTTTTGGAGTGAATTTGCTGCACTGAAAGTAAAGGGGCCGAATAATATTGCACGCCCCACTTTTCAGTTTTTTATTTTTTACAAAAGTTTAAAATAACCAATAAATTTCGTTCCACTTCACAATCGTGTCCCACTTGTTGTTGATTCTTCACCAAAAAATTAAAATTTTATATCCTTATGTTTGAAGCCGGAAATGTGGCAAAAGGTCGAAACGTTCAAGGGGGCTGAATACTTTCGCAAGGCACTGTATATACATCAGATCACTTCCAGGGCATAGTGATAGTAATAAAAAGTTTCAATAGGGAATAAGGTATTGCTTTTTTGCTTACAACATACAGTAGAGGTGTATAACTAAGGTTCTGTTCACTTTTTCACCAAGACTTTTCTTTTTGATGGATCTGTAATTGATCCATTTTCAACCGCATAGAACTATTACAAATCCTGGTGGGTGTCTCTGACTTCTGTGATGTCAGAATTTGCTATTCTGCCTGCTAAAAAAACTGAAACCTTACAGAACGAACTCAAGCCAGCTGAGATTCAACCTAAGTAAATTCCTATTGAAATGAAGGTGGGTGGGGGGTGGTTAAAAAAAAAGTTGCACTTTATTATTGGGTAAAATTGATGGAACAAACATGAGAATGGGGGTCCTTAATTCTCCATTTTGAATGGATTGACTGGTTATGCATGCTTGCTGCATTTACTTCTATAGGACCACAGAGATGGTCCTATATACAGCAGCTAAATACAGTGCTCTTTTACCATCACCAGTCCCACAGAAATGACTGTGTGAGTAGATAGGGGATAACTTTAAATTACTGGATGACTCCTTTAAGATTTTTATGATAGAGTTTGAGTTATGAATTGCTTTTGGCTTCCTGTTGCCCCTGTTGATCATGATGAACTGGGAGGCTGATAATTGACAACTACTGTACAATTTGCTATTAACAATACTATACTGGCTGTAAACTGCTGCATTAGGCATGAGGGAATCTGACATGAGCCACTAAAAAAAGTGGAAAACTGTGTATTTTAAACCAGTGGACATAAAGGTGCATCTCAATAAATTAGAATATCTTTGCAACGTTTATTTCTTTCAGTAATTAAATTAAAAAAGTGACCTCCTATATTTTCTAGATTCTTTGCACACAGAGTGTTCTATTTCAAGTGTTTTATTTCTGTAAATGTTGATTATGGATTACAGGTAATGAAAACCAAAATCTAAGAAAATTTGAATATTGTAAAAAAGTTCAGTATTGTAAATTCAGTGTGTCACCTGCCAAGGTTTCCTAAGCCTTTAAATGGTCCCTCAGTCTGGTTCAGTAGGGCACACAATCATGGAAGAAGCTGATTATGAATTGAATTACTGAATTACTGAAATGAATGAACATTTCAAAGATATTCTAATTTATTGAGATGCACCTGTAATAATGGACACTAAACAAATGGCTTTCACCAACATTAATGGCAAATACTGTATATCTGTACTTTGCAAAGAAACCACACAGCTATGACACAGTGCACTGAGCTTGTTTTATAGTGTATCAATGTGACATACTGTATAATGCCAAATTCTCAGAATGTGCAGGAGGATAGTAAACTCAGACAAGTCTTGACTTTCTTTCTCATCTAACTCATATATATTCACCATACATGTTTACAATGGAAGTATAAGGATATAGGTCAGTAGAAATTTTAAAGTACATTACATTTCTGGACTGTAATATTATTTTTTAAGAATGGAATCCATATTATTTATAATTAGAATCTTTATCATAATTAAAAAAAACACAATATATTTCTATTTTTCTGTTCCTACAGCTAATAGTCTTACAGGTTATGTTTATCTTACAATGAGGAGAAGATTCAGCAATGACAATGGAAGGAACAATACTTAGATCATCCGAGCCAAATGAAGAAATACACTGCTATTTGTCTAATCCTTTAAGATAACAAAGTTAGGATCAATTTCTGGCTTTGCTCATGGAACATAAAACCTAAAAATGATACTAGTAAAGTTAATTATCTTAAGGGATTGGCATAACAAGGACTGATAATTATACAGCATTAAGTAGACATCATGAAATTACATTCCAATAATGAGTCTTACAGATTTATTAAATATACTTTCTGTACCACTGTACAGGTATGCTAACAGGTACCATGGAAAGTAGATGAGCCAGTCTGATCCTCCTTTACAGGTCACAGGCTGCTATTTGCTGTAGTGCTGAAGCAATGACTTGTATTACTGGGAATATTTTCACCTTAACTCAGTGATCCCTATAATTTATATACAATATAGTTTCTTTACCTATGGTTACTGATATCTGTTTTACAAAAAATAATATATGTCCAAACTCTTTATAATAGTAATAGAATAGTAATAGCGATAGAAAACTATAGCAGACTGCATGCTAGATTTAATATACATATGTAGGTCATGGTATGGATTCCACTTCTCCCATACCGAGGAGCATTCGGAGCTGAACACTGTGTACTGAACATTCTCATATGGAGTGCTAGTAGTCCAGACCTGTGTTTCAGAGACTCACCCCTGTAGCAGACGCTATACTGACTGTACTACACTATATGGTATTATGGTTTGGCCCCCATATTCTGCCATACAGGCTATATTAGGTGCCATATGCATAGAGATATCGCCCCTTGAAGTGATCTCTGGCCTGTTATGTGGAGACTGCAGCACAGAGGACTGTGGACACTTAATGCTCTATTTTTGTGTACAATATGGTACTACTGTATCTAGGCACTGTATGACTTAATATGGACCTTTTTGGTCTTGTATGGACACTATATGGCTACATGTGGGTTGCATCATTTTATGTGTATTTATAGAATAGCTCAGTATTGGCACTTTCTCTCTGAATGTTAGTAAAAGATGGCACTGTTTGGCACTCTGTAGGCAGTGTATTTATATCAACACTGTATAAAACAATCTTGTCAATATATAGTACTTTGGACAATATTGGATGCAATATCAAGGCATTGTTTATACTATCCGTAAAGTATATTGAATGAATCAATGCTATATGGCACTCCTGTACAAGGATATTGTATAATATTTATATGAAAATATATAGATATGGGGGGTTACTGGGATCTATGTTTGGAGGATTTGCCATGGTGCAATAAGCATTACTGTAGATACAGTCATATGAAAAAATTTGGGCACCCCTATTAATCTTAATCATTTTTAGTTCTAAATATTTGGGTGTTTGCAACAGCCATTTCAATTTGATATATCTAATAACTGATGGACACAGTAATATTTCAGGATTGAAATGAGGTTTATTGTACTAACAGAAAATGTGCAATATGCATTAAACCAAAATTTGACCGGTGCAAAAGTATGGGCACCTCAACAGAAAAGTGACATTAATATTTAGTAGATCCTCTTTTTGCAAAAATAACAGCCTCTAGTCGCTTCCTGTAGCTTTTAATCAGTTCCTGGATCCTGGATGAAGGTATTTTTGACCATTCCTCTTTACAAAACAATTCCAGTTCAGTTAAGTTTGATGGTCGCCGAGCATGGACAGCCCGCTTCAAATTATCCCACAGATGTTCAATGATATTCAGGTCTGGGGACTGGGATGGCCATTCCAGAACATTGTAATTGTTCCTCTGCATGAATGCCTGAGTAGATTTGGAGCTGTGTTTTGGATCATTGTCTTGCTGAAATATCCAACCCCGGCGTAACTTCAAATTTGTCACTGATTCTTGTACATTATTCACAAGAATCTGCTGATACTGAGTTGAATCCATGCGACCCTCAACTTTAACAAGATTCCCGGTGCCGGCATTGGCCACACAGTCCCAAAGCATGATGGAACCTCCACCAAATTTTACAGTGGGTAGCAAGTGTTTTTCTTGGAATGCTGTGTTTTTTTGACGCCATGCATAACGCCTTTTTGTATGACCAAACAACTCAATCTTTGTTTCATCAGTCCACAGGACCTTCTTCCAAAATGAAGCTGGCTTGTCCAAATGTGCTTTTGCATACCTCAGGCGACTCTGAGTGTGGCGTGCTTTCAGAAACAGCTTCTTTCGCATCACTCTCTCATACAGCTTCTCCTTGTGCAAAGTGTGCTGTATTGTTGACCGATGCACAGTGACACCATCTGCAGCAAGATGATGCTGCAGCTCTTTGGAGGTGGTCTGTGGATTGTCCTTGACTGTTCTCACCATTCTTCTTCTCTGCCTTTCTGATATTTTTCTTGGCCTGCCACTTCTGGGCTTAACAAGAACTGTCCCTGTGGTCTTCCATTTCCTTACTATGTTCCTCACAGTGGAAACTGACAGGTTAAATCTCTGAGACAACTTTTTGTATCCTTCCCCTGAACAACTATGTTGAACAATCTTTGTTTTCAGATCATTTGAGAGTTGTTTTGAGGAGCCCATGATGCCACTCTTCAGAGGAGATTCAAATAGGAGAACAACTTGCAATTGGCCACCTTAAATACCTTTTCTCATGATTGGATACACCTGGCTATGAAGTTCAAAGCTCAGTGAGGTTACAAAACCAATTTTGTGCTTCAGTAAGTCAGTAAAAAGTAGTTAGGAGTATTCAAATCAACACAATGATAAGGGTACCCAAATTTTTGCACCGGTCAAATTTTGGTTTAATGCATATTGCACATTTTCTGTTAGTACAATAAACCTCATTTCAACCCTGAAATATTACTGTGTCCATCAGTTATTAGCTATATCAAATTGAAATGGCTGTTGCAAACACCCAAATAATTAGAACTAAAAATGATTAAGATTAATAGGGGTGCCCAAACTTTTTCATATGACTGTATCTGCAATGGCAGCTGCTTTCTACCCCAGGAGGGGTAATTTGTTTACAACCAATCTTCATAATTAGAGCTCCTACATATATAATGATCCTGTCTACATTTTTCCTTGCATTTTGCTAAACATTTTAAAAGCATTGTTCTAATAGAACTTTATAACTGTGTTATTAAAATAGATCTCTTGACTGGCGTGATTGTAAAACTGCAGCTGAGCCTTCTAAATAGACCCAGACAAATGAAAAAATGTCTATATGGATAACCCAACAGACCGTGGTAACCTTAGCTGGCCTTTGTGAGTCACCCCTATTGTGTGCCCGTTTGTGGTTCCCTTGTCTATTTCCCATACAGAAAGCTCTATGTTTCTTGCTCTCTTCAATATGAGTTCTCTGCAGTAGCTATATTAGACCTATAGCTGCTCTGTACAGATACTTGTGTATCTAAACAGTACAAATAAAAACTGTTAAATAAAACAGCAGGACTTCAATCCAAATCGACTTTGCTATGCTTTGCATACTTGAATCTTGAACACACAATGTCTAGGAAACAATATATTAGAATTACATGGCTGCAGGCTGTCATGTCACTACAATCCCAACACAAGCCATTAGATGCCAGTGCTACAAGTTAACCATTTTACAAACAAACAGACATTTTTGGTAGAGAAAGAGTTAAAGGTTTCCTTTCCTCTCAAAAACCAAAGTGTTCCTTAATCTTAATCCCATACTACAAAGAGAGCATGTGTCAGCGGAAAATAATGAATCAAGCTGCACCGTTTTTATTTTTGATGGAAAGCTATGGTGTTAGGAGAGTAGCATGCCAAGCCATTGAAGTTAGAGGAGAGTAAAACCGTTTCAGGCTCCAATATTCAGTAAGCGTGTCTTGCTTATTCACCAAATGAAAAAAGAGCTTTGAACAAAGGCTTTCTGTCTGATCTTCTTTCTTTTATACACTTGCAGGCAGAGATGCTTTCATATAACTAATGTATAATGTATTAATGTCACTCACATAATTTTTTATTTCAGTGCATTTTACAACAGATTCCCTGGAAGGATTAATAGGATGGATTAATGGGAGTGCTTACTCAAACCAGTAGTAAAACTCTAGCTGACAGCACATGTACATGTCTTATTTCTTTACGGTAATGGGTACTGTAAGTCTAATAATAGGAATGCAGAACTAGGTAAGCACACTATAAGGGTTCACTATATAATATACTGGGACCGGTGATTGAGAGGCAAATTACGAATTCCCTTTAATACACCGATAAAGTATCAGTACTATAGTGGGTGTGCGAGAGCGTGAATTTTTGAAATAGGATTTGCCCCAAAATGTTCAGAGCTTAATACAAGTCATAAAAATAATACACTTTTTAATTCTTTTATGGATCGAAAAAATTTAATGTGAACCTGAGCACATTGATACATCATTTTGTCAGAAAAGTTTTAGTATAACTTGTGACTGGTTCATTTAATTCTCTTCTCATTCTGTCAATAACTAATAGAACTGCCCATTGGACTGCTAAGGATAGAATGAGCAGGGATTTAAATAAATAAAATATAAGATATACTGGAAATTTTTTGTCAAAAATTATATATCATTCTGCTCCATTCCTCCTTCACTATAACATGTTGCTGGCATATTAGACTACATTTTCAATGTGACAGGTTTCCTTTCAATGTTGCATCTTTTTGATCCATAAAAGAATTTTAAAGAAGTGTATTATTTTCTAAACTTATTTGTATGACTTTTATCAAACTCTGAACATTTTTTGGTAAACATTTTTTGGAAAAATTCATGCTTGTATAGGAAAACAATATAAATATTGTGATTAAACTTTAAGCTTTAACATGATACATGGGGGTTTTCATGTAGGCGATTCCTTCAATGTGGTGCTTCCTGAGCATCATGAACTGTCCAAGGAAATCACAGTTTTATCCTGTACAGTTTTCCAAGGTTGCTTGGCTGCAGTAGTCAAATGTCCATTCCGATATATCATGGTTGGAGAGCAGAATACAGAGAGTAGTAGGACACACAGAAAGTGAAGCCACAAGCGGTGAGTTTTACTGGGTTTCTTACTTTATACCATCTGATCTTTGGTCAGGGGCTAGAAGACTACAATAAGATGTAAAATTGATACTTTTTTAACTCTATTACAGTGTTACTTATCTTAATAATTTGATGCTGTATTATGTCTAGAAGGACAATGTCCAGTGCTCTCAGAGGCATCTGCAGAGGCACCTGTACTACTGCACATATAAGAGGTACAAGCATGCATAACCTTAAAGGGAGTCTACTACCTTCCCGCAGGCATATTCAACTGCTTCTACCACAGTACAAAGCACATTATAGTGATCAACATCATACCTTTGTTATTTATGTCACTTTTGTAGATTTGGAGAAAAACAACTATGAAGTGTTATGCAAATGCAACAGTTGGCTCACGGGGTGGGTCTTCAGCACTGTGTGTGCTGCTTTTGCTGCTCAAGTAGGATGGTAATGGGAGGATCAGCTTGCGCTGCACAGGGTAACAGTGGCAGAAGATAGTAGGGGTGTGAGTGGCAAGAGCAGGCACGCCCCCAGGGCACCAACTGCCACAATTGCATAAGACTTCAAGGCTGTTTATCTGCAAAAGTGACATACCTAACAAAGATATGCTGTTTATTACTGTAATGTGCTCTGTACTTATCTACATTATCAATGCAGTTGAAGGTGGACTTTTGTTTTCTGTTATAGGCCAATTCAGGCTGAGCAAATGTAAATTATTATCTTCTTTGATGGGTTTACTGCCCGGGTTCTCAGAAAAATGTCTGACCCATTATCTTTGTTTTATCTGATATAGCTTCAGGCTATAGAGCATCTTAAGTTCTAGAAACTCCAGGTATACTTAGAAATATAAACACATATGAACTGCTCTTACTATACACTGTGCTTTGTCGCTTACACTTAGTTTGACTCTAATACACATTTGACTGATTTAGAAAAATAACATTTGATTTCTTCCCAAAAACAGCACCAGTTTTGTCTATGTGCCTTTTCTAGCATTGCTGTTTCGTTCCATGAAATTAAAGAGACTGAGCTGCAATATCATTCATAGCCTATGGATAAGTGTGGCGCTTTTTCTTGAAAAAGCTGATCAGTTTTTCTAATTGAAAATAACTTTTCAATTAAAAAAAAAAAAAAATATATATATATATATACATATATATATATATATATATATATATATATATCTACTATTGCTTACTATGGTATACAGTGTAATACATGTGTACATGTCATTTCTAATAAGTGGTTAAATTGTTTATACATAGAAACCAGAACTTATATGTGTTAACAGTCCCATTAAAAATAAGCGCCAGATCTATTCTGATAAAGACTTGATTTAACAAGCAGTGTATACCGTCATCATTGTCAATGACTTGGAATACTGTGCCGCAATCCGGCAATGCTGATCCTGAGATCATTACTGAACTACATTGAAGTCATTGTATTGTTCTCATAGTGCAAAATGCCCAATGTCAATTTGACATTTTGCCCCACACATTTTAGTGATTCTATGCAATAAGTCAATGGAATGAAATTACTGAAATGTTCTTTTCTCATTTATATTGCTAAAATTAATTATCAAATATATTGTTAACAAGTTTTATTTCACTGCTTGAGAAGAAAAACATATAGATTAAAAGATATATGAGAAAAATAACTAATGATATTGGAGTTACTGAGATAAAATATTGTGTGGCATCCTTAAAATTACTTAACACTTGACTGAGTTCATATATCAGCTGCTAAAGGAATATGAAGACTTTGGATAAATATCCTTGGCTGCTCTTCTCTAGGCAAGGTCAATGTCAATCCAGAAACATATCTCTGGAACTAAATACACAGTTATAATATAACTCCTCCCAGTATGTTATATATATATATATATATATATATATATATATATATATATATATATTCCATCTGTGCTTCTAGCACAATGTCAGATAGTGTTCTGTTATATTAACACAAACTTACTTTCCTATCAACAAAAAGGAGTAGTTGCATTTCTTTGGAACAGCACTGTATAGTAGGCATATACCTCAACTCAACAGTGTCAGGAAACTTTCATTGATATTTTATATTTTAAGAAAGTCTAGAAAACCATGGCACCTAATATTCTAGCACCTATGAATTTGATCACTGGCCTTATTGTGGTCAGTAGTGCAAAGCTGAAACCTGGAGACTACTGGGGAAGTAGGGAAGATGGATTGGAAGATACATTTTTTACTGCCAAAGGTTAAGAATAGGGTACGTCTGTAAATCTTTTTAAGCTCCCTTTTGTATTATTGCTGGGGCAACACCTCAAGAGTAGAGTCAGTCGGGCAGATAGCCACTGTCCCACATCCCTGGTGATTGCTCCTCCTTGGTTCCCATATGTTTATTTGGGTTAATCGGTTTGGACCAAAAGGTTGATTCAGTTCCAACCAGTTTGTTTTGCTTTAAAAAGTTGTGTGGCACTTTCCATTTCTATCTCTGTATGCAAATACAACCATAGTAATGTCAAAGTGACAACAACAGATATGCCCATGGGAAAACTGAAGGTAGTCAGTGGTAGCAAACAGCCTATTTAAAAACACACTGCACTGGATTTTTTTTAATTTTACTGGTTTAACAAGGAGAAAAAAAAAATCAAATTTGGCAGTACCACTTTTAGAAAAAAAAAATTAAACAAAGAGGTAGTGTATATAACTTCACTGGTTTTTGTAGTTTGACAAGGAAAAAAGGTCAAATTAAGCGAGATTCCTATTTGTCTGTTCCTACTTCCTAAATTGTCTGTTCTTGGTCTAAGACACAGTGCAGATTGAATTATTGAATTAGACTGTTTTGGCTCTTAGAATTGTGATTGACATTACAGCAGTCTCATGGCTATAGGCAGCAATAGACTGGAGCTGACTCATTGAGTAGAGTTTTCTATTTGTGTTCTATTCTTAGAGGGGGAGTTGATTCAGTGATGGGTTAGTGGTGTTATCTTCTATTGTAATCCTGTCTGTGATGCAAATGAGGTGACTGCTACAAAGACAACCCCTGCAAAATTGGCAAGTATCAGTCTATTATTAGGCTTATTGGGCAGATTGAAAAATGCAGATTTACTACTTTTCTTAAAATATAGATAGTGACATAACAAATTACAAAAATCAAAACATGTTTAGTATAAAAACGTGATTTACAAAATAGTTACAGTATTTGCTGGTGACACTTTTCTAAATAATTTCTTTGTGACTGTCGTGTGCTATGATTGAATTGCTTCTACATAATTATATTGTAGGCATTTATTAGGAAATTACAATTATAAAGCTTTCTAACATATCTTTACCACCTGAACTGTGTAATATACTAAATGAATGATTGAACTACAGCTATCCAAATGATTCTCTCATAGTCATTATACCCATTTATGAATACTAATATTAATGAAATGTGTCCAGAAGAACAGCATCTTAGATACAGAAACAAGGGACTCATACAGTTTTTATATCAGAACCTTAAGTAATGTGTGATTTAAACTGCTGGATGCCCTTTACCCACAGGACAACAGAATTGTATCTTTACCTTGTTTTCTGTGTTACAAAGTCTGCATGATAAACAGCAGCCTATGACCCTATGAACTACTTCGGACTGATAATAGTCAGCTTGTGCTCATTACCAAGAAACGTGGTGTGCTTATGATGGTTACTTAGTGAAATATGTGCCGAGGCTTAATATGCTCGCCCATGTGATTGGCACTTTATGCGTACAGTAATTTCCCTTTCTGTTCTCTTTTCTTTGCATCAGAGAATATTACAATATTAATCATTTTAATATGGCCCCAAAGGACTCACTTACATAAACAAAGACCTTTCACTGTTATTTAGACTATTCAGCCATTTCTGAGCCAGCACCATTATTACTAAGACACTCTGGCAGCCACTGGATACTATTGATGAGACAAAGCACAAGAGGCAAATTGTTTCTTCTATCATTGGTGCAATACATGCTAAATTATAATGCAGCGCTTTCATTGCTCTATCTGTATCTTAAACTGCATGTTGATTATAGTTTGCCGCAAATGTCAGTTTTCCATTAATATAGCTAAATCGAGAATACATTGGGACTGTCACACTGCATTAGTCTGCTAATGAAAACTGGGGAAGAGTGAAAACAATACTGATCACTCTACATTAATGTATGTGTGAGTGGGGAATCTGGCTGCCCTGATAGCTGGATGTCCTGACTCATATTCTCTAATGAATGTGTCTACATGGCGAGAACCTATAAGGAAGATTACTACTCCCAACACATTTATACAGAAGGGAGGCTTAGAGTGACTGTGCTTTGTCCCACTAGCAAGGATGTCTGTTTCTCCATATTTCATATAATCTGAAAGGAGTACATAGAATAGACTATAAAATGCACCTTGTCATCTAATAGATGTGTATTGGGACTGATAAGTTCAGTACCAGTCACTGTAACAATTGCTATTGTTCTAATAAGGCTTTTTGGAAAGTAGTTGCTGGATTTGTGTCCATTCAGTTAGAAGACTCTTAGTGAGGCTGGCTACTAGTGTTGGGCAATAAGACCTAGTTCACATTTCATTTCTAGCTGATCTATAAGGACTATGATTTTGGCTGAGGACAGGGCTCTGTGCAGGGAGAAACTGGGAGTTCAACATAGCCCATGTTTCTACAAGGTGTTGAAAGTCTTGTAAACTGACAGATAGATGTGGTTTGGCTGTCCTATTCATTGGCTGTGGAGAACACATCATTGCACTGTGTGAACAGTGATGTTTATTTTGTTAAAATGTTGGATCATCTAAAACTTTTGTCATACTAGAAAAAATAGTATTTCTAACTTCACTTTGGCTGTGAATGTTGAAGAAGTTGAATTATTTACAAAATGACACATTTCATCCTATCAGGTCAATCTCTCTTCTTATAGGAGACCTATTGACAATAAAGTAACAGCCCATCTGACTTATCAAATGAGATCTCAAGTGGAAATCAGCTGTATTACAGGGAACATGTCACCAGAACCAAGCACATCAACTCCACAGATAGATAGGTTAGAGTCGCTTGAATTAGTGTTTTTCCCTTGTAAATCGGTGCCTCTGTTGCTTTGTGATAGCTGTTTGGAGCAACAAGAGTGCTGCTTACTTCTTTGGAGCAACAGCAATACCCTCATTGCTCCACAGAGTTATTTTGCATATTGATAAAAGCAGTGATATCTTGTCAATGAAGGAACTGATTCACAAGGGGGAAATTCCTTGTGAATACCCTAGCCTATCTATCAAGGGGACTGGGCTAATTTGCAGGGTTCTGGTGACTGACTCCATTTAAGTTTATAGGTTCTCACAGGACTATTATATGGAGAATCTGTCACTTTCCACCTTCCACACTAAAATGATCAGTAAATAGCATAAAATATGCTTATTCTGTAAGTTCTGTTTCTGTAGAAAGGGGTACTCTGCAAGGATGCCATACGCTGCGTGTTGATGACGGAGTATAATGAATCCTATTATATTACCAAGCTTAGAAGTCCAGGGGATATATTTGCATGCAGTGCACACCCCATGTGTGGGTAGGTAGGGAATTTCAGTAAGTGGAAACATAAAAATTACAGAATCAAGCTCTGCACCTTTCAAGCTATATGCTGTTTAATGTAACTTTGCGGGGATTTTGGGTGTGACAGATTTTCTTTAAATTACCATATGGTTTTAAAGGGTGCCGACATAGCAGGTTACATCTTTAATATGGACACTAAAATAGTTGACCACTTCAACATTATTTTTGCAAATGTGCCGTAAATGGCACAATATAGCATGTAGTAATATAATTATTACAGTTTCACCCTCTGTGTTCTCTGCTATGCATTTCCGTGCCCACCCCTCGTTTATTACGGCAGTTACTACAGTGCTCTGGTTTCAACATGGCCACTGATAGAGGGTATGTGACCATAATATCCATCAGCAGCATCCATTGAATAGCACTGCACTGCTCATGAGCTAGTCTCCTATGTTGTACACAATGTTATTCAATGGAGGCAGCTGATGGACAGGTCTGGTCATGTGCCCCCTAGGAAAACATAGGGGAGTGCTGTAATAAACAAGGATGTGGCTTTGTGCATCAGACTATAGGGGCTGAACCTGTAATAAAGATAAATTAGTTCCTCATTTTGCTGTTTCTAGCTCATTTGCAAAACTAAGTGGCTTACACCTTTAAATAAGTGTCTGTGAAAATACCATGTTTTTTTATTAAAATGTAGCGAAACTCTGCAAACCAAAACAGCCATCTCCTTTAAATCTGAAAACATGTTTTTTTTTTACTGAGCTATTTAAATTTAAAGTATTTTAAGATTTTTTTTTAACTCAGAGGCCTCATTCACACCTGCTGTTCACAGACAGCACCATCTATGATGAGATCAACTTTTTTTTTTACTGTGTCTTGGACAGAGAAAACCATATGACACAGGGATGCATCCTCATCAGTGAAAAAAAAAAGACGTGCTTCGATACGGACGTCTGAATAAACACACTGAAATGAGTGGGTACATATAGCGTCAATGAAAAATGCGAGCTCCACACGTATGTGATATGCGGACATGTGAATAAGTCCTGATTGAAGTATTTGGATGAGATCATTATATGCAGTTGCCTTGGTAAATATGGACACTTTAACCACAACATCTTCTCATGTATTAGACAGTTTTAGTTACAGTGTTTATTCTCCTTCCAGTGTCTTTCTCCTTATCTTACCTTTCACATCCACAAATAATTGAGGTATTTACATGTCAGCAGATACAATGAATATTTACAGATGAGAACGAAGCTAATTTTCTGTGCATTTGTATCCCTGGTGGATTCGGGTCAGACTTGTTGGAACACTGGATATCATTTATGTGATTATATTTCTATAAATAGACGCTCCTTGCTTTGGTCAATGTCTCTGGCACATGCACACTAATTAAACTCTACATCGCAATGTGAAATCAAATTTAGGTTCACAGGATTGCCAGATGGTTCCTATGGCAACTATTGTCAGCCTCGATAAAATCCAGAGTAACTTTGCTTCAAGTGTGGGCAGATATCAGGGCTACCTATTATTACTATACTATAACAATATTTGGAACAATATTGGAACTATTACCATTATTACAGGGATCAAAGCAGAAGAGTCTGTATATCCAATACAGTAAAATAACCCAGATGAATTGTAGACTGAATTCTTCAAAAATGCACTCGAAGAAATGCATCATTGATGTTTTGGATTACACAGGCCCAAAAGTAAAGACAAATGAATTGAAGTGAGTGTGTCTGTTGTATTGTTCATCTTGACAGAGATATTGCAGCCTTTGTCTACATCCCCCGAGAGCTCTGTCAGACATGAGTCAGCAACCAATCAGATTTACTGCCAATTGATTTAATTGGCATGTTACTGAACAGGGAAAGGAGAAGGGTAGAGAAGGAGGAAATTGTGTTGTACAATGAATAATTCATATAATTATGGAGAGGGTACAACATGCATGAGACAATATAAGGCACAAGGTTACCACAAAGTTACACATCCTGTATTATATGCCGCTGGTATATAGCAACAATCCCATGTATGTCTTTGTATTATTAACTCCAAAATATGTCTAAATAAATATGCAAATTCAATAAGAACAATAATAACAGTGGCAATGCTAATGTTTTCTATGTGAAAATAAAAAATTAAATAAGCAAAACATAAAATAAGCATACAAGATATATTCTTACGCAAAAGTAGAATTCCTTTAGATCACGATCAGTTGAACAGTTGATTCACCTCATCTTTACTAACACCAAGATACACATGCATATTTGCTTTATAGAAAGCTACTGCCAGGTTCCTCTAGAGGCACCTCATCTCTCTGAGAACAAAAGGATCAGGCATATTGGATTTCAACATGTCTGACCCTTCTCTTCCCAACCGCTGCTTATGGAGAAGAATCAGAAAGCATCCATTCATATTATGTGGTTGGTTAGCTCCGTAGATATCAATTGGTTCAGCTAATGTACAGTATATCTAATGTATATAGCCTGCTTTAGTCTCCCAGTTTATCACTTCTACATACTATTTAATGTTTTAAATGATTTATAAATTTCTTAAAGTAACTCTTTCTGGGTAAACTCATATCATTTTTGCCAAGCATTTAAAGAGGACCTTTCATGTCCTCATGCATATGTGGTTTTATATACTACTAGAAAGCCGACAGTGCACTGAATTCAGCACACTGTCGGCTTTTCCATTATGTGGGGCTGGAGATATCGGTGCCATTAGTTTCGGCACCAATCTCTTCCCACTGTCAGAAGGGCGTTCCTTATAGCTCGGCGTCATCGCTGGGCAGTGAGGAACACCACCCCACTGGCAGTACTCGTCCAATAACTTGTACTAGGGGAGCGTTCCTCACAGCTTAGCATCATTGCTTGGCGGTAAGGAACGCTCCCTCTAACAGTACAGAGCTATGGACTGGTACTGCCCGGGGGGGTGTTCCTCAAAGCCCAGTGATGATGCTCAGCTATGAGGAACTCCCTTCTGACAGTGGGGAGAGATCGATACCGAAACTAAGGGCACTGATATCTTCAGCCCCAGGGCACATACTGGGAAAGCCGATAGTACACAGAATTCAGCGCACTGTCGGCTTTCTAGCAGTATATAAAACCTCATATGCATGAGGACATGAAAGGTCCTTTTTAAGCACCCACTTTGGGGTGAGGCTCAACTGTGGTTTTCAGATTTAGGTGTAATAAGACATATTGGCCATGCAGTGTTTTTCTGGGAAAATAGAATACAAATAAGCTCTCTTTGAAAGAAAAGGAAAGCTGTATCTCTAGTGGTAATACTATAAGTCAATGTCCAATCTTTTAAACAGGCCTTTGGACACAACTAGGATGTAAGCCAAACCAGACACTCATCTGTAGACAGCTACTTTTTGTTGCTTGCCATTCATCAAGGCAATACAGAGTACTAGTCTGTCTAATGCTAATACTTGTATGAGTGACATCATTTTTACATTAGTTAGGTCTCCGGCAGGGACTGTCACAGGGACTAAAACTAAATACCATAGTTCGATGCACACAGACCTCTCTATAAAAATTGTAGACAATCACTATATTGGTAGAGAACTGCTCTTGAAGGCTGAATTAATACAGGATTTATACTACAAATAAAGAGTGTATCATGTATTTGCTTTATAATCCTGGAAAAAAAAGGTTCATGTAGAAGATAATGGTTGTATGCAATTGTTGATAATTTAGCTTAAAATCCTAAATATTATTTCCTATGTGTCTCTTTATATGACATGGTCAGTGTCACCTCACTGTCGTAGACTGGAGCAGACAGCTCTAAAATTGCAAATGCTAGCACACTTTTCCCTTTAGTATAATGCACAAAAAGATAGAAGACTCTTTATATTTTTCACAGATTCAGTCACATTTGTAGCAGCAGCTCCCTCTTCTGATCAGTCTGCCATATCCAACAAGCTCCCTGTCAGTTGAAGAATTGTCTATAAATTCAGTTGTCAAAGGATTAAGTAAAACAAAATTGGTGAGATCCAAGAGCAAATCTGGTTCAGTCTCTTATAGCAACCACTGGACTCACTGTATCATGTTTAAGATGTAATATGCTTGTGGCAAAGGTACAGAACACATTTTGTGACCACAGTCTATATGTAAATTTTGAAATGAATACCATGTTTTTCCATTTCTTCCTATTTATAACATAAATAGAGAAAGTGAAAAACTTCAAAACAAAGATTTACAATTCGATTGAAAAATGGTCTTCTAGAGGGGTGAAGAAAGTATACATAGTATATAATGTATGTAAAAATCTGTTACACAAAATCTGGTTTAGATGAAGGGGTGACCAAAAACAATAAAGAACTAACAGGAAAATGGCCAAAAAAATCGTATATAAAAATAACAATTTATTGAATAGAATAAACATACAAAATAAATGAAATATTAGTTAAAAATGGTAATAAGCAGTGGCAGATCTTAAATGGAACCTGTCTGCACAATTTATCTATAAAAGCGCTCATCAGTACCTGATAGGGCATTTTGCTTTTTCTCCAACATTGCCTTTATAATGTGTGATCAATGTCTTTATCCTTAGAAAGACAACTTTTGTCCCATATGTAAAGTAGGTTTTTGAAGTCATGGAGGTGGAGCGCTGACACACAAATTCAAGCTCATCACCTCAACTGCAATGGACCTCCTCTAGCCCCTGTGATGTCACCACTATGGCCCAAAAAATCCTGCTCATGGGCTGTATAAGCCAAGCTAAGCATTGAAGCCAGGTGTACATTCCCAGCTTCATCTCATTACTGCGTATTGGGGATCTGTGATGCAGCTCAGCAGAAGCAGAGGCTCTGATGCATGTGCAGTGATGATCTGAAGCCAGGTATATATACCTGGCTTCAATGTTGAGCTTGACATACATGACACATGTGACACATGAGCATACAAATGGTCACAAAGTAACATAACAGGATTTCATTTGGAGTACAGGGGATATAGTATACATTTCAATATGCAGTGAGCTGCCCCTAGTGGTGGCAGAGTTATCTCCTTGGCTATATAGGGGATTGAAGATTTGGAGCTCCAACCCATATAATAATGTTCAAAGATAAAATAAATCACCATATTAATATATATATATATATATATATATATATATATATATATTGATATTATATAGAACTAAATGGATACTTTAGTATGTAGTCAATATCACTCAGCTCATATATGCACCAGCTGCCACATGCCCTCCTCCAGGAAAAGCTCCCATAGTTCAGAGGTATATATTGCAGTTATATTTGAATCAGAATTTATGGGAGACGCACATGAGTCATCGCCTGCCACAAGCCAGAGCCCTCATCATGGGAAAGCTCACGTTGTTTAGGGGTAGACCAGCTAAAAAACACATTAGTATATATACCTACACAACCTTGCAGCCATTAACAGTGCACAATCATTAAAGGGGTTGGATACTTTCAGATCAAATTGAAATACACAAAAACGGGCCAATAACAACAAAGTTGGAATTCGTGCAAACGGCAAGTAATAATATAGCAATGAACAAAATCATGCCTTCACATAGGTAAAAATATCTAATAATTTAGTGATCACAATAAATAAAAACATAAACATAAATACACAATATACAAATGGGGGAATAAAGGGAATACCATAAATAATACCACAAAAGGGGGGTTAATCCAAGGGGATAAATAAATATGACATATGGTGACCACAAAATGTATATATTAAAATAAACTGACCTAAAATGGCAACCATAATAGTTAAACGTTGCAAATAGTTAAACAGAGTATGTTACTAATATCGTTTCTTTAACAGGAGCCAAAAAATCAACAGTGGACCATAAATGTAATACAACCCCAATTCCAGGGAAGCTGGAACGTTGTGTAAACATAAATAAAAACAAAATACGATGATTTCCAAATCCTTCTCAGCCTATATTCAATTGAATACACTACAAAGACAAGATTTTTAATGTTCAAACTGATAAACTTTATTGTTTTTTTGCAAATATTCACTCATTTTGAATTTGATGCCTGCAACACGTTCCAAAAAAGCTAGGACAGGGGCAACATAAGACTGGGAAAGTTGAGGAATGCTAAAAAAACACCTGTTTGGAGCATTCCAGAGGTGAACAGGTTAATTGGAAACAGGTTAGTGTCCTAATTGGGTATAAAGGGAGCATCCCCCGAAAGGCTCAGTTGTTCACAAGCAAGGATGGGGCAAGGTTCAGCACTTTGTGAACAACTACGTGAGCAAATAGTCCAACAATTTAAGAACGTTTCTCAACGTACAATTGCAAGGAATTTAAGGATTTCCTCATCTGCAGTCCATAATATCATCAAAACATTCAGAGAATCTGGACAAGTCTCTGCAAGTAAGCGGCAAGGTCGAAAACCAACATTGAATGCCCATGACCTTCGATCCCTCAGGCGGCACTGCATTAAAAACTGACATCATTCTGTAACGGATATTACCACATGGAGTCTGGAACACTTAAGAAAACCTTTGCCAGTGAACACAGTTCATCTACAAGTGCAAGTTAAAACTCTACCATGCAAAGCAAAAGTCATATATCAACAACACACAGAAACTTTGTCGGCTTCTCTGGGCCCGAGCTCATCTGAGATACACTGACGCAAAGTGGAAAAATGTCCTGTGGTCTGACTAGTCCACATTTCAAACTGTTTTTGGAAATCATGGACGTCGTGTCCTCCAGGCCAAAGAGGAAAAGGACTGTTTGGATAGTTATCAGCGCAAAGTTCAAAAGCCAGCATCTTTGATGGTATGGGGGGTGTTAATGCCCATGGCATGGGTAACTTGAACATCTGTGAAGGCACCATTAATGCTGAAATGTACATACATGTTTTGAAGCAACATATGCTGCCATCGAAGCAAAGTCCTTTTCAGGGACGTCCCTGCTTATTTCATCAAGAAATACTACTTTCTATGGCTAACATGGTACAACAGTATACTACTATTTCAGCAAGACAATGCCAAGCCACATTCTGCACGTGTTACAACAGCGTGACTTCGTAGTAAAAGAGTGAGGGTACTAGACTGGCCTGTCTGCAGTCCAGACTTGTCTCCCATTGAAAATGTGTGGTGCATTATGAAGCACAAAATACGACAATGGAGACCCCAGACTGTTGAGCAACTGAAGTTCTACATCAAGCAAGAAAGGGAAAGCATTCCACCTACAAATCTTCAACAATTCGTGTCCTCAGTTCCCAAACACTTATTGAGTGTTGTTAAAAGGAAAGATGATGTAACACAGTGCTAAACATGCCCATGTCTCAGTCTTTTGTTGCCCTTGTCCCAGCTTTTTTGGAACGTGTTGCAGGCATCAAATTCAAAATGAGTGAATATTGCAAAAAAACGATAAAGTTTATCCGTTTGAACATTAAATATCTTGTCTTTGTAGTGTATTCAATGGAATATAGGTTGAAAAGGATTTGCAAATCATCATATTCTGTTTTTATTTATGTTTTACACAACGTCCCAACTTCATTGGAATTGGGGTTGTACATAACAAACCCAAGGAAACCCACCTAGTGAGCAGACCCCTTGACGTGTGTTTCGCCACAGGCTTCATCCGGAGGTATATTTGCATGGTAAAACTCACAAGTATTTAAATAAAACCCAACCAATGGTGCCTCACAGTAAAATTATGGAATATAAATCACCTGAGAAGGTGCCTAAGTGTTTTAATGAAAAGATTCTATGTATTTAACCCCTTAACGACCCAGGGCGTAATAGTACGTCCTGAGTCGCATGACGATGTATGGAGAGCGCTCAGGAGCTGAGCGCTTTCCATATACCACGGGTGTCGGCTGTATAATACAGCCAGGACCCGCAGCTAACAGCAGCGATTGGTGCCTGCACCGATCGCGGCTGTTAACCCTTTAGATGCCGCGGTCAAACGCGACCGCGGCGTCTAAATTGCGGAGCCGCCATTTTTACCTCATCGCCGCCCACCAGAACGTCATCGGAGGGCGGCGCTTGGTTGCCATAACAGCCGGGAGCCTATTGAAGTCTCCCAGGCCTGTCATTACAGTATAGCGATGCCAGAGGCATCGTCTAATAGCAGTGAAGGCATTTTGCTATTCACTGCGATACAGTAGTATCGCAGTGAATAGTATGATCGATCAGACTCCCTAGGTTTCAAGGTCCCTAGGGAGTCTGATTATACAAGTAAAAGTATAAAAAAAAAAGTTTTTAAAAGTATGAAAAAATTTTAAAAAACACAAAAGTTCAAATCACCCCCCTTTCCCTAGATCAGATATAAAAGAAAAGTAAATAAACAAAAGTAAGCATAAACACTTTAGGTATCCCCGCGCTCCAAAATGCCCGAACTATTAAAATATTAAAATATTTATCCCATACGGTGAACGGCGTAGCGGGGAAAAAAAATCAAAATGGTCAAATAGCGTTTTTTTCAACACTTTGTCTCCTATAAAAAATTTAATAAAAAGTGATCAAACCATCAGATCTTTCCCCAAGTGGTATCAATAAAACGTCATGTTGTCCCGCATAAAAAGACACCTTACCCAGCTCCATAAATGTAAATATGAAAAAGTTACAGGTGACACAATATGGCAACGCAAAATTTTTTTTTCTATTTAGCAAAGTTTTCAATTTTTTAAAAGGTATCAAAACATTACAAATACTATATAAATTTGGTATCGCCGTGTTCGTACTGACCCGCAGAATACAGGTAACATGTCATTTTTACCACACAGCGAATGGTGTAAAAATTAAACCCATATGAATTTGGCGCAAATGCAGTTTTTCTCCAATTGCACCTCATTCTGAATTTTTTTCCAGCTTCCCAGTACATTGCACAGCATATTGAATAGTGACATTACAAAGTACAATTTGTTTCGCAAACAGTAAGCTATCATGTGACTCTGTGAACTGAAAAATGAAAAAATTATGGCTCTTGGAATGTGGGGAGGGAAAAACGAAAATGCAAAAACAAAAAATGGCCTGGTCATTAAGGGGTTAATAAAAAGAATTAAATTCTTGCCTAAAAAAACCCTTAACAAAATATGTTTCACAAACAGGACTGACTCTCAGTAAAAATTATGTTTAAACACTTGTACACTATTGTACAACAGACAGAAAAAAATAGATTATTGTCTGTCAATATCAGTGCAGGCTACTACTGTCAGGCACATGACAGCAGCACATAAATTCTTCATCAATCTGTTCTATCTATGATTTCTATCACTAATCTGCCTGTAATCGATTAAATCTGACTAAACTCTTCTATTCCTAAGATTTTCTAGCTCTATTGTAATTTGTAAGCTTTGCAGAACTTAATGTTCTCTGTATCATGCAGTGAGATGAATCACAGATCCATCCCTACAGCCACAATCACTGAAATGCATTGTATTTATGCCCACAGCACCTTATAGTGTGCATGACATCAGCACTGTAAGGTGTCCACCTACCACTTAGTAATGATTGAAAGGCTGTCAGCTGATGTCAGGTGGCACTAGAACATCACAGTGACTCACAAGACATTTCTGTATTTTTCCTGTTCAAGACATGTGGCGGCAGCCATTTTAGCTTGTCTAAGACAAATCGACATTTGTTTGCTTTAGTTAAAACCCAACAATTTGGAATCTTCGGATTGAAAGCGGCTTGTGACGAATCCGTTTGCATTGGACATAAAATATCGCTGAGGTGTGAGTACTGCCTTAGTGTCAAGGAGCTTTTGGAATATTCCTTTACTTCAGGCTAAAAGAGAGGTCGTCCTTCATTGGCTGCAATTTATCTGTATTCTGTGAAATTATGTGAGAAGATGCACCAATTCTCTGGAATGCACTATAGCCACATTTTCAAATGTGCCCTGAAACTACATTTTATTAGTCAAATTTTATTAGGCAAACATCACAATTCCTAATCTAACTGTTCTCAGTCCCTTTTTTTTACTTTTCTTACTCCTCACAACCTTATCCGCTTTTACATTGGTAACCCTAACATTCAATGTGCTCTGTGCATATAAAGGTACTGCAGCTGTATGAATATATACCCCATTTAAAAAAAAAATATATATGGTTGAACCATTGTACAAGTACAAAATGTACAAACATTTTGTGTTACACCCATTTCCTAATAAACTCCAGTGAGCACTGTCCTCTCTACTTTAATGTAATTCTGAAATGTTTAATTTTGTTTATACAGGGACCCTATTTATTGTAAAGTACTGAAAGATATGTTGCCATTATATAATGATTATTAATATTATAAGGTGTAGATTTACAGTGTAACTTTCTAGCTGCTTACTACAGGTAGTCAGCATGTTTTAACCACTTAATGACTGGTCTGTTTTTAGCTTTAATGAGCAAATACTTCTTTTATTTCATTGTTGTATACCAAGAGCAATAGCCATTCTTATTTTTGCAGAGTGCTATTATTCTTATTAAAGAATAACAAAAACTATATAATTTTTGTAGTCAGCGATCGTACTGACCCACCAAATATAGGTAATATGTCATTTTTATTTCACGGTTTTGTATAAAACACAATCTGTAATAAAATGGCACAACTGCATTTTATTTTTGGGAATTCCAGCCTATTCTGATTTTTTTTTTCAAGGTTCCAAGTACAGTGCACATAAGAGTAAATGGTTCCATTATGAAGTACTTAATGGTCCCACAAAAAATAAGTCCTCATACAACTCTGGAAAAATATGGAAAAATAGTTTATGGCTTTTGGAAGGTAAAATAAATAAAAAAGCAAAAATAAAAAAGGCTGCTTTTGGGAGGGGTTGAGAAATTGATCAGTATAGGATTTTGACCATAAAACAACATGGTGTTAACTTTAAGACTTTGGATAAGACTTGGCAGTGTTGATAACTTATCTTGTGGCACAGGTTGCCTTTTATTTAGTCCTCTGCTTGTACAAAGCTACATCCTTTGAAAGTGAACATTAATGAAGTTTGCTTTCTTTTCTTTTCTTTATTTATAATTGTTTATTCTTTTAAAATGGGAATAATAATGTAATAATAGACTGAATAAACTGTGTAGACTTGTCATTTATAATAGCATGTAAGATGAGTGTTGCATGTCTTACATTTTTAATAGAAAAGTTAGTTTGTTATTATGGAAAGTAGAAAATCTAATGGAAAGCATCTTTACGATTTCTTATTATGTATAAAGTTTCTGCAACCAGCATCTCACATTTCTTTTGTAACTGTCCCCTTGAAACAGGTAGAAAGTGGCCAGAAATAATAGAAGTGATTGAATACTGTTCTAACATTGACCTTACAAGTGCACACCCAGCACATCAACCATTTACTGCAAAGATCAGAGATCAGGCAAGTGAATTTAGAATAGGGACAGTAAATAAAAGATAATAGTGAAATATGGCCATTTAACCAATTCAGTTCCATTGGAGTCTGAACAATTTTATTAAAGGCTATAATAAAAGTACATATACTGATAATAAATTTGTGAATAGTTTTATTCCCCATGTGTTGATGGTCATGGTCAATGGTTCGTAAGGTCTCTGTAGAGCTATATTATAACTCCACAACTGTTTTAGTCTGTCAGTGCATATTTACTTTCATATCAAATGTGTCCCAGAAACAAAATAGTTAAGACCTCATGTGCACATCCATTTTCTACACCTGTGTCACACATTTCACAAATTTTGCTTTTATGGACTATTATGTGCCCATGCTGTGTTTTTGTTTGCCTTTTTAAGGAAGATTTAGCAGTATGCTCGATGCATGTCATCTTATAGGAGGGGAGCAATGTTTCTAGGGGAAAATATAATGCCTTGTGAAGCCATGGTATACCTTGTGTGCAACTATTCTGATTTGTAGGGCTGACGGTAATACAAAGAATTTCATACATGATCTTATGCTGAAGATCCTGGAGCACAATATACAGTACAATGTGCTTTGCTGTAAATGCACAACTCACTAGTTTGCCAAATAAATGTTGCCATTCATGTTACATTAGTTTTAAATGTTACTTTTTAATTTAATCTGTCCCTCTATCTGTATATTAGGAAGAAGAGGTGGCAGATACATGTATGACTAAAGCATCTGACTATACAAAATGTTTGCCACATAAGACTGCATAGGAGTTGTATACAAAAAAGTGGGATTTTTCTAATCAGCATCAATACCAAAGGTGCTTTTTTCATTTAAGATGTATTAAATCAACAAAAAACATCTCTACAATTTAATGTTCTTTTGCTCTCACACCCTATGTAATAATCAGAAGGCTGTAGAAAAAGATCTGTTTTTCTGTACAGTTTAAACTTTAAGTCGTGAAAACAAAAGGTTGAATAAGGCCGAATCCCATTCACACATTGCAGAAAAATACGCTCAGCGGAGACGCTGCAATTTACAAAACCGTGATGGTTTTGGAAATCACAGCATGTCAATTATATCTACAGAAATGCCGGCGGTTTCCCTATAGGTATAATGGAAGCAGAAAGTCCGCAGTCTGTGAAAAGCGCTGTGGGAAAAACCGCTATGTGGGGCCTTAGCCTAATGTGCTAAATGGATTGACAACACATAGTATGACTAGGAAATGACAAATACTGAGCTCACTCATGAAACAGTGAGGAGACATGATTACTACACAATTATAGATGGTAGATAACCTATATAAAGATGGAAAGAGCCATGGTAATATTATATTTTCTTTTTTTATGGTATTGTTGATAGAGAATGCTTGTTCACCGAATTCAATAACAAGAGCACTTACTATAAGGCCATACGCACACATTCTTCATGCCCTAATGTTCAGTCCATTGAACATGCTTATCCTCATGACGGTGAGTAACCAGTTTTGGAATCTATTCACATGGCTCTATCTATGTCTATCAAAACAGACAAAGATGGAGCATGTCAGTTTTTTTGATGGCCATGAGAAACGGCCCGTCAAAAAAAAAAAACCGGACATGTGAATAACCCCATAGCCATTCATGGTTTTAAAAACTGTTTTTCATATTTGTTTTGTGAATAAGACCTAACTTGCACTAGATGAGTCATACTGCTTAGCTTCTACTAATACAATGCAACTTACACTATACTAAATCAAAATTATAATTCTCTATATATCTATAATTCTTATTTATGATATTACTCTCTAGTTTTAGGTTTAAAATTTGTGATCAGTGATAATGTTTGCTGGACCAGTCAACTTCCATTGGACCAGCCCTTTATCTATCATGGGCAGATGTTGGGGGAGAGAGGGATCAAACAGTTGGATTTTAACACGCATAATCCTTTTGTTTTCAGGGCTGATACACTGCAGCACTTCTTTATATAGTATACAAGCATGCTCAACATAACATTCATGTCTATGGTGTCGGGTGCGAGACATACATTGTGACAAAAATGATCTAAATATACATTATAAATCTAGATAGAAATATGCATTTTTCCATAGGCCGCTAGTTTTATAAATATGCCCCTTTGTGTTCAAGGCCTGAAAATAACTACACAATATCAATAAAATGCAGCAAAAACAACAGTAAAATCATCAGTACATACAATGTACAGTAGATCACTGTTGACAGTACCTAATATTCTACTTTTAATTAAAAAATATGTCCTTTGAAGAATATTTGCCTATAATGTCATTTTTTATTACTTTCGGCTTTCTAAGCTAAAAGAAAGCCATAGTTGTTTATTTTGTATAGAGATCATTTTCAATAATGTTATTGTAAGTTAAAATATAGTTTGATAGAATGTTTATTTCCAGAAAACTGTATTTGTATTGCACGAATCAGCTAAATGTTACATCTCATTTGTATTTACTAAGCATTCACATCTTTTGATGTACGGCCAAATTTCCGGAGAGACCACAGAAAGGGAGAAGGGCTGATGAAGACAGAGATAAGCAATGAAAAATATGAGAAAATAGATTAAATGGTGAAATAAAACAGAACCTGTATCACCAGACTGCAAAGCAAAAGTTAAGAAAGCACAAAAAGTCAAACAGAAAAAAATAAAACAATATAATAATAAAAACGAATGCACCGACACAATGCTATCCTTCTAGTCTAATGTAGAATTACGGTTTCCATATTTGAATCTTCACAAACAAATCAAGATGAAGAGAAGAAAGGAAACACAACCTGAATGAGTATTTTCAGAATTAGTGTCTTGTTCGATTCTCAAGGTCACACCAGGTGAAAAGAATAAAGCATGTGGCAGACTAAACAAGAATACAACAAAGGAAGGATGAGAGAAGAATATTAACCATTAGGATGCAAGCCTTTACATTTTATTCATTTGTATACTGTCGATAGCCATCAAACCATGGAAACTCACCCTTAAAGGAAATGTTTGTAATATTAAAAGGTCATGCAAAAGAAAAAAAAAGGACACACCAGCCTAGTGCAGTAATGTCCCCTACTCCACTCCTACCCCATGTGCTTTTGTACATTCACTAAATTGTGTGTAGTAAAGAGTTCCTATTGTGTGTAATTCAATGTATGTTACTTCTTACACAGCTGGACCTATTATCATCCCAGCGACATGGCATTGACTTCCATTGTGCTTATATAAATGAGTCTTAATTCTGTGTAGTCATTGATCAGTTGGCCTTGGATGCTGCTTAGTTAATGAAATATGATGGAATATGTAGGTTCTCTATTCAATCGAGAAACCCATTTTGTTATCTTAAGATTTTCATTTTATTTTTAAAATTTCTACATTCCGTAATTTTATGTCCATTTTGTTTCTGCGCATGCTCAGAAAGCAGAAAAAAAAACGGACAGTGTTAAAAAACGGACACTAACTGATGCTAAGTGATGCTAATGTGTCCGTTTTTTTAACTGATCCATTATTTGGATAAGTTAAAAAAACAGACACATTAACATCAGTTAGTGTCCTTTAATGTCTGTTATGATAGGTGTCCGTTTTTTTGTTTTTTTTAACGGACACCTTCATAACGGAATCCAACGGTAGTGTGAAGCCTGCTTAAATGTAAAGGGAGATATCAGATACATTAGTTTGAGTCAGGAACTCCATTTACAAGACGTTTACAACATTTTCTCCATCCATAACCTTTTAGAGTATGTGCACTTAGACTACTGTTAGAACAGACTTGTGAATATAGTTTTATGTCTGCATTACTATTAGAAAATAATAAAATATACTTACATGTTTCAAATTCTTTTACATAAAAAACTACCCCCAAAAATATAGAAAATTGATAATAATCTAGTAATAAAAATAGAACCAGAACTTTTCAGTGAAATAGTATTTTCAAAATTGGCAAAAAAAAAAAAGGTATGAGGCAAATACTTTAGAAGGGCTTTCTATGGGTTTCTGTATGTGACCAAACAGGCTTTTTTTTCCGGTACTGTACATAGATATTTTCCTTTAGGAGCATTGCTTCCACAGGAGAATACCACTGTATATACAGACTCAGATTGAGCATTTTGTAAAATTTTACATTTGTTTAAAATTGTTGGAGAGATACAATAAGGTCTTATGCTTGTATGGGATATATTTTACAACTTGGAAAGTGTACAAAACTGAAATACTACTATGTACATGGGTCCTAATGGTATGTCCAGATGTGCACATTTTCCACCTTGCATTTATAATGGTAAATGGTGAATGCAGCATAAATTGTTCAGTAATTTCCAAAGCAACCAGTATAATATAAGAAATATGAAACACAGGTTGAAAAACTCTTACCAGGACTTAGATTTCAGTCTCCAAGTAATATGGTTGGGAAGTCTAAATCCAGAAAAAAAAAATTATCCTGTGTTTTTTTTTCTTAAATAATGCTTAAAATGTTAAAATGTCATACAGTGTCTTTTACATATATATCATGTAAAGGAGCAGATTTTAACAACACAATTGTCCAAAACTTCTTTCTTTACCCTTAATGCACAGTAGTATAATCTATTCAAAAGGAGTAGGTGGTGCTGACTAGGGCAAGTTATTCGGTCTCCCATATAGCTTTCAACTCCTCAGGCTGCCCATCTCTTCCTCGCTTCACTGCTCAGCTATAACAGTACCAACCTCCTTCTGGAGCTGTTGCCATGTCTCCCAACTGAAGTCTCACAATAAGTGATATCAGGAACATGTGCAGTACTGTATCTTCCCAGTTGTGGCATCCAATCCAATACTATGCATACATACCCCAATGTCACTTGATCTGTGCATGGATGAGCTTTCAGACAGGGGCCATGACAGTATCTCTAGAAGGGGGATGGAACAGTTACAGCTGAAGGAACAGTACAAGGTGCACCAGGAGGTACAGTCATACCCTTAGTGCACCAATAACCTCCAAGATAATAGGAATAATTGAGCATATTGGGTGCTCTTGGGGTGATATCTTCATGATATGTAGCCACTCAAGAATGAAATCCAACAGCAACTGTATTATAATGTCTACATTCATATACTGTAGAAACCTATTCTATCGCCCAGCTCTCAGAAGCCCTCTTCTACATCCCCTTTCCTGATCAATGTATACCCCCTTAAAGAGAGAGGGATGGCTTACTGTAATACTGTAGGTGACATCCATTCATTCTAAATTGTTATCAATGCAGAAATGTGAATAGAGTCTTACTGACACCTAGACCAAATTCTCAAATAAGCTTACTGTCTGAATGTAGTATACAGTATGTATGTAATTCAAGTATATGTAAGCTGTTAAAAGAACTTGTGTCATATTGGGTTGGGCATTTTTCCAGGATTTGCTAAAAATCCCAATAGTAGATCACTCTGATTCCATTTTGTGTCACTCTTAAAATTCAGTCACTGATCATTTACATATGTGTCGTTCATCAGGTCTGCACTGCAGCCAAGATAGCGGACAGTTAAGAGATTCATCACCTATGAGTGTTATTTCCATTCCTATCATCGATTGTCGACTCATCAACCGTCTTATTTTAACTGTCACATTGTCTGCACTGGCATAGTGAGGAATCACTTCACATTTGTCATTTATATGCACAATTACTGTGCCCTTGGGCTTTGAAATGATTTTCCAACATGCTGTTACATTTTTGCTGACTCAGCTACTAGATTTTCCTTGTAAAAATTATACATTTGTGATCTTTCATTACACATTACCAATTCAATTTATAAGTCTATCCTTAAACGGAAGGGATTTTTTTTTTTTTTTTTTTTATAAATTTAAGGAATGTGCAGTGGGGCAGGAAAGTTATATAATAAATGTCCCTTCTCACCTCCAATTTCTTATAAAACATCTCTACAAGGCCATTTCTATATATTAACTCATCTGACTGTATATACCAAAGAGCGGAAACCCGAACGCTAGTGTGTAAGTAAAGTTTTTCACCAAGGTGTCAGCACACATGCACTATGTATAATTTACTATTTATTATCATTCTCCATTTGCAGAAATTCAAATTTTGCAGGTTTTTAAGATTCCAACCATCAGTTTCTAAAGAAAGTCAAGGGGAATCTAAAACATACCTAACCTTTTGAATAACTTTTATAGGATAAACTTTATGTGTAAATGAGGATTAACAATATTTATGGCCATTATATGTATACTATATCCTATATTTTGTTTAGCAATTTTCCTATCTGCAGACTCAGTCTCTAATTTTCAGCTGTGCCTGAGCTGGTGGTTGGAGATTAATTGCTATGATGTCTCCCATAGGCAACACATGGTGAAAAGAGAGTATTCTGCTCCTTACGGCCCCTTGCAGACAACTGTGGTGTGGGTCAGTGTGCTATTTGTGTATTTCGCGGATAGCACGCTGACCCATTCTTTTCTATGGACCGGTACACACGACCGTTAAAGGAGCCACAGAAGCAGAGCGCGTGCACGGGCGACACACGGGGACATCCCCTTGGCTAAGGCCCCACATAGCATTCCGCGGCAAAAAAAGCGCTGTGGGAAAAACCACAGCGGCAACGCATCATGGTTTTTCTCACACCACTTTTCACAGAAAGTTCACAGAGGTTATCTCTGCGAACTTTCTGCTTCAGTGATATCTATAGGGAAACCACCAGCATTTCCATAGGTATAATTGACATGCTATGATTTCCAAAACCGCAATGGCTTTGGAAACCGCAGCGTGTCCGCTACGCATATTTTACCGCAGTGTGGGGATGGGATTCACTAGAATCCCATCCACTACACAGTGACTGTAAAATGCCGCTTTTTTTTCTGCTGCGTTTCCGCCGCGGGCAAATCATGGAGTTTACACCACATGGAGCCCCGTCCTAAATATCTCGCTTGCTTACTGAGAAGCTGCAGTAGCACCATATATGAAATAATAGAGAATTACTGGTCAGCACTGATGTTAAAGAAGTTGTCCAGGGACTTACTTGAAATTGACTTGCCTGGTCTAGGGATGCTGATGAAGAACCCTAGAGTTTCAGCCATTTCACAATCGCCCCATGTCACGTGGGGGGGTGGTAAAACATAATAAAACCAATATAAATATGGTATCACTTAATCGTAATGACCCACCGAACAAAGCTGCTATGTCATTTTTAATGCAGAATGAACGACGTAAAAACAAAATGCAAAAAATTATGATAGAATTTTAGAGTTTTCTCACATGGACCCCTAAAAAACATTAATAAAAAACATTATATGATGCCAAATGAAAGTATAACTCAGCTCGCAAAGAATAAGCTCTCACTTAGCTATGTTGACAGAAAAATAAAAAAATTATGAATTTTGGAAGGCTGGGAAGGAAAATATGAAAAAAGTCGCTGAGCATTAACGTACAAACTACCCTGCATCCTTAAGGGGTTAAGCTGTGTTGTATGTGGTGCCTTAGCAAACCACACAGCGGAAAGAGGGTTGTGTTTTCATGGCACACCCTATAAATGTTTTAGACTGGGGCCCCATGTGGCATAAACGCTGCAGTTTGCCCGCAAATCCCATCCCCACTTTGCAGGAAAGTACATGTAGCGGAAACGCGACGGTTTTGGAAATTGCAGCATGTCAAATATTATAACTACGGAAATGCTGGTGGTTTCCCCATAGGTGTAATTGAAGCAGAAAATCCGCAGAGGAAACCTCTGTTGCCACCGCTGTTTTTCCCGCAGTGATTTTTTGCTGTGGGATGTCACGTGGGGCCTTAACCTTAGTCTCCCTTTAGTCTTTGTAAATGTCCCAACATTCTAGTACCAAAGCAGTTTTATACATTTACAATTCCCTGACCATCCTAAAAAATTCTTAACAGACAGGATAACTGTACCCTGTACCTTAAAATAACAATATTGCAGTAATGATTGCTTATCAAATATTACTGTATACTGTACACATATACAAATATACTATATATAGATATATACTTGTATATAAAACATCCAAGCCATAGTCATGAATTTGCAGAGCCCATCTTCCACTAAGCAGCACATAATATCTAGTATGCACAATCAGCAGTTCATTTCACTTTGGGCTAAAACCAGTAATACCATTGACCATTTTGTAAACCAGTTAATCTGGAATTCATGTCTGATTTCACAGGTGTAGGCTTCCTGGAATACATGAATAGAATTACTTTTTTTGCAAAGCAGCAAATGGAGGAAGAGGAGGTGAAGCTGAAGATAAGGATTTCCTTATTCTGTGAACACAAACAGCTTATACACATTTGGAAGAGAATAGTAGTGTCTGTGGTGGTGGTGGGGGGGATGTAAAGAGGAAACAAGGCTCCTGAGTCTGTAGGTCCTTCCCCACCCACCAAGTTAATCATCCAAATACAGCAAAACAGTCTGAGTGGGGATACTCACGGGAATTAATGTATGATCTCATCCGCTTTGTGTTCTCAAGAACAAAGACAACTCTGCTTCTTATTGTGTAATGGTGTTATGCTTGTTAACCCTTCATTTATATCAACTAGGCCAAGGGAATAAAAGTTCATTACCATCTATTACTACTGAATGTGGCTGAGCCTTTGTTCTGCCCGTTGAAATTATTATTATTGAGATGCTTAACAGACAAGCAATGTATTCAGGATGTATTTAGCTGATGATTAGTATCTAAGTAATGTATATTTAATATACTTTATGAGTTATTCATGATAATAATATTATCTATCTATCTATCTATCTTTAGCTCTTGGTTGCTCTCAATTACTGTTTTAATGAATGAATGTAAACTTAATTAGTTTATGTCCTATAAAAGGGAGTAATAATTTCGATATATGCTACTAATTCTAAAATGTGTAATATGGCCAAAACCAAATTCATCTATGTCCTCCATCTTATTGAACCCCCCCACTACAAAAACTATCAATTGCTGTTAGGCTGAGGCCACACATTGTTGTAGATTTTGCAGCGTTTTTTTTTTTTTTTTTTTAGCCAAAGCCAATTGGCTTCAAAACGAATGGTAATATAAAAGAAGCACTTTTGGCTTATTCACACAACAGTGAAAAACGATGGCCATTTTTGCAACGTCCATTTTGAGAACACATTGGGGCACATTGATTAAGCTACTTTCGCCTATTTTCGCGTAAACTGTGCCTTTTTGAGGTCTTTTTCTGCCCTATGCTTCATTTATGAAGCATTTGCGCCTTTTTTTCCAGATGTTTGCTGCTCTGGCTGCTTTTGCTTTTTGGTGAGTAAAGGGGTGGGGCCTAAATGGAGATCCTTTTCACACTGTATTTATGACTTGCGCCTTTTTAAAAAGGGGTAAAAAAGGCGCAAAAGAGCCTGTCAGGTTAGAAAGCATTAAAAAGGGGCAATTGCGTCTTTTTGTCAAAAAAGGGGCAAAATGCACATGGCCTAAAAAGGTGCATCTGAGGGCGGAGCCTGGACGTGGAGCGGAATGGCCGGATAGTTGCAGAGCTCTCGGCCTGAGTCTCTATAAGCGACAGTTTAGCGACGTGCTTTGGGCTACCCGCAGCTACTACAGAACCATAAAGGTATCCTACCTTCAAGGATGCCACGCAAACGGAAATCGGCGGTGAAACCGCTGAAGATTTCTGACTTCTACCTCCCCCATGGGGGAGGAGAAGAACAAAATGGCGAAGGCCTGCGCTTGGACGCGGCTTCTAGAGCCTAGACTACCTCTAAAAATCCTCCGGAGGAGACACTCACGCTCTCCGCTCGAGGGAGAGTGCTGTCGGCTCCTTCTCTTCCACAGCTGCTGGACGGTGTGAATCGGGAGTTGCCTGGACCCTCTCCCCGGCGGGCCGGGGCCTACATAAAACACGGGCCTCCGCAAAAAAATGCTCCGGGGCCTGTAGCTGATGCGAGCCTGGAGACGAATTACTCACCCACTGCTAGTCCGGTCAAGCAAAGGCCCAGGCTCCAGGAAATCGAATCTCAGGAGGAGGAGGTGAGCAGTAAGTTACAGCCTACTTCTCTATCTACTGATTTTTTTGCAGATATCCCTGCAACAGAAAATTTACTTACTGAGGCCTCCATGAAAAATATGCTTATGGCCTTCTGTAAATCACTAACAACAGACATGTCTCTCATGGTGAAACCACTAGATAGAGATATTAAAGAGCTGAAAAGCCGTACGGTTCATGTGGAATCTAAAATGGTGGAATTTGCGACTTCACACAATGCGCTTATAGATGCTCACTATGAGGTAGAGAGAGATGTGTCTTTTCTGAAAGCCAAAATAGCCGACTTAGAGGACCGTTCTAGAAGAAATAATCTAAAGTTTAGAGGGATTCCAGAGTCAGTATCTACGAGTAATTTAACTGCATTCCTTCAGGATCTGATACGAGCGTTATTACCGAACCTCACGGAACTGGATTTAACTATTGATAGAGCGCTTAGAGTTCCTAGACCATCCCATTTAGATGAAGCCATATCTAGAGACATTCTTGCAAAGATTCATTTCTATCGCACTAAAGAGCTGGTTCTGGCGACTTCCAGGAAGGCGGGTCGCTTACCTGAACCATACCATAAAATAGCCATTTACTCGGACCTATCAGCCTCGACGCTACAATCAAGGAGGCAATTTATCCCTATTACCACAGCTCTACGCCAACACCATATCTTGTATAAATGGGGATTCCCGGTCCGCATGATCATCTCTAGGGACAGTATAGTACACGTTATCAAAACTCCGGAGGAAGGAAAAAGCTTGCTAGCCACATGGAACATTTCGACTGTCGATCCACCACCTAAACAATCCCCTGGTCCCGTGTCTCATGGTTGGCGCCAAGCGAGGACCCAAAAACGTCCACCTAAAGGGCTACAAAGCTAGAGACTCACCTATTTTTGGATTCCGTATGTCCACTGTTGGTGAACTTATCCCCCCAGGATCACGACAGCTGCTGGTCCGCTGTACTATGTTCCTTTTTGTTTTTGTTTCTTTCTCGATTTTGCTCAGATGGTTTATCCATAGGTTCTGTAACTTGCATGATTTGTTTTTTTGTTGGTTCTGGCACATTGGGCGAAGTGAATACAAAGGGTGGAGACATCTTCACTGCATACGAACATTGACACTCCCTGGTAGAGGTGGTTGTGGTAAGACTTGTATAGCGTTTATAAATGTACATTATGGTACTTAAAATTGTGTCCATGAATGTTAGGGGTTTGAACTCCCCTCAGAAAAGAGCCAATTTATGACGTGAGGCCTGAGCTCAAAGCTGTGACATTCTTGCAATACAAGAGACACACCTTTTAAAGGCAGACGCTAATCGCGTTCAACACCCAGCGTATCCACATGTGTTTCATGCTCACTATTCTTCAAAGCGTAGAGGTACATTTATTGGGATTAGAGACTCAGTAGCGTTCCAATTATTGTCGCAATATGTGGACCCGGGGGGGGGGGCGGTTTATAATAATAGTATGCACCCTTAACAATGTCACTTACACATTAGTATCGGTTTATGCCCCAAATAAGAAACAAGTGGCATTCCTGGGGAGACTTGTAAGGGCGGTAGAAAAGAGGAAGCAGGGATGTTTGATATTAATGGGAGACTTTAATATGGCTCCAGACCCGCTAGTGGATATCACTTCTGGCAGGGTGACACGTCACCCCTCTTTCTCGCAAGCCATATGGAGACACAAATTATTTGATGTCTGGCGTATTCTCCATAATACCGAAAAAGATTATACGTATTATTCTACTGTGCATAATAGCTACTCACGAATCGACCTATTCCTAATAGAGCAGTCTAGCATTCCCCTTGTTAAGAAGTCTGAGATTTCACAAATAACATGGTCGGACCATGCAGCGATAACCATGTCAATAGCAGAAGAATACGAATGCGCAAGAACGTATGTATGGAGGTGTAATGAATATCTAATGTCACAGCCAAAATTAAAAGCAACATTAGAGAATGATTTGAAGGAATTCTTTCAAATTAATGCCCCCTCTGCCTCTGGCCCGGACATACTGTGGAACTCTCATAAAGCTTTTATTAGAGGAACGTTTATCCGATTGGGGCATATCGAAAAGAAAAATAGAATGGCAGAAATAGATTGATTGCTTCATCAGATAAGAACTATTGACACTAACAATAAGCAATCTCCTTCTTCCTCAAATGCATCAAAATTAATGGCATTACGTCATCAGTTGACTGCTTGCTTATTGCACAAATATGAGAAAAATCTGAAGAGGGTTAGAGCTACGTACTATTCTCAATCTAACAAGGCAGGCAAACTCCTGGCATCTAAGTTGAAACTAAAACATGCGAAATCTAGAATCCCATATATTCTCAGTCAGGACGGTACCTACAAAATTTATGACCCAAAAGGCATTGCTAGCGCCTTTAGAACTTTTTACGAAAACCTATATAATTTGGCAGACGACTCCTCTGTGGTCCCTCCCACAAACAATGACATTGAGCAATTCCTTAGAGTTGCTCAGCTACCAACACTCAACGAATCACAGTTGGAATCATTGAATGCACCTATCACCTCGGCGGAGTTGTCAGCCATAGTTAAGTCACTGCCATCTCGCAAATCTCCAGGCCCTGACGGCCTTACTAATGACTATTACAAATGTTTCTTCCCAGTCCTGATGAAACCGCTGCTGGCATTTTTGACGGATGTGGTTGATTCTGGCACTATCCCAAAAGAAAATCAGGAAGCCCTGATAGTTACACTGCCGAAGCCGGGCAAACCCGCCAACCCCCAAAATTTCCGACCCATATCGCTATTGAACTCAGATCTAAAAATTTATGCCAAAGTAATAGCAACAGATTGGCAGTCTGTCTTCCAAATTTTATAAAACATGATCAGGTGGGGTTCGTTAAAGGGAGACAGTCAGACGATAACACTAGACGCATTTTAAACCTCATACACCACATTGACTCTAAGAAGGAAGAAGTGGTGATCCTCGCATTGGACGCAGAGAAGGCGTTCGATCGCATTTGCTGGCCGTATGCCTTCTTGGTGCTTAGAAATATGGGGTTCTCTGGAGCTATTATAAGAGCGATTGGGGCGTTATATTCTGCACCTTCTGCGAGAGTGTTCACCAACGGAGTAGTTTCAGATCCTTTCCTGATAAAAAACGGGACAAGACAGGGATGCCCCCTGTCGCCCCTGATATTTATTCTTTCCATTGAACCATTAGCTCAAGTACTTAGATTAGATCCGGGAGTGGGAGGTATTGACATAAGAGACAAAACTCACCTTATATCACTCTACGCGGATGATATTATTCTCACTCTGTCTAAACCGCAAACATCCCTTCCTCGCCTTATGGATACTATTAACAATTTCGGGGGATTATCGTATTATAAATTAAACATGGCCAAATCACAGGCACTGCCTCTGCACGTTCCCCAACACACGCTCCAATATTTGAAATCAATTTATAATTTTGAGTGGAGGGAGGACAGTGTTCAATATTTGGGGATACAGGTGACAGCGTCCCCAGGGTCCCTCTATAAAAGTAACTATGCCCCAATGTTAAAAACAGTGCAAGAAGAAACGGAGAGAATGTCTAAAAGAGATGTCTCATGGATAGGGTGGGTAGCCGCTTTTAAAATGTTACTATTGCCTAGACTCTTGTACCTGTTCCGCATGATCCCAATGTTCGTCCCTGTTTCCTTCTTTGAAACAGCTCAAAGGGTGATCTCGAAGTATATATGGAATGGTAACAGACCTAGAATTAATAAAAGCTTTCTATTCAAACAGCGGGAGGCGGGAGGCCTGGGGGTACCAGTAGTGAGAAACTATTATATAGCATCGCTGGTCACTCAATGTGCAAGGTGGAAATCAATGGATACTTCGGTTCCATGGCTACATATAGAGCAGGCGTTTATATCCCCCCTAAAATTGGAGGATGCGCTATGGTTGCCTTTTTGGGACGTCTCGGCCCCTGGATCCTTCTCTCCAGTCATGTGTGCCTCGTTATCGGCATGGAAGCTACTTCATGGGAAAGCAAACCCTACGAAGTATTTTCATATTACAGAAATGCCCTTATCATTGATGGCCTGGGTGATTAGGGACTTGGAGGTCTCGGATTGGGAATCGAGGGGGATCACGCAGATTTCTCAATTATATTCTGACTCTAAGCAACCTATACCATTTGAAGAACTAAGACGACAATACGGGATTCATACTGGCGATTTCCTTAAATACTTTCAAATATGGCACTTTGTGTCTAAACACCCTGCGACGACATTACCCCATAATAATTCACTTTTTACCTGGCTGTTGACTAATATGAGGGGACTGCGATTCTTATATGAAAAAATGGATGAAATATCGACTTTCACTAGATCTACCCCATTTCGCTGTTGGGAGAGAGACTTAGGGATAGCCATTACCCCAGACGAATGGCAGCAAATAATTAGATTGCTCCATTTGTCTTTGAAATGCAGCACCCATATAGAGACAGCTATGAAAATCATCTTAAGATGGTATAGGACCCCATCTACCTTACAATTAGCATATCCCTCCGTGTCTGGAAATTGTTGGAAAGGATGTGGAGGCAGGGGAACACTTCTCCACATTCTGGGAAACTGCCCCAAGATTCATAACTACTGGGTTCAGGTCTTTGAGTTGCTCTCGGAGCTGTTTGGCCTGCAGCTCCCTTATGCCGTACCTATGGCTATCCTGTTGTTTGGGATCCCCGGTGAGTTGAACAGGTATAAACAACTCATCTGTAAAATCTTGACCATAGCCAAATTAATGTTGGTGCAAAGATGGCGGACGATGGCTCCTCTGACACTGTCGACCCTGGTCTCAGCCATAAACAACACATACTCCTATGAAAGGGTGATCGCAATAGGAAATAACTCTTTTTATAGCTTTGACAAAACGTGGGATGCGTGGACCCACTTTCGATTCGCCATGTAGGGAACCTGAGTTGTTACAGAAAGGTCAATTGCGGGGGAGCAGAGGGTGTGGGGGTGGATACCAAACAAGCTAACCCAGTTAAGGAACGGAGTAGAGAAGGAGCGCAAGGTGCGGCAGGTATGTGTCGAATACCATGTGCATAAGCATAAAACCCGTGAATAAAGAATAGATTCCATACAGAGAAATTTCACCTAAATAATTCATGATAACCCTATGAATGTGCCAAATGTTAGTGTTACTGTTTACTCTATGTCATTTTTCTTATTTGTTTCAGTGGTATACAATTTACTGAATGAGACTTGATAAGAAATATACTCTATTGTATATCAAATGTATACTGCACTATATATATTCTCTGAAAATTTTGAATAAAAATTATTGAAACAAAAAAAGGTGCATCTATACTAACTAACGTGTTCACAACATTTAACATGGAGGTACATCTATATCATGAATAAGCACTACAGTAAAACTAGTCTAAAAAAGACGCACCTGTGAAAAGTATGGCCAAAAAAGGGGCAGATGATAAATAACCTCCATTGCATCCAATGTGTTTATTCCCATGTCTGTTTTTTGGATGGTCCATTAAAAAACTGATATGTGCGATTTTTATTCATTTTCACAACCACACTGACCCAATAGAAATCAATGGATCCATTTTTAATGGATGTAAAATGGATGCAAAACAGATAATCATAAGAAATCAAAATGGCCAACGCTTCATCACTTTGCCTCCCAAAACATGTAATAAAAGGTGGTAACATATGTAGTGGGGGATACATTGCAGAGGGTCATTCTATTGTGGGGCCCACAATCAGGGTGGCTACATAGTTACATATAGTAGGTGCTACATGCAGGGGGCCACAGTACTTTAGAGGCCATATTCACAGGGACACATACTGTGGGGACCACACGTGAGTGTCATACACTGTGGGGTCACATAACTGCACAAGTGTGATAAGTCGCTCAACTATTTCACATGAAATGACACAGAAGTGTGAACAAGTCGGTACAGAGCAGCTCTGGACGATGTGGTGTCCTAGAGACAGTGCGACTGTTCCCCTGTGTCGCTTAGAATCTGAAATGCAATTGCCGAGAAGTTACAGTTGTGCTTCTGTAGCTTCTCCTCAATTTCCACTTGCCAATTTGGCCAAGAGTAGGACACACTTCATAATTTGCAATCCTTTTCTACGCCATGGACACATGACCGAAAAAAATGCGGTTGTGTGTATAGGTCCATAGAAATGAATAAGTCTGTACTTTTATCTGCAATTTTGGATAAAAACTATGGTTGTGTGCATGGGGCATTACACATTTTTGAAAATAAAAAATATGAGAATATGTGAGAATATGGTGATGAATATACATTTTTTCAATTTTAATATTTTTTGAAGGTGCTAAAAACTATACATTTTGTATTGTACTGATCATACTGACACACAGAATAAGGGTGGACAGGCCAGGTTGTTTATACTGCACATAAAATTCATAAGAAAATGGTTCAATTGCATTTTTTTCACTGCCTCCCCATTCTAGTTTTTCCAGCTTCCAAGTGCATTGTACAGAATATTAAATGGTTCTATTAGAAAATAAAAGCTGTTCTGCAAAATTAACCTTTGTGCTACATAGAGTTGACAGGGCTTCAGCTTTACTCCTGTTACTTGAATGGGAGCAGACTGCATCTGCTCCCTGTCCACTGCAGCAGCTTCCAGCATCTGGAGGCTGCCGGAAGCTGATATGTGTGGAATCTGGGTGTTAGGCCCCCATAGATCAGATACTGAACCTGTGGATAGGTCATCAGTATGGCACAAGGTCGGACTGGCCCACCGGGAGACCAGTGAATCCCCCGGTGGGCCCCGTGCCTTTGGAGAGGCTCACCGGACCCCAGTGCTTTTTTATAATAGGCGGTGCGGTAATGGCCCCTATTCACTTACCTCTCCCCGCTCCTGGCTAGGAGACGTTATGTGCAGTGCACAGGGCCCAGAGGAAGATCAGAGGCCATGAGCAGGAGCACAGAGAAGTAAGTGATGCAGCCAGGTCCTCCCCAGTTTTGTGATCCGGTTTAAAGAATCGGATCGCAAAACCGAGGAGAAGTGGCACCGCCGACTCTGTTCTGATACTAGCAGAGCAGACAGTCACAGGCTTCCTGCTCTACCACTCATAGACTTGTAGGCCACAGGCCACATTGAACCTGTGGCCTACAAGCTAAGCACCAATACTCACCTGACTGCTCTCCGGCACCTCCTGCTTCTTCCTGCTCCAGGCGCACATGACGTCACATCAGTGCGCCCGGAGCAAGGAGTGGGACTAAGGAGCAGACAGGTGAGTAATCACCCAATACTGCTATAGGGGGGACCAGTGAAGGGCCCCTTCACTGGCCCCCATACAGTGGCTCCTTCACTACTCCCCCCCATACAGTGGCTCCTTCACTTGTTCCCCCCCATACAGTGGCTCCTTCACTATTCCCCCTGATACAGTGGCCCCTTCACTGGTCCCCTCCCATACAGTGGCCCCTTCACGGGTCCCCTATATTGTATGGGGACCATTGATGGGGCCATTATATTGTGGGGGGGCAGTGATGGAGGCCAATATCCTGGGGAACATTAAAGGTGTTGTGCAAGATAACTTTTGTTTTTTTTATTAGGCTGGAGCAGGTGAAAAAAACCCAAAAAAAACCCAGAACTTTCTCTCCTGTCCACAGTGTCTCCCAGCGCTGTTTGGTTCTGCAGCTCTGTTGTTTTCCTCCAGCGGAGGTTCCCTCTGCACATGACTACCTGTGTTGTCACATGAGCCCAAGAGACCAATCAGTGGTCAGGGAGGTTTAAATTTTTTTTAAAAAAGCATACTCACCTGTCCCCAGCACCCCGTTGTTCCACGCCTTGGTCTGTTTGGTCTCATGTCGGGGCCTCATTTCTGGAAATCCTGTACCTAATTGGTCTTAGTGGTCACATGAGATGCAGGACTCCCAGCAAGGAGGTGCTGGCACGAGACTGAATGGACACTGGCGGCGGCAATGGAGCGCCAGGGACAGGTGAGTATACTTTTTAAATTTTTTTTTTATTTTACACCTCCTACTCGCCACTTGGGTTGCTGCAATTTCCGGATAACCTCGTTAAAGGATTTATTTATCTTTCTAATATTGATGGCCAGTCCTTAGGATAGGCGATCAATATTACATCTGCGGGGGCTGACAGCCAGGACCTCTGCAAATCAGCTTTTCCAGGACAGTGCGGTTACAGGTAATGGTAACAATTCTAGAAGCCACACTGTTCACTTGCCATACAGGGTGTAACAGTGGGTTTAGGTAGTACAGTGGTGCACATAATATGGTGGGTGAGCAGCATGGTTCCCGACATGTTATTACATTTAGCCGCCCTGTCTCGGTACAGCTGATCTGCAGGGGTCCTGGTGGTGTGCCCCTAGAAACAATTCCACTGGTGGGCCCTAGACATCCCAGTCCGAAACTGGTATGGCACATGTATTAGAGGTCAGAAAACCCCCTGTGAAAGATCCTCAGTGCGCCAACATCGCTTTGGCCTACACCTGAGACTTCCTTAATAAAAACCACACTCACCGCTAGTGAGTGTTGGGTTCACAAGATAATACAAGACAAGCCTTCTAAATTTTGTATATTTATTAACCCCTAGATGGGTCGGTATTAACATCTAACACATGCAGTTCAGAACAGATATGCAGATATATACAAGCATTAACAGTTACTAGTTACAATATACAGCACATAAAATAAAAAGGGAATAAAAGTGAAATTATTACTTTACCACACATATCCTTGATGTGGCTCTATAATCCAACACTCACACATGCCCTGGTATGTGGGGATAATCAGTGGAGGCTCCTAGAAGCAGCATCAACACAGCATTCCAGCCAGCATCTCAGCAACTCATCACAGTAGCATCTCTGTAGTCTCTCTCCACTGATCTCTACCTCATCTTATATACCCTTTATTCCACCACCCAGAATGAGGTCACCGGCGACGGCAAGTCTGATTGACTAACGCACTCAAGTCAAGATTCTTTGTAAGAAGATGGGATTAAGTGGAATGACACAATGCCTTCTATATGTTATCAACCATGTCTGATCCAATAGCCTAGGCTAAACAATACATGTGTATTTGATCACCCAGGGGCTAGGTAGGAATTCAATGGAGCCATTCTGGGATGAGTACAAAGCCCTATTGTTACATTGTTGCCACTACTGACAACATACACCTAGGATTAGAGCTACGCACAGTTAGATTAAATGGAATTAAGAGAGAGATACGCTACCCAGAGATCAAAATACATCTTTGAGTTATAGCCATATTTAAGTGGAATCATCACACCCCCATTCTTTATTGAGATCATATGAAGTGGGGTACATAGTAGCTATGTCCTGTTAGAAAAGCTGACAGTAAGACTGAGAGTTTCCTGGCTGACAGCTAACAGGAGGAGGAACCAGTTATAGTATAAGCACAAGAGATGAGCGAACTGTTTCAGAATGAGCCAGTTCTGACCTGAATTTTCCAAAAGTTTTCTTTTTTATCAAGACCAAAATTTCATCTTGGATGAACTAAGATGGCCGCTATCACATGTAGCACAAGGTCAAAGAGCAGAAGAGGAGAATCACATGGTCTCTGTGACTTAGGTGGGCTTCTGGCATTACTTTACAGCCTCTGAATAAATCATGAGGTTACAGTGCTGATGTGATATCGGCATATAAGATACTGTGGGCAGGAAGAAGAAGAGCCATTTTGTGATATTGCAAGCATAAGGAAAGACATCCAAATCAATTGCTTGCAATACATTGTGGAAAAACAACACCAACATTGCAATAGCACTACAGAATTATAGGAGAGTAGGACTCTGGAGCTTAGTTTAGTTAAGCAATTTTAGGTGGAAGCTATATGACTGTGTTACACTGTGTTAGACATACATTGGCTAAGTCACCTTTCTGTGTCAAAAATCTACTAGTTATTTTTTGAATGTTTTTTTTTTTTTTTGCATTATAGCTATTTTTTAATACAGCGACAGACCATTACTGTTGCTGCACAGTGATCTATGAATGTCCACAGAGTGTCTTACATTATTTTGACTGGCACAGTCAGTCCTTTTCGTTGATTATGATGTTAATCTGTTTTCCCTTAGTCCTAACAGCAGCACAATATGAGGTATTTCTGCCCCTGTGTGTTAATTTTTAATTAGCATAATTTATGCATGACTATGGTACCCTATAAGAGGGCAAAAGGGACCTCCCCCTTGTGTAAGTTATAAAGTAAAAATCCTAAGTTAGGGAGGGAAGTTTTTGCTGCTGTTAGGTCTAAGGGAAAACAGATTAACATCATAATCAATGATTCCCTTAGGTCCTACAGCAGCACAATATGGGGGTGTATCAAGTAATTCCCCTAGGGAGGGTTTCCTCGCTGTACAGTACCTAGGACTGACTGTCCAAAGGCAGTCGCCACTGAACTCTGGACATTTAGCCAATAATGTTTTACAAAGGTCAGCTGAGATGACCAAGAAGCGGCTGCACAAATCTGATCAAGAGGTACTGCACGGCTCTCAGCCCAAGAGCTTGACACAGCCCTAGTTGAGTGGGATGTAAAGAATTCAGGTAGAGTTAACCCCTGAACAGAAAAAGAAGTTTTAATCGCTTCCTTGATCCATCTAGATAAGGTAGGTTTGGAAGCTCGGAGACCTTTGTCTCTACCATATATATTAATAAGGAGATTCTTGGATTTCCTGAAAGGTCGTGCACGTAGAAGGTAGGTCTGAAGACACCTTACTACATCCAGTGTGTGAAGTCCTTCCTCTTCTTCAGAGGAAGAAACTGGAAAAAAAAAACACTGGTAAGGAAACCATCAGGTTGATATTGGCACGAGAAGGCACATTAGGGATAAAGTCAGGGAGAAACCTGAGCTGGACCCTATCCTCAAGCATGAAGTATATGGTTCCTCGGAAGAAAAAGCCTGGAGCTCACCCACTCTCTTTGCTGAAGTGATGGCTAACAACAACGTGGTTTTAAAGGCTAAATACTTTAGATCCACGTCCTCTAACGGCTCAAATGGAGGACCACAAAGACCTGAGAGAACTGTAGCAAGATCCCACTGGGGAACAGGAGCTGAAACCACCCATCTAAATCTCACAGCACCCTTTAGGAACCTAGAGATTAAGGGATTCTGAGACAATTATCTGCCTAAACAAGCAGATAAGGCTAAAACCTGAACCTTGGGTGTGACAGGGGAAAGGCACTTATCCAAGCCGTCCTGAAGAAAGTTTTAGAATCTCTCCCATTGTAGAATTCGAACTGTTAACTTCCTGTTTGGAGCACCATTTTTTGAAGACATTACCTATCCATAGGTAGCTCTCATTCGTAGACTCTGCTCAGACACAGGAAAGAGTCTTCAAGATGGCTTCTGACAGTCCTCTGGATCTCCATAAGGGCTAGTCAAACCTCCAGGCTGTAAGGTTGAATCTCCTCAGATCCTGGTACTTCTGAGTTCCTTGGGAAACCAGGTTCTGGGTGGGGGGAAGCCTCCAATAGATCCCTCGACTCATGTACATCAGCTGGGAAAACCAAGCTCTTTTTGGCCAGAATGGTAAAAATGGCTATCCCAGAGACTTGGTCCTGTCAGACTTTCATCAATACCCTTGGTATCATGGAAAGTGGAGGGAAAATATATGCCAGCCTGGACCTCCAAGGGATGGACAGGGAATCCACTGCCAAGGGATAGTCCTCCTTATATAGTGAGCAGAACGTCTCCACCTTGGCGTTGAGTCTGATTGTCATAAGGTCTACTTCTGGAAGACCCCACTTCAGGGTAATTTGATGGAAGATCACTAGATTGAGAAACCATTCTCCTGATACGGTGAGACCCCGACTCAACTGATCCGCTACTACTGATGTGAACGCGGATAAGTGGGTCAGAATTTCCTCTGCCCAGGTAAAAGTTAGACCTGTCTCCCTGAAGAGAGATAGTGATCTAGTGCCTCCCTGTTTGTTCAGGTACATTACGGTCGTCATACTGTCGGACCGGAGCCTGACCGATCTTCCTCTGAGGAGAGGAGAGAAATGAAGTAGTGCCAGGTAAACTGCTCTGAGCTCCTTCCAGTTGGACGATATCCTCTTTTCTAGCCTGCTCCAGACTCCTTGTAAGGTCTTCTCGTACAGGTGGGCTCCTCATCCCGAGAGGGATGTATCGGTAGTCAACAGGGTCCAACAAGGTTGGACCGTGGACATCCCATCTTTCAGGTGTATCCACCATCTGAGGGAAAGACGGGTAGTGGGGAAAGTCTGATCCTCTTGTCGAGAGCGAGAGGAGTATGATTCCAGGCCTTTAGAGCTTCCATCTGAAGAGGATGCATATGCCATAAAGCTCAAATGACTGCCATGGCTGAGGATGACATTAGGCCAAGGACTCTCATAGTTGTCCTGATAGACACCAGGTGTGTTCTGAGAAGATACCGGACCGCTGTGGTTAACCTTTCTTTCCTTGCAGGAGTTAAGGAAATTTTCATGCGGACTGAGTCCAGGAGAAACCCCAGGAACTTTCTCTGAGTAGAGGGAATCACCTCTGACTTTTCCCAATTTATTAGCCAACCTAGGTGTTGAAGAAAGGACACGGCTATCTGCAAATGCTGGAGCAGGATGGATTTTGACTAAGCTTTTATTAGCCATTTGTCCACGTATGAATAGACCTTGAAATCTGAGTGCGGCTGCTACTGGAGCCACCACCTTGGTTAGGTGTGGGGAGCTAAGGGGATTCTGAAAGCTAGAGCCGCAAACTGAAGATGCTTCCTGTGGCTGGAAACTGAGATAACGATTCTGAGATACCTTCTGTGTGGAGGATAAACTGGAATGTTTAGATAGGCATCATTTATGTCTAGGGTGTCAAGGATGTGATGGATTTCACGGTCTCCATTCCAAAATGATATATCTTTATGAAGAGATTCAGATATCTTAGATCTATAAGCATCCTCCAGTCGCCTGATGATTTTAGCACCAGAAAAAACTGGGGAGTAAACACTGAATCCTTCTTCAGAGGGGGGAACCTCTTCCAAGCCCCCCTTGTAAATATAATTGTGAATGGAACTTACCTGTATAACCTGCCGAGCCACAGGAAGGGAGCGGGATATAATAAATCAGACTTGAGCGGATGAAGAAAATCGATCACATATCCAGCTGTACTACTTGCAAGACCCAAGGGTCTTGAATCTTCTCCTGCCAGAAGGTGAAAAATTGGGAAAGTCGTCCCCAACAGAAGTCTCTGCCACAGGAAGAAAACAGCTGGCGTCAGAAGTTAGGCTTCTTCTTGTCCCCTTCTTTGGGGAACTTCCGTCCAGAACCTCTAGACTGGTATCTAGGCTGCCTCTAGAACTGAGGTCTAGATGAGGCTGATGTTGGGAGGCCCTCAATAGGTAATCTTCAGACAAGGAGACTGACCTCAAGAATGATAAGAGATAATCTCTGGAGACTCCAGAGTCAATGTCCCTCTCTAGTTGGGCTAGATCAAAGAGCAACTTGTTTGATACCTCATTAGAGGCAATGGCCACCGAGGTCTGAGCAGAGGCCGCAGAATAAGCCTTTCTGAGGGTGCCCTCCATGCGCCTATCCATAGGGTCCTGGAGGTTGAAGCCATCATTCGCCAGGACCACCATATGGCGGGACAATTTGGCTACTGCCATATCGACTTTAGGTGGGGGACTCCATCGGTCCAGCTGGGATTCCACAATAGGAAATAAGGCCTTAACCTCCTGATAAAATAGTGGCTCTTTCAGTCCCCGGAAAACCGGAACACAAACAAAGGCGGGGCTTATAAGGTAAATGAAATGGCAATGCTCCACATCAAGGCCGCACAAGTGTCCTGCACTACAGGTCTTTGAACATGCAGCATACAACTACAGCTGCATGTACTACTGAAATCAACCTTTTCAGAGCGAAGGTTGAAAGCCTGGCTAGGCACAAAAAAACTGCCTGAATAAAAAACCTCCTTCTTTTCCACAGAAACGTCCAGGGGAAGAAAGAAGATAAGAGAGATGTAAAGATGACTCCCCAAAGAAAGTTAACAAACTTTAGGGGAAAAAACAAAATATGGGAGGGCAAAAGACCTCCCTCCACCTGTCCCACCACACAGGACAGAAAAAAATACCCTCTTATAGGGTACCATAGTCATGCATAAATTATGCTAATTAAACAGTCCGCCTATCCTATCAACACACAGGGGCAGAAATACCCCATATTGTGCTGTTGTAGGACGTAAGGAAATACTGCAAAATCTCGTTTTGTTAGTTTTTTTTACGGCAGTGTTTTTTGTTAAACAATACAGAAAAATTTCCTTTATCACTGCAAAAAGCTAACTCAGGCAGTGTGTTCTAGTCTAATACTCATAATCCAGGACACCCTTCTCACCTTCTTGTGAAAGGTTTTTTTAAATAGTATTTTTTTTGTTAACAAACACAGTAAAACTGCCATTATCACTGCAAAAGTCCAAGCTGACTCATGCAGTCTGTTCTATTGTAATTCTCTCTGACTAGGTCACTCTTTCAGTGTTAAATTTTATCTTAAATTTTCTTAAATAGTGTTTTTGATAACCCCTTCCCAACATTCATCGTACTATTTCGGTGGATGCAGGGTCTTTAAAGATGGCGGATGCCATACCTACCAGCGCTAATGCCCACGATTACAGTCCACTCTGATCACAGGCATTGCAGACCAAGTTCCCCCCAAATAAAAAAAATGGCCTCCAGGACCGGTCCCCACCAGCCCCGTACCTTTATTATTGTAAGGCGGCTTCTGTGGTCCCGTGACTTGTTCCTCCAACAGCCGGGATCCTAATGAAGGCTTCCAGGCCTGTCATAGGAATATTACAACAATAACAATTCCATCCTTTTCCTAGAATACATATAAAAGTAAAAATGTACTGTGAAACACATACACGTAAGGTATCCCTGTGTCTGAAAATGCCCGGTCTACAAATTTATAGAAATATTTTTCCCGTATGATCAAAAAAAATCAAAAGTGAAAAAATGCTGTTTTTTCGCTGTTTCACCTCTGATATAAATTTGAATAAAAAGTGATCAAAGCAATAGACCTTCCCCAAAAATGGTATAACTAAAAAGTACACCTGGCCCAACAAAAAAAAAATCCCTATGCATCCCAACATAAGATAATATAAAAAGTTACAGGGGTCAGAATATGGCGACTTTTAGAAAAAAGTTTTTTTGCTAAGTTTTAGATTTTTGTTAAGGGGTTAAAATGTTAATAAAACTATGTAAATTTGGTATCCCCGGAATCGTAACAAAACATAGAATACAGTTGACATGTCATTTTGGCTGCAAACGAATACCGTAAAAACGAAGCCCGTAAGAAAGTCGCACAAATGCACTTTTTCTCCAATTCCACTCCATTCTGAATTTTTTTCCAGCTTCCCAGTACATTGTACAGAATAATAAATGGTACCATCATGAAGAACATTAAGCCCTCATATGGCTCTGTGAACGAAAAAAGTTATGGGGTTTGGAAGACGGGGAGTCAAAAATGAAAATTTAAACATTTCCCCGGTGGAAAGAAGTTAAACAATAAAGAAAAATCTTCATTATCGCTTCAAACATTGAAGAATCATGCAGTGACAGTGTTCTAGTCTAATACTCACTAGCTCATTTACATTTTATTTCCTAATTTTCTTCAAATAGAGTTATTTGTAAAAAAAAAAAAAAAAAAAAAAAAAAGGGAAACAAATACATACATTAATACAAATTGCTATCAATCACTGCTATATAAGCATTGAAACGGGACAGGCTAAAGGAGGAGGAGGAATCACTTATGTTACTGTTTCTATTTATCAGTGCAAGTGCTAACAATAAGAATGTGGATGACAACAACAACACTACTTCTGCTCTCAGCAGCTGTAGGGTTTTTGTACTTTCTGAGAATAAAGATGTTTCTGATTACTTTTCTTGCTCATCTCAGTCACAATAGGATATGAGATCTGACAGCAGTGAAACACAAATATTGAGTCAGGGTTCTGGGTGTTTCTCCTTCTCTGATGTTGTAACTTGTAATTTACCATGTTGCCTTTCTGCACTGTCAACTGTGTTTCCATCTTCACCGACATAGCTCTCATCCCCTAATAGTCATTTGGCATCTGCTGAGAGACATATTCTTCCTAGTCCTAGGGTGAAATCTGGATGTGGAAATTATATAGAGGAATCCCAATTCCAGGATGAGTCAGAAAAAAGTGTAGAAGATAATAAATTTACTGAATTCCAATGTTGATTCTATTGCAGATACAACTTGGCAAGTGTGTCAGGGTCAGAGGAAGAGGATGGTGGTACTGGCAAATTTTCACTGCTGAATGGTGTGTGGTCATCTCTGGTAACTGAATTTTTCTGTACATTACCAAATAACAATTTCATTGCAAGGTGCAAGATCTGAAAAGAGAAAATTAGCCATGGCCATGCAGGGACACTTGTAGGAACTATCTCCATACTCGCATGAAATGGCATCACCAGCTCATTTGGCAAAATAGAATTGGCAGTCACTGGCAGGCAAAGCGAACAAGACCATTCTATTCCTTCTCCCCATGATCTTCTTTGTAGACAGACCATATCCAAACCTAGCACATGGTTATTGTAATTAGCATTATCGTCTAAGTTTGCTTCTCCTCCTCTTCCTACATGCCAACATCATTCATTCATAAGAGAATGTGTGTGCAGGAAACAGCAATATGTACCCAGTCATCTTGCTGGTCTGTAAATTTAACTCACACGTTACTAGCTGTGCAGTTGCTGCTGTACCACTTAGTGGATTCCACTGCATTTCTCCAACAGACAGCATGCACTCAGTCTCAATGGATGATACCTAGCCACTATTATTTCTCTAGAAAAACTGTCCCTGCTTGATCTCACCATGTGGGCCTCTCCTTGGATACGCCCATATGGGGAAAGGCGCTCCCACTGTTAACATGTGGAGCAGTAATTATGGGCAGGGACAATACATGGATTTCATGGTCCACTGGGTTAATGTTTAAAGTGACAACAGCCACAGTCCAGTTTCACAACAGGGCCAGGTGCTAGTACTAAAACCACCTAGAGGGTGCAGGCCCATTTTCAACAACATGTGGGACACATCCTCCTCCTCCAGTTCCTCTTCTGTGTACCATTTTACACCCCCAAGTTCACCAGAGCAAGCCATTGCTTCCACTTCCCCTGCCTCATTTCATGGCTGTAAGGTGAATTGCACAATGCATGGCACATGCAAGAAAGTCTATGTAAGCAGCAGAATGAATATTGCATGCAGCAAACCACAGGGACAATGTGTTATCTTGAAATCCTCCTTTGAAGCCCTTGAGAGAGGTGTGTTGTCCTTGGAAGCCCTTTGAGGAGGCCACCAAATATGTCAGCAAAACAATCAACTGCAGCATCAGTGATGTCATCCCGTTGATGATGTCATCGCGTTGATATATATCTTATACAAAACATTTAAAGTCAGGCATTGAGAGGTGGAAGAAGAATATCAACCCAGTGATCAATGTTTAGTATAATATTGCCTGGTGATGACATTGATTTCACATCACTATAAACTACAATATAATGGAAACATGATAGTGAGAACAACGCCTAAGCTGATAAAGTTATAAGGTGAATTGACCAAAACTACATAGCAATAGAAATCATGCCATACCCACACATTTATATTGTTTCATCAAGATGTTTTCTAAGAATTCACTCAGAATTTACAAAGTGAATACTTAGAATATATTAAAACACATGCACATATGTGTATAATTCTCGTTCTATAACATACAGAGAGGTTTATCGTGACCATAATTGATATTCCAGTGCGATCGCTAGAAGCTGGGGATTATCGGTGCACAATTTCTTTAGAGGAAAAGTCTACAAAGACAAATGAGATAATGTTTAATAGGATAAATATAGCAGATTGAAATCTTAAGCATATAAACCAAGATAAGCTATGTGGCATGCATTTTTCATAAGTGTACCATGATGAAATGGGCCTTTGGTTGAAATACACAAAACAACCAAATACAAGGATGTTTTTTGTTTTAGCACTTTAGTTCAAAGCCTTATCTGGAATTAGTGCATTTGTGATTTTCTAGATAAAGTAATGTGATTTAGCCCACATTTAGATCTGAATCAATTTCCCAGATCTACTAAATCTGTCTAATTGGTAGCAAGTGAGCATACATACCCAGACCGTCTGATAATGTACCAAATTCATTATAGTGGCTATTGCTGAATGATGAATCTGGATCATCTTTAGACTGTCTAGTCCAGTTTATACAACCTATTTGTTGCTTTATATTACAATAAAACTCTGACCACATTTGCCAATAATTTGCCCATGTGTGGTGAAAACGTGGCCTTAAAATCTGTCTATATCCGCAAAAATTCTGTTTGCATTTGTCAAAAATCTGTCCACAAAAATTTTAAACCAACTCTTATACCAGATCATTCTTTTCATAGGAATCAAGGAATTAATCTTCATAAATGTGCCTAAAAGAGAGACTAAAGCTGGCCAGGCTCATATTCTAGTCTAAAAAAGAATTTGAAGATGTCAGAAAAACTTTTTTCTTTTTGGCCCATGTAAATAAAAAAATGTTATATAATTAGATGCACAAATAATGCCACAAAAGTGACCTGCTTAGCACAGTAAATGTTGCCAATGTGTTCAATTGACTACTTACTGATGGTCCACCACAATCTCCTTCTAAGTAATTTCCAGTGTAGCCACCATGCTTGGATCTGTCTAAGCGTACATCATTATATGTCTTCTAATATACTCACCATGACTGGATGTACTAATTTTCACTGTATTGAATACATATTTATTGTCATCACACTCAATAAAACAAAAGCTGAAATTATACAATTACTTATAATCCTTTAATGTGGCCAAGTTAGTGGAGTTTACATAAATTTTAGTGCTGTTTTACTTTTTTCTCTGTAAATTAGATTTATTATAATTTGTGTTTTCTTTTATGAAGGCAGAGAACATTAGCATTCAGAATTTTATTCTGGTTCTAAAATGTTTCTACCTTTTAAACTTAGGCTAAGTTCACATCATCCACAGAACAAGAAAAACAGGAACGGACCAAAAACCAACACAATGATGGTTACAGATGGAGCACACCAAATCCACATTTGCCATCATCCATCACAAAGCAAAAAAAGAAGGAAACTTCCCTCCAACCAGCCTACTCACTTCCCAAATGGAAGACAATGGTCAACTCATGGTCAACACTCAACATAGGTCATCAATTCCAGAATTCCATGGCCAATCACCATGAACACAGCACAGCAGCTGCCCCAAGAGCATGAAGCCCTTGGCCCATACCAAGCACTGCTCCACACCACCAACCACACCCCTATTTTAGTTCTATGATGAAGATGACCTTGAACAAAGGTCAGTAGAAGTAAACATTTTCTGAGCTGTCTCATATTGACCAGGCCTGCTATATGTATACTAATTTATAGTAGGCTAATAAGACTGAATACTGCCTGCTATTTGTGCTTTCATTATAAAGTAATTCATATTTACAGTATTTTTTTTTATTAAGATTAAGCTAAAAATCTAAAGGACACACGAGATTTGTTGAAGGCATTTCTACAATGGTAGCATTCACCTAAATGTACTTAAAGTTGCCTTTCATACAAATGTATTTCTGTTCTTGCTTATTTTCAGTTGATTTGTCCTTTAGTTAATTTATGGTAAGAAAGGGATTGCATATCACATTACTGAAAGGAGTTTCCCCATCCCTCACTTATTGACAGCTCAGTGATTTATAGCTGATCAATTTATTAGGCTTAACCTGAAAAGTTTCACGTTAATGCTTTCTGGGCAGATGTACATATAGCATCTAGAGACAAATATCATGTTTATGTGAGATGTGGTCATGAAAAGAGCATCTGGTAAAGGAAGGTTGACAGACGGGGCAAAGCACTGACCCAGGAAGCATATGGTCAGCGACCCGAATTCCTGGAATAAAGTCCACTGAGGTGATGATATCACAGCTCTTCCTTCCCTGAGCTAAAGGAAACTTATGCTACATAAGGTCTGATCTACTCTATTATCCATACAAAGTCTCCACCTCAACTATTCTATTTGTAAATAAGTATCCAATTACATATACTGCATGGAAGGAAATAGGTTTGCAGGCTTCCACCTATGATATCTTTATACTACCAGTTTTATATATGAAATTGAGTCCAGGTAATCTGAAGTATATGGTTTACTATAATGGTTCCTGGCTAAGTAATAGTTTGCTGCATATATATTATATTAATTTTTGGTGTTACTTAATCAGACTTATTGAATTCTATAACATAAACCAGAAATAATACTAGTTTCAGGGCCCAAAGATGTAGGATAGCCTCTGTACACATTTGAAGTTTTGTAGTCGATTTTGTACAGTTTTATAGTGCAAAATGAATCAGTTTGTGGATGCCATTATTTAATGGAAATATTTAAAAATGAAACTTGTTTTAATTCTCTTTTGATTTATCATGAAACAGATATACAGAACATAATGTGTAATCTAATACAAAAAGAATAAAAAACTAACTCCTATATGTTAAATATTTTTCATTCATATTTAGGAATATCAATTATTGCCTGCCCACCCATTATATTATTTGTAAAGCCTGTGGGTCTGGAAATCAAAAATGTGTAAAAAAATAATATAATATACTGTAAGTACACATTCAATGGCATGCCTATCACAGAGGCAGGGCAGGCAATTGCTATGGGGCCCATGAAGGGGGGCCCACGTGTCCCTTTCTCTACATTGCTTAGATATCTTGCACTCTAAATTGAATTAGATCCTTCCCCTGCTCTATTTATTGAGATGTATAATACAGTCTGTCAGACATGCACCCTACCCTAGCTCAGTGTATAGTAAAATAAGGGAGATTGTCAAGTAAAATATAACTGAAAGGGTTACAGTATTCTGACTTTCAGCGGAACTATTGGACTCTAGGCAGAGCTAAGTGCACAATTGTAATTGTTGCTAAGGTTTTTTTTTAACATTTCAATGTATGCCCCTGTACATATTCTATATAGAGGTGTGAATAAACTAAGGGATCTATAGAAGGGGATAGTGAAATTTAAACTGCTTACATGTAAAGGAGAAGATGGAGCGACTACTCCAGATATCACAGATATCAAAAAGGTGCCAATATAACACATGTCCTCACTAAATTAGACTGGGTTCAAAGAGTGCGTTTTTGGAGAAAAAAATGCGTGTGTTTCCATATTAAAAATGTATAACATGTATTTTTGAAATTTTAAAAACTGCATACATGTCTCTAAAAACATTTTTATTTAAAAACGCATGCTTTTTGGCAAAAACGTACCCTGTCAACACAGCCTAAAGGGACCTTAATAAATTAGGATATCGGATATCAAAATATCACATGAGAGCTATTCTCAAAGAATGAACGTTTGTGCTTCTTCGGGCTAATTATTTTAATGCAGCTTGTGTCAAAGATGTCTTAGGGCAAGTCTAGTAGAAAAAAAAATTTCCAGATAAAATTGGAATATTAAAAAGTAATACTGTACACTTTTAAGGCAGGAGACACTAACAACATTTTGACACTTTTGAGGGACTTTTTTAATTTGTGTTTTTCATTATGTTTTGTTTATAAAAGCACAGCAGGCAGATGTTACTGGTCTATAGGTTACAGTTATAGGTTATAAGTCTATAGTAAAATATTGAAAAGCCTACATAAACAGCATATTGTTTTTTGGAGTTGTGTTGGGGGGGTTAGTGATAAATGGAGAATGTTCTGGGTATGCATGTAGTTTAATCTGGAATGTTCATGGGTTTTTCTATAGGACGTTAGAACTTCAGAAAATAAATGTCTGCAAAAGATGTTAAGAATTTCAGAAAATAAATGGTTATAAAAAATGTTATTATTGAAATCCCCAATTATAAATAAACAGTACAAGGAGTCCTGGAAGTAATGATATGGCTCTTGCGGAGCCACATCTATGTCAACTGCTGTAGTTACCAAAAATGTCCTTGGGTGAAAGGTTGCTAAACAAGTGTAAAAATATTTGCTGTTACCCATTTCTTTATGTAATTTTCAGCACACTTAGCTAATAGGTATAATCCAATATGTGGCAATATTTTGACAGTTGTTCTATCATGGAATGTGAAAAATGAAACTTTGAGGTGTTAGAACTGCTCATTTCTGATAAACACTAATATGTTGCTCATAGATGTAACTGACGCTAGGTTCACACCTGCATCACAATGTCCATTGTTCTAGTCAGGAGGAGGGCAAGAACAACGGACAAACAGATTGACAAAATAGTGGACAATACAGAGCCTGACTATAATGGGTTCTGGTGGGTATCAGTTGTTTTTAACTGAAAGCCCTGGACAAAAAAAATTATGCATATAGGACTTTTCGTCCAACGATTTTAGGCAGACACTGTGAAGGAGTCTCCGAACAGAGATTCAGATACAGATGTGTATGTAACCTTAGTCATGTATTTTCATTAGTAAACAATCTACATTGAAATGATAGTACATTTGATTCCAATAATTCTGTAAATGGAAAGTCCACTCACAAGAAAAGATCCTTAAAAACTCCAGCTGACAAGTAATGGAATTGACTCTGATCATTCAAATTATATTTTCCTTAACAGCTTGAAACAGAGTGTTTCTAACCTTATTGTAATATCTTACTGTAGATTACACAAAGAATTGGGAACTAAAAGAAACACATGAAGCTCATGTTATCTGCAATATCAGTAGAATGCTATTGGTTTCTATTTATGGTCAGAGCTGTAAAATGTGTGCACAACTTTCATTCTGTGTATGCAACTCATGGCCACAGCCAATTTATATGCAAAAACATGCAGTCCAACTAAGTCCTTGAAGACTGGTTTGATTTGGCCACTTTAACTGCATTCTAGCAGGCAACTCTTTTTTTCTGTGTTTTATTATGCTTACTTATTTAACGCCATCATATTCCACAGCACTTTACAGTCACTGTCCCATATAGGGCTCACAACCTATATTCCCTATCAGTATGTCTTTGGAGTGTGGGTGGAAACCACAGTACCCGGAGAAAACCCACGCAAACACGGGGAGAACATACAAAGTCCTTGCAGATGTGGTCCTTGGCAGCATTCGAACCACTGACCCACCATGCTGCCCATGATGTTTTGTCTCAACTTTTTGACCCAAATCCCCCTGTCTTATTTTTTACATAAATGTCAATTGTCCCTCTTTTTGACATGATAAACATAGGGAAATATAGGGAAACCGCTGGCATTTCCTTAGGTATAATTGACATGCAGCGATCTCCAAAACCACGATGGTGGATGGGATTCGCTATGGGATTGTAAAACGCTGCAGGTTTGACTGCGGCTTTTATGCAACGTGGGGCCCCATCCTAAGGTTGCCTTGCTGACATTTGAAGCTTTTAATGGCTCTGCAGCTAGTCATACGCTGAGCCAATCAGAGTGTGGCCTCATTCCCCAATTATGAGCTGAGGAGGTAATATTAAAGTCTGTTTAGAACTTTCCATGTGCCTGCTATTAATTAATAAATTGTTACTAGCTAGGTTCCTGTGCTCAGAACATATCTGTGGTTTGCTGTACTTTGGCTTGAACACGTTTATTCCTTTGGATGTAATTTGGATAATATATTGTTGACCTGGTTTGACCTAGCTTGTGAGTTTTTAGCTGTAGTTTACTGGTCTGATTTTAGTCTGCAGTTGCAACTATCCTTTAGATTAGCTTCTGGTATGATAATCTGGGTCCCAATCCTGCCCAGATAACCTGGACTCATGGTGGGCTCTGGTGAAGATGTCAAGGAAGCCTTAGACTCTATCACTCAGGGCAGTGTGAGATTTGGGTAGCTTGTTCTACTGCTCTGTTATCTGCCAGTTTCTGCATTTTATGGGAATTGTTTTAGAATCAAATCTATAACAAAGAGGATTTTGAACCCTGAAATACACTGTGTTTGGATTTACAATGAAGAACCATACTTTGAATTCAGAGGCGTAACTAGCAACGACTGGGCCCCCCAGCAAACTTTTGACTTGGCATAGCTCCCCCTTTCCTGGCCTCCACACGGTAAAACACCCCATTTACACACACTATAATGTCCTAAAGTGGCCTCCAGACAGTATAATGTCCCATAGCGACCCTTCCACACAGTATTATGGCCCACAGAAGCCCCTGCACACAGTATTATGTCCCACAGTGGCCCCTGCACACAGTATTATGTCCCACATTGTCCCCTGCATACAGTATTATGTTTCACATTGGCCCCTGCACACATTATTTTTCCCCCAAGAGTGTAATGATAGTAGGCCCAGAGGAAGTGTGAAATATAAAAACCAATATTACTAACCTATCCTACGCTCTGGCGCACTTTCCACTTCTTTTGGCCCTCTTTAATGTAGGCACAGACATCACGTGGGCCAGGAACAGCGTTGTGACACATAATGACGCCAACCCGGCCCACGAGACATCTGGGATGTCACCAAAGAGGCCCAAAAACTGCTGGGAGTCACGCCAGATCCCAGGAGAGGTGAGTAACACTGGTTTTTATGTTTCTCACCTCTCCTGAGCCACTGATTATTATACTCTGGGGTCTGAAAAGATCCCAGAGTATAATAATAGTAGTATTTGTTTGGGTTCGCGGGCCCATGGCCTCACTTAACGATCTCCACTCCTGCTCACAACCGCATCCGCTTCTCCTTCTGCCCGCCAGGAGGCCCTAGCGACATGATATCGGACACAGAAGGGGAAGCGGAGGCGGCCGTGTGCAGGAGCAGGGACAGTAAGTAAATTGGGCTCATTACCTGCTGGGCCTTTTAAAAAAAAAAAGCATCAGGGCCCACTGGGTCCCCTAAGGTCCCAGGTCCTGTTAGAACTACTACTGTCGCTACCCCGGTACTTACGCCATTGTTTGAATTTACTTTGAATCTACAGGTGAGTGCAGTTCTTTACTTCCTTTGTTGATTTACTCCTGACCTGTACTTATGATGGAAGAATTATTACTATCTATGAATGGGAAGTCTATTAGATCAACAGAATAGTAAAAGGCAGGTATAGTACATTGCACTGTATAAAAAGTAAAACATTACATACAGTAATAATTAATAGTTGTCACAACTCACATGTCATTTCTTCCACATATTGAATTCTATAATAAAAACCATGAAAATACTCCTCTTGTGTTTGTTCCTGTATAGTTTATAGTGTATATATACAGTGGATACAGAAAGTATTCAGACCCCTTTAAATTTTTCACTCTTTGTTTCATTGCAGCCATTTGCTAAAAGCAAAAAAGTTCATTTTATTTCTCATTAATGTACACTCAGAAAAAAAACAGAAATGTAGATATTTTTGCAAATTTATTAAAAAAGAAAAACTGAAATATCACATGGTCATAAGTATTCAGACCCTTTGCTGTGACACTCATATTTAACTCAAATGCTGGCCATTTCCTTCTGATACTCCTTGAGATGGTTCTACTCCTTCATTGGAGTCCAGCTGTTTTTAAACTGATTGGACTTGATTAGGAAAGGCCACACCTGTCTATATAAGACGTCACTGCTCACAGTGTATGTCAGAGCAAATGAGAATCATGAAGTCAAAGGAACTGCCCAAGGAGCTCAGAGACAGAATTGTGGTAAGGCACAGATCTGGCCAAGGATACAAAAGAATTTCTGCAGCACTCAAGGTTCCTAAGAGCGCAGTGGCCTCCTAAATCCTTAAATGGAAGAAGTTTGGGACGACCGGAACTCTTCCTAGACCTGGCCGTCCAGCCAAACTGAGCAATCGTGAGAGAAAAGCCTTGGTGAGAGAGGTAAAGAAGAACCCAAAGATCACTGTAGCTGAGCTCCAGAGATGCAGTAGAGAGATGGTAGAAAGTTCCACAAAGTCAACTATCACTACAGCCCTCCACCAGTCGGGGCTTTATGGCAGAGTGGCCTGAAGGAAGCCTCTCCTCAGTGCAAGATATATGAAAGCCCGCATAGAGTTTGCCAAAAAACACATGAAGGACTCCCAGACTATGAGAAATAAGATTCTCTGGTCTGATGAGACGAAGATTGAACTTTTAGGCATTAATTCTAAGCGGTATGTGTGGAGAAAACCAGGCACTGCTCATCATCTGCCCAATACAATCCCAACATTGAAACATGGTGGTGGCAGCATCATGCTATGGGGGTGTTTTTCAGCTGCAGGGACAGACGACTGGTTGCAATTGAAGGAAAGATGAATGCGGCCAAGTACAGAGATATCCTGGAAGAAAACCTCTTCCAGAGTGCTCTGGACCTCAGACTGGGCCGAAGGTTCACCTTCCAACAAGACAATGACCCTAAACACACAGCTAAAATAACAAAGGAGTGGCTTCAGAACAACTCTGTGACCATTCTTGACTGGCCCTGCCAGAGTCCTGATCTCAACCCAACTGAGCATCTCTGGAGAGACCTGAAAATGGCTGTCCAACAACGTTCACCATCCAACCTGACGGAACTGGAGAGGATCTGCAAGGAAGAATGGCAGAGGATCCCCAAATCCAGATGTGAAAAACTTGTTGCATCATTCCCAAGAAGACTCATGGCTGTACTAGCTCAAAAGGGTGCTTCTACTCAATACTGAGCAAAGGGTCTGAATACTTATGACCATGTGATATTTGTTTTTCTTTTTTAATAAATTTGCAAAAATATCTACATTTCTGTTTTTTTTTGTGTGTCAAGATGGGGTGCTGAGTGTACATTAATGAGAAATAAAATGAACTTTTTTGCTTTTAGCAAATGGCTGCAATGAAACAAAGAGTGAAAAATTTAAAGGGGTCTGAATACTTTCAGTACCCACTGTATAGCAACAATCTCAGGAAATATAGTGCTGGTCATTCTGATAAATATAATGCAAAACCACAGTAAATACTGACAGCACAGAAAAGCAAAATTATATGAAACTCTGGTTCAAGTTTTGGAATCCGTAGGGAATCTGTATTTGTGAATACCACACACACACATACAAGACAGAACATGTACACACACACACACACACACAAGACAGAACAAGTACACACACACACAACATGTACAAACACACACAGAAGGCACATACCTAGAGCCGAGTCAATAGCCTAATGTAGTCGATCATCCCCTGTAGCGTAAGACTCTGGGAGTCAAAGTGGGGGAGACAAAGTGAGGCAGCCCAGTGGGCCCCCTCAGGATCTTGAGGCCCCGTCACTTGCCCGGGTTTGCCGGGTGCTGACGCCGGCCCTGGGTTTTGTCCTGCTATATTTATGTTGCAGTCTTCTCTGTTGCAATGTTTGCCTCTGCTCTGCCTACCATCAGACTGGTACAGGTGTGAATATTTCTGCCATTATTCATACTAAATAGCATTTGTTTTTTTCCTCTCCTATATATATTATATTGCAGTCTTCTCTGTTGCAGTGTTTGCCTCTGCTCTGCCTAGCGTCAGTGTAATATATGTCTGCACATTTCTACCGTTATGCTTAGCATTGGGTTTTTAATTTTTTTTTTGTCCAGTAACATCTTTGCCTGTATTTATACATCAATATACTCACTGATATTGTGTATGTATTACAGATGTCTGCACAGAGAGAGAGTAGGAAGAGGACGCATAAGTCCAGGCACAGGAGTTGCAATGTATGCCAGCAAATGTTGCCAGGTGACTTACAGGCTAATATATGCACCAATTGTTCATCTCCCGCTAACTCCTCCCCCAAGCATAAACCAAATGACTTTATGCACTGGTTTAAACAGCAACTTTCAGCTGTCTTTTAAGAAGCTAAATCAGCTTATAGCTCTAAAAAAAGCAAAAATATCTCCTTCATGGCATGTTACCCCTGATTCCAACTCACTAACAGACTCTGACTGTGAAATATTGTCTGACTCAGACGACCCAGAAGAATATTATATACTCAACAAAGACAAACTACATGACCTGCTAAAGGCAGTGAAAGACACAGTGGAGACATCCAAAAATGTGGAGTATAAAACTAGATATGACTGGCTGTATTATTTTCCAGTGACTAAAGGGAAAGTTTTCCCAAATCATCCTGTTTTGGAGGAGTGGATAAAGTTAGATTGGGACAAGCCAGAGAAAAAAGCAGATCTGGACTCTAGATTCAGAAATGTCTACAAGCTGGATGACTCTTTCTAAAAAAAAATGGGACTCAGTTCTCAAAGTTGATCTTCTGGTAGCAAAATTGTCAAAGAAATAAATTTTTCCTTTAGAAGATTCTACTTTATTAAAGAATCCAATAAATCAGGGGTAGGCAACCTTTTTTGTTCGGCGTGCCGATTTAAATAAAAAAAAACAAAGATGAGGTCCTCGGAGTGCCGTGCAATGATTTTAAGGCTGATGACACCTACACTAAAGTCATATAGCACAAACCGTAACATAGGGTTGCTGTCATACTGTGCTCCCAGTCACATGCGTTTACTGCTGTTTGTCTTGATACACCTGTACTTTTCCATTAGAAGCAATGTAAGTACATGTGTAACCCACAATTAGTGGTAAATGTATATGACTGGGAGCAGAGTGAGGTAACACCTTTAGGATGGTGACACACTATGTACCTGGATGCTGCATACCCAGCCGCTGGTACTTTCGCTTTTCTGTAAGTGAAACGCAGCCACATTTAATTCCTGGTGGTGCGGTAACAGCAAACCCCAGCCAGGAGTAAATGCGTGTCACACTTACCCCAAAATGACAGCACTAGTGCCCAGGGACTAGATTTGAGTATAGCCGCACCTGGATACACAGTGTGTCACCACCCGAAAAGAAACACCGTAAGGCTAAGGCCCCACATTGCGGAAACACAGCTTTTTTTGTTGCAGATTTTGCTGTATTTTTTTCAACCAAAGCCAAGAATGGCTACAAAAAGAATGTGAAATATATAGGAAGCTCCTATACTTCTATTTTCTGCTGAAGCCACTCCTGGCTTTGGCTCAAAAAACTGCAGCCAAATCTGTAACAAAAAAAGCTGCATTTCCGCAATGTGGGGCCTCAGCCTTAGGCCTCCTGCACACAAATGGCACGGATGTAGTTTCACTGACCTATACATTAAAAATGCATTGACAGGGCCACAAATGCAGACAGATATAGGACAGGTATAGGACCTGCTCCATAATTTGCTGCTCTTCAATTTGGCCTGGACACACAGCCACAAAAAGATCGGCTGTGTGTAGGGGCCCATTGAAATGTATAGGTCCGTACTTTTATCCTCAGTTGTAGATAAAAAGTATGGTCATGTGCATTAGTTTAGCAACTCCATGTGCCTCATATTAATAGTAGTTAACCCCATCATGTCCCTCACATTAACCAATGTGTGCCTCACATAAGGGTTACTGATATGTGAGACATATGGAGGTTAAGTAAATATCTTCATTATTGATGTCCTTTATTAGTACCCCCAAATGTCTCACATATCATTAACCCTTATGTGAGGCACATGGGGGTTAATGAGAGGGACATTATGGGGTTAATTGTTATTAATGTGAGGCACATGGAGTTACTAATACAATTAATAACCCCAAATGCCTAACATCAATAGAAATAGTAACCCCAGCATGTACCTGTTGTTTTGTTTTTTTTTAGTTTCACTTTGCTGATGGTGCTCTCCTCCTCCTCCTCTCCTCCTCCTCCTCTTCCTTCTCCTTCTCGGGGAAGCCTTGGCAGGATGCAGAGCAGGAGCTCATCTATGCAGCAGGCAGGGTCCTTGCTGTACACTGAAAGCTCCGCCTCCTGGGCTTTCCTCACCCCTCTCATTGGTGAGAGAGAAGGAGGAGCGTCCTATATCTCAACTCTAGCGGAGCACTGAAGGGACGCTTCCCTTTCATTTAATATTGGTAGGTCCTGCTGGCTGCCATGCCAGCAGAATATGCCACGCGTGCTACTCTTGGCTTGAAGAAGGCTGAAGGCCAATGTCTCCTCTGTAGGATCCTGCAAAACTTCTTTGTCCTCAGTTTCAGTTGCAAGAGCTCATCGCATATGGCTGAGCCACCTCACTAGAGACCTGGAGAAGGGAACCTCTAGAAAAGAAATCCTCAAGACATTACTTCAGATGAAAATGGCAGCTGAATTTTTATGTGAGTCACAGCTAGATAATGTTAGATATTAAGACAGGTCCATGGCCCTGACTAACTCTGTAAGACGTTCCCTTTGGTTGAAGCTCTGGTCAGGTGATATCCCCTCCAAGTACAACTCCTGTAGTCTCCCATTCCAGCCAGAGTCTTTGTTTGGGGAACAATTGTCCAAAATATTAGAATCCTTAACAGAGTAAAAAGAAAACAAGTTTCCTGAAACAAAGAAAAGAGGGTTTTGCAGATCGTTTCAGGATCGAAGGAGACGATCTCCCAGGTTCTGGAGGAATAACACATATGCAGACAGACAGAGAGGACCCCAGGACAAGAAGACAGAATCTTCAGGAAGAAGAACACCAACCAGAAAAATAATGACCTATGACAATAAAAGTCTAGGACCACCAGTAGGGGCGAGGTTGAGAAACTTCTCCTATCAATGGTCTCAGACATTGTCCGACAATTGGGTGATATCAACCCTGCTAGGAGGCTATGCCATGGAGTTTAAGGACATACCACTTTATCACTTTTATTTCAATACCTGTTCAAATCCAGTGATGCTACAGTTATTAGAGGAGTTTATTGAGAAGTCTGCTCTAGAGGAAGTTCCATGTGCGGAAAAAGGCCAAGGGGTATATTCCAGAATATTCCCAGTCCCCAAACCTGAGCGAAAGTGGAGACTTGTCATCGATCTAACCTTCCTCAATCATTTCTTGGTAAAGAAATCCTTAAAAATGGTGACCATCTGCTCAGTGAAGTTCATTCTGAAGAAAGAGAACTTTCTTGCAATAATAGATCTGACAGACACATATTTACACATACCTATCCTTCCCAGTCACAAAAAGCATTTGCGGGTTCCTGTCCATTCCTCAAAAGGGATTCATCATCTACAGTTCACATGCTTGCCATTCATCAAATCAGCGCCACGTATATTTCCCAAGATTGCAGTAATCCTGATGGCAGTCTTCAGGCTGAAAAGCATCTATGTCCTCCCATATCTGGATGACTGGTTGGTGAAGACATTTTCAGAAATTCTTCTAAAAAGTCCCTTTGTGAACATCAAAATATCTCACCTAGTTCTGACTCAGAGGTTGACATTTCTAGGGCTTGTCATGGACTCACAAGCTTTTTCAGTGGCTCTCTCAATTACCAACATTCACAAGGAGGTACATGCAACCGCATAATGACACGGCAGAACATTCCAGGGGACTTGCAGTAGTTCATATCAAAGGGTTTCTAAATCAGATCTCTCATCCCAGTGTCTCAATCCGAAAGGTTATGAGAATTCTAAACCTCATGACGTCTGCCATCAATGGGGTACCATGGTACCAGAACTATTTGCAGAATCACAACATCCTGATAAAATCCAAGAGCCTTGCAACAGTCTTTTATATCAACAAGCAAGGAGGAACGAAGAGTACTGAAATGGCATCTGAATGCAACCGCATAATGACACGGCAGAACATTCCAGGGGACTTGCAGTAGTTCATATCAAAGGGTTTCTAAATCTGATCTCTCATCCCAGTGTCTCAATCCGAAATGTTATTAGAATTCTAAACCTCATGACGTCTGCCATCGATGGGGTACCATGGTCTAAAGCACACATGAAAGCTCTTCAGTGCGACATCCTGCAAGCCTGGGACAAAAATCAGAATAATCTGGATGCCAAATTTCAGAATTCTCACTTCACCCGAAGAAACCTCAATTGGTGGCTTATTCCAAAAACTTTTCAGAGGGGGAACTCTCTGGTTCCCCAACCTCAGAAGATAATCACAATGGATATCTCCTCTTGGGATGCCCATGCAGAGCACAGTTGGACTCAAGGCAGATGGCGTATAGAAGACCAGAAATTATCTTCCAACATCAGGGAACTCAAAGCGGTAAGATTAGCTTTGACCCACTTTCAGAACTATTTGCAGAATCACAACATCCTGATAAAATCCAAGAGCCTTGCAACAGTCTTTTATATCAACAAGCAAGGAGGAACGAAGAGTACTGTAATGGCATCTGAATGCAACCGCATAATGACACGGCAGAACATTCCAGGGGACTTGCAGTAGTTCATATCAAAGGGTTTCTAAATCAGACCGCCGACTTCTTACGTTGCACTCACTCTGCACCCTGGAGAATGGGCTTTAAATTCTTCAGTATTCAATTTGATAATCTTAAAATGGTTAGTTCCGGACACAGACGTGATGGCAACCTCAGAGAACACTAAACTCCCTGTCTTCAGGACTCATCACCAAGACCAGAAGGCGAAAGCTCTCAATGGGCTCTCCATCAGTTGGAGAGGGATGTTAGTGTATGTATTTCCACCCCTGCTTCTAATTGCCCGCATACTAAGGAAGATCGGGAAGAAAGAAGCGGAAGTAATTGCCATCCTTCCTTTTTGGCCATGCAGGGCTTGGTTTAGTCTCTTGGTTTATTCTCCTGTGGTCACTTTTGAGAAGCAGTTAATGGAAACTTCCAGTATCTCAAGATCTCCTGTACCAAAAAGAAGTCTATTACCGGAATCCACAGATGCTGTGCCTCATGGCTTGGAGGCTGACAAGGAAAATCTGGCAGAACTAGGGTTCTCTTCTGAAGTCATAAACACTATTCTTGCAGCCAGAAGGCCTACCACAGTTGAGGTCTATAATAGAGTGTGGACAATCATTAAAATCTTTTTCTCAAGAAATATTTCAGATTGTTCATTGCTGACCTCAATCTTACAGTTTCTCCATGAAGGTTTTAATAAAGGGTTAAAAGAAAACACCCCTAAATTACAGTTCACTGCAGTTAATGCCCAATTGCAGAAATTTTCAAACCAACATTTAAAAATTTGTTCAAAGCCTTGAATAACTTGGATCCAAATCCGCAGGTACCAGCCCATCTTGGTCTACCTTCAAGGTATTCTTCTTAGCATCTATCTCTTCTGGCAGGTGCATCACCGAGTTACAGGCTCTTTTTATCAAAGAATCGTACTTGAGAGAACTTGGAGACTGCCTAGTGCTGCAGACAATGACGGGGTTCATTCCTAAGGTTCCTTCATTTAGATACATAACTCAGGAAATCTCTCTACCTGTTCTGTTTCCTGAACCTTGCAATGACGAGCAAGAAAGTGGCATTCCCTGGATGTCAGGAGTGATGTCCAAACTAAAGTAGGGCGCTTCCCCCCCAAAAAAGATATGCACACAGTACACAATCCCTTTTGGGCCCCTACATGGTACACAACCACCATTTTTTTTGCTTACACTCAGTATATAGCCCCCCTTTTTTGGCCCCCACACAGTATATGACCCCCTTTTTTTTATCCCCTCCCCAGTATATGACATTTTTTTGCCCCCCCAATATAAGACCCTCTTTTTTAGGCCCCTCACAGTATATGACCCCCTTTTTTTTCCCCCCCACAATATATCAACTCCTTATTTTTGCCCTCCCACACAGTATATGGCACCCCTTTTTTGCCCCCTCACAGTATGACCCCCACAGTATATGAACTTTTTTCCTCAATACATGAACCCCTTTTCTTGGCCCCCACACAGTATATGGCCCCCTTTTTATGCCGCCCCACCAAGTATATGACTGGAGGGCAGTCATACATATATACGCTATAAGTAGCGGATAATACATTTTTCACAGCCATCCACGCTCCTGTGCAGGCCAGTTCTGCTGTTGCCTCCATGGTGCGCTGTAGCTGACATTGAAGAACGCCAGGGCACTGGACTTAGCATCCTGGCGTCCTTTAGCGTTGTGTCATATGTGCAGCGCCGCCTACAATACGTAGTGGCCAATTATAAAAAGAATGCCGCCCTCCAGTTTATTCCATGAGGCACCGCCCTCTTTGCTCAACTAAAATATTGTTAGCTATACTGTATAAATAATGAATCCTGGTGATAACCTGATTGTAAACATCAAAGACTGAGGTACCCCTGTTCATAATCCCTCATATAGACCCAGAATGATGCTCCCTGAAGAAAACCTGACCAGGCCAGGACTTGTCTTACTACAAGCATCAGCTTCTGATAGAAAAGCGGTTGCCTTCATGAGCTACTCCTTAATTATATATGTAGAATGGTATTAGAAACAGCCTTCTTGACTCTGTTTATCCACAGGACTTTGAAGCGCTAAACACTGAGAGGCTTCTGTTCATTGGCTGGATGCTACCGTAAGTCATGAGCTGTTCAGTGGGTAGACTGTCTATTACATTTCTATTTTTAGCCTATGTCTGCGATTATGAAGGCACTATAGTGGTGCATCATGCAAGCCAAAGATGCAAAAAATAAAGTCCAAAAGAAAAGGTCAATGGGACATTATTTCTTCAATCTCATTCTGAGCTGTACCCAGACTATTATAATGTCATATAGCAATCAGATGGCTAAGTTTGGAGATAGCACAAACCAATGCTTATTGCTAAAAACAAATTGAACTGCAACCTGGGAAAGAGATTTGCATAATTTTTTGACACTCTCTTGTAGATTTTCATTACTCTTCCAGCAGTCTGTGAGAGGATCTCCTGAAATATGTCTGTGCATGTGCTGTGTGTGCGCCTATCCTTCTTATTAGTGAGCAGTAAATGGCCAATGAGAGCCATTAGACTGTGCCGGGTCCAGGACTGATATATAACTTCTGAATGTAAAATTACTTTCATATTACCAATTACCAGCAGCAGATTCTTGTGCCATCCATCTCATCCTTCTCTCTCTGTGAATGCCAGGCAGACACATATACATGGATTCACAGACCATGTGTTCTTAAGGTGAATATAATTTACACTACATGAGTTATTTCAAGTCATTGCCTTATTTTATTCATATCAATTAGTAAGAAATAATAAAAATGATATTGCTTGAAATGAAATGTACTTTTCAAAGTGTGCAAACCTTCACAGTAATAAATTATTATGAAGCAGAATGTAACCATGATGCATAATTTGATAATATTTCAAGTTTCTTGCATTTCTCCCATACTGTTTTTTCAGCACAAATCTTCTTGTGTCTGCGTTTTGTGCAGCTAATGAAGTGAATAGATAAAATAAGGAAGTGAATGTTCTTGTTAAAGGGGTTTTCTGGGAGTTGACTATTGATGACTTATCCATAGAATAGGTCATCAGTACTAACTGGGTGTGTGTTGCAGCTTCTTCATTGCATATGGGGCTGTGCTTGGTATTGCAGCTCGGCACCATTCACTTGCATGGAAATCAGAAGCAAATAGGTCACATGACAAATGAAAGTGACTAGGTATAGATCATGTTAGAAATCTCAGTATGTATTCTCTTCACTGCAGCACTGCTAGCTGTTGATACCTTAAGTTTGCCATGCTGATATGTGAAGCTTTCTGCAGCTATCAGAGCTCTGAGACACTGACATTATCAGCAGCTGAGGAGGGAAATTTAAAGTCTGTTCTGAACTCCCTATAAATTCAGCTGAAGACCAACTGGCTTTGCAGCAGGCTGTGGTGAAGACATTTGGGTAGCCTTAGATTCTATCTTCCAAAACAGTGTGAGATTTAGGTGGCTTGTTCTTCTGTTCTCTGGTATCTGACAGTTGCTGCACTTTGGAAATGCTCATATGGCAATTTCATAACAGATCATCAATATTCAACTCCCAGGACCCTTGATATGTGGCTTCCAGTGACAGTTTTAGGGAAAGCAAACTGGGGAGTTGACTAGGGTTCTTGTTTATTAGGGGGCCTCAAGTATTCTACTACCAGGAGCACCCTTAAAATTACTTTAATTGCTACATGGGGGCTAAAAATGGGTGAATCTCTAGTATTCTACTACCAGGAGCACCCTTAAAATTACTTTAATTGCTACATGGGAGCTAAAAATGGGTGAATCTCTCATTTTGGGTTTGGGAAAGTTGATACTCCGGTTCGTTTTAGTCTGACTTGTTCGGATAAAACTGAAAGTGAAATTATTATTATTATTATCTGGGGTCTGACGAGACCCCAGAGTATAACATGTATAGACCCAGGGGAGGTGTTAAAAAAAACCAAAAAAAAAAACCTAACATTTACGCTGAGGCCCCACATTGCGGAAATTGTTGTTGCAGATTTTACTGTGTTTTTTTTTTGAGCCAAAGTCATGAATGGCTGCAAAAGGAATGGGAAATATATAGGAATTACTTCTACCTTCTGCTCAGTCCACTCCTGCCTTTGGCTCAAAAAAATACAGCAACATCTGCAAGAAAAAAAGCTGTGTTTCCGCAATGTGGGGCCTCAGCCTTACACTTACCTTCCCTCACCTTTTCTGGGCCTCCTTGTGGCATCCGATGCGTTTTCTCAGTCCTCTTCTGGCCTCATGACTCTGGGTTCCCCATGTGCCTGCTGAGGCTGAATCATAGGCCTAAACTGTGACACTGGGTGCATGGCATTATCCGGGAGGCTGGAAGAGGCCAGAAGAGGACTGAGAGAGAACGTCGGATGGCACCTGGAGGCATAGAAGAGGTGAGGGAAGGTGAGTATAAATGTTTGATATTTTTTATACCTCCCCTTGGCCTCCACCAATTATACTCTAGGGTCTGGAGAGACGAACCCCCAAAGTTTTGTGTTCGAACAAAAACAAAATTTTTAGAAAATTCGAGTTGAATCCAGTTCATTGTGAACCGGTTCGCTCATCTCTACTAGGGACCTTGAGTGGCTATTACAGTGATTAGGAGTTTAGCAATATAAACTCCAGTACTGAAAAATGGTACCTGACAGAAAAAGCATGCAGGTTCGCATAAGATAGGGGTATTCTACTTCTGAAGTATATAATGAGATTATGCACCTTGATAAATTTAGCAGCATATTAGTTTATTAAAGGCTATTTTGGTTTCAAATGATTTTTTTTTAAAAAGGACCTTTCATGTCCCCATGAATATGCGGTTTTATATATCGCTAGAAAGCCGACAGTGCGCTGAATTTGAATTCGACATTCCTCATAGCTCAGCATCATTGCAGGGATGTGAGGAAGGCCCCCCCCCCCGACACTACTCGTCCATAGCCCTGTACTGTCAGAGGGGGTGTCCCTAACAACCCAGTAATGACGCTAGGCTGTGAGGAACGCCCTTCTAACAGTGGGGAGATATCGGTGCCAAAACTAACGGCACCGATATCTCCAGCCCTGGGGCACATACCGGAAAAGCCAACAGTGCGCTTTCTAGCGGTATATAAAACCGTACATTCATGAGGACATGAAAGGTCCTCTTTAACATAATTCCAAGATCTCTGTTTGTAGCCTTTGAAGGAGATCCTCCATTATTTACTTCGAGAGAACACAATCTCTCCTGGTCATGTGATGATTATACAGATGTACCCATAAAGAGCTGTGAGCCTGTGTGATGATCACATGAGCAGGACAAATTTTCATCCTCTGAAATAATAGACATTTCTGAAAGCATTTATGTTTGCTTTAAAAAAGCACATAAAAAATGCATGTGAAAAACTTGAAATTGCATTTTTAATCACTGTTAATTATTATCAATAATAAAAAAATGCAAAACGCATGTGCATTTTATAAAAATAATATAATGGGAATGTATTAGGAAAGCTAGGCATGTTTTTTTTTTTTTTTTTTTTAATTAACAATTATCCCTACGGGATTGTAATGGACAAGGGCTGTTTTCTCTAATTTTACTCCCCCTGCAGACTCTTTGCTATAAAATCAGCAGACTAATCTACAAATTATCCAGTTTTACACTTACATAAGCTTCATTCCAGTAAAAGCTCATAAACCTGGCCATGCACAAACCCTCTATGGCAGCACATGGAGTCCCCTTGGGTCCATATTATCCAAATGGTGTCCCCATAAAGCGTTCTATTTTCTTAATGAAACTGCTATCTCAAAAGTACAGTATTCAATGGGACATGCCACTATGTTTTTCACTGAATCTTCAGATATGTGAAAGACCGAAGACTCTGCAAACATCAACCAATGAACAAAGAAGAAGTGGTTTAAATACTCCTGTAGTTTGTGTGAAGTACTAAGCATGTTGAACTTGAAGAACAGAAGGCTATGGATGATTTAAAGAGAATATTGACTTTTATGCAAAACAATATCTAACAGATTTCATGTATGTTTCTGCTGTATATTAAACAATACTTTTATGTTACATGTGTCTACAGTAACATTTAGGTCTCATGCACATGGGGAAATTCAGACCAGAATATTCGGTCCTTATATCAGAAAGGTTCTCCAGCCCAAACCAAGTCAGGAGACTAGGACTCCTTGCACCATAGTGATGTATAATGCCAGGAGTCCCTCCTCATAGCTCAGTTGATACTATAAATAGTATGGGACAGTGAATCCAAGGGCAGAAAGGAACTCATAGTATCATGAATTAGGGTGGGAATTACAACCGATGTAGTGACTGGATTTTCTAGCTCGGATTCCCCTGTGTGTATGGGGAGTCAAGCAAACGTTGTATAAATCATTAGTACATTGTGTGCACATGAGGAATACCACTGTTCCTGGCCACTATAGTGAGGAAAAAAAGTATTTAGTCAGCCACCAATTGTGCAAGTTCTCCCACTTAAAAAATGAGGTCGGCCTGTAATTGACATCATAGGTAGACCTCAACTATGAGAGACAAAATGAGAAAACAAATCCAGAATATCACATTGTCTGATTTTTAAACAATTTATTTGCAAATTATGGTGGAAAATAAGTATTTGGTCAATAACAAAAGTTCATCTCAATACTTTGTTATATATCCTTTGTTGGCAATGACAGAGGTCAAAGGTTTTCTGTAAGTCTTCACAAGGTTGGCACACACTGTTGCTGGTATGTTGGCCCATTCCTCCATGCAGATCTCCTCTAGAGCAGTGATGTTTTGGGGATGCCGCTGGGTAACACGGACTTTCAACTCCATCCAAAGGTTTTCTATGGGGTTGAGATCTGGAGACTGGCTAGGCCACTCCAGGACCTTGAAATGCTTCTTATGAAGCCACTCCTTCATTGCCCTGGCAGTGTGCTTGGGATCATTGTCATGCTGAAAGACCCAGCCACGTTTCATCTTCAATTCCCTTGCTGATGGAAGGAAGTTTGCACTTAAAATCTCACGATATATGGCCCCATTCATTCTTTCATGTGCACGGATCAGTCGTCCTGGTCCCTTTGCATAGAAACAGCCCCAAAGCATGATGTTGCCACCCCCATGCTTCATAGTAGGTATGGTGTTCTTTGGATGCAACTCAGCAATCACTCTCCTCCAAACATGATGAGTTGTGTTTCTACCAAACAGTTCTACTTTGGTTTCATCTGACCATATGACATTCTCCCAATACTCTTCTGGAACATCCAAATGCTCTCTTGCAAACTTCAGACGGGCCCAGATATGTACTGGCTTAAGCAGGGGGACACGTCTGGCACTGCAGGATCTGAGTCCCTGGCGGCGTAGTGTGTTACTGACAGTAGCCTTTGTTACGTTAGTCCCAGCTTTCTGCAGGTCATTCACTAGGTCCCCCCGTGTGGTTCTGGGATTTTTGCTCACCGTTCTTGTGATCATTTTGACCCCACGGAGTGAGATCTTGCGTGGAGCCCCTGATCGATAGAGATTATCAGTGGTCTTGTATGTCTTCCATTTTCTAATTATTGCTCCCACAGTTGATTTCTTCACACCAAGCTGCTTGCCTATTGCAGATTCAGTCTTCCCAGCCTGGTGCAGGTCTACAATTTTGTTTCTGGTGTCCTTCCACAGCTCTTTGGTCTTCACCATAGTGGAGTTTGGAGTGTGACTGTTTGAGGTTGTGGACAGGTGTCTTTTATACTGATAACAATTTCAAACAGGTGCCATTACTACAGGTAATGAGTGGAGAACAGAGCAGTCTCTTAAAGGAGAAGTTACAAGTCTGTGAGCGCTAGAAATCTTGCTTGTTTGTAGATGACTAAATACTTATTTTCCACTATAATTTGCAAAAAATTCTTAAAAAATCAGACAATGTGATTTTCTAGATACAGTATATTTTCTCATTTTGTCTCTCATAGTTGAGGTCTACCTATGATGTCAATTACAGGCCTCTCTCATCTTTTTAAGTGGGAGAACTTGCACAATTGGTGGCTGACTAAATACTTTTTTCCCCACTGTATATGACATATTCTGCATTGTTAGCAATAGTTATATCTGCTATTCTCAGTTATCTAAAGGCTTGTATGTGGAGACTGGAAACTGCCATCTGGTCTCCCGTACACAGCATACAGAAAATATTGGATAACCCTTTAATAAACAATCTCAATGCCCGTACCCTCAATATGCATACCCTCAGTATACAATATGTATACCACTATCATTTCCAGCTGGCCATGGGCCCCAGGCCCTATACCCCTCTGGGCCCGGTTGTGGTCGCACTCCCTGCCACGATCGTTATGCCACTGGTACTGGGCAATACTTATGTGAATAAAGCACTTGGATTGAGATAGAAACTATTTGTGTAAATCACTTAGATCCAGCAGCCTCTGTCTATGCCTGTGTCTCTCTCCTATCACTCTGATATTATTCATTCTTTTCCCCTCCCCTTTATATAGACCTTTATGTAATGTGATACCTCTGTGAGCTGCAGTTCTTCTTGCTCTACCGAGGGATTCAGCAGAGATGATTAGAAGTGGTGGGGAGGGGGGGGGGGGCTATACAAAAGAAACAGACATGGGAGGAAAGAAGATTTCTTTCTGTAATAAGATATATAACTAAATTATAATTTATTCAGTTGACCTATTGATTTATACCAAGTTTCTTGAAAAGTTAGCGACCATTTAGTTGCCGTTCAAAAGTTTGGGGTCACCCAGACAATTTTGTGTTTTCCATGAAAACTCACACTTTTATTTATCAAATGAGTTGCAAAATGAATAGAAAATATAGTCAAGACATTGACAAGGTTAGAAATAATGATTTTTATTTGAAATAATAATTTTCTCCTTCAAACTTTGCTTTGGTCAAAGAATGCTCCATTTGCAGCAATTACAGCATTGCAGACCTTTGGCATTCTAGCTGTTAATTTGCTGAGGTAATCTGGAGAAATTTCCCACCATGCTTCCAGAAGCCCCTCCCACAAGTTGGATTGGCTTGATGGACAATTTTTGCGTACCATACGGTCAAGCTGCTCCCACAACAGCTCAATGGGGTTGAGATCTGGTGACTGTGTGGCCACTCCATTACAGATAGAATACCAGCTGCCTGCTTCTTCCCTAAATAGTTCTTGCATAATTTGGAGGTGTGCTTTGGGTCATTGTCCTGTTGTAGGATGAAATTGTCTCCAATAAAGCGCTGTCCACAGCATATGGCATGGCGTTGCAAAATGGAGTGATAGCCTTCCTTATTCAAAATCCCTTTTACCTTGTACAAATCTCCCACTTTACCAGCACCAAAGCAACCCCAGACCATCACATTACCTCCACCATGCTTGACAGATGGCGTCAGGCACTCTTTCAGCATCTTTTCAGTTGTTCTGCGTCTCAGAAATGTTCTTCTGTGTGATCCAAACACCTCAAACTTCGATTCGTCCGTCCGTAACACTTTTTTCCAATCTTCCTCTGTCCAATGTCTGTGTTCTTTAGCCCATATTAATCTTTTCCTTTTCAAAAGTTTACATACATTTCATTAGTATTTGGTACCATTGACCTTAAACTGTATGACTTGGGTCAAACGTTTTGGATATCCTTCCACAAGCTTCTCGCAATAGTTGGTAGGAATTTGGGCCCATTCCTCCTGACAGAACTGGTGTAACTGAGCCATGTTTGTAGGCCATCTTGCTCGCACCTGCCTTTTCAGTTTTGACCATAAATTTTCAATAGGATTGAGATCAGGGCTTTGTGATGGCCACTCCAAAACATTGACTTTGTTATCCTTAAGCCACTTTGTAACCAGTTTGTCAGTATGCTTCAGGTCATTGTCCATTTGGAAGACCCATTTGGGCCCAAGCTTTAACTTCCTTGCTGATGTCTTGAGAGGTTGCTTCAGTATTGCTACATAATGTTCTTTCCTCATGATGCCATCTATTTTGTGAAGTGCACCAGTCCCTCCTGCAGCACTTCACAAAATAAAAACGGGAAAGGTTTATTCTGATTTCATTTCAGATAGTAAGAAAAACATGCGTATGTGTCTTTTTATATAGTGTATGTAAACTTCTGGTTTCAACTGTATATAATTCATGTGTATTACAACTTCTCTAATGTCCTGAATAGATTACCTACACTTTGAACTAAAAACATGTAGCAATCAGGAAATCATTAATCATCACCGTAAAATTCATAACGTCAGACTCAGACTTATTGGAAGTTTGCTAAATTCTAAGCTGTAGACTTGTATAATTCATACAATACAAAAAAATGATACCATCGAGCATGGAAACTCAAAAGTACTTGTCTACTGTAGCAGTTGTGTGGTATATTATGGTTTCCTGGTAAAAAAAAAAAAATCTTAATTCCTATATAAAGAGTGAAAATTAGCACTCTGGAGAACTACAAGCCCCAGTATTTCTGTGCACGGTGTTCCTGAGTTGAGTTTCTTGGGGTTCCTTTATTTAACTACATAAGCACCACAATACGTTTATATACATCCCTCACTAAGAGGTTTTAAACCTCTGTGTGGTGTTTTGCACCAGAGCTTCATAACTAGAGATGAGCGAATTTTTCAAAAATTCGATTCGACTGATTCTCCGAAGTTTCTAAAACAATTCGTTTTGATCCGAATTAATTTGCGGCGAATCGTGTTAAACCCTTCCCTACATCCGCCCTAATAGTAAGGCACTGCCGGGAAGGACTTCCCGCAAACCATGGCGGAAGCATTGTACGCACACAGAAATTGTGTGCTCACTCTTCTTTGCGGGTGTCAGCCATATGTAACAGCTGACACTGTCCTCTAACACCCCCGATCGGAGCTGAGCCCCAATCGCAGGTGTTAACCTCTGAGATGCCACAGTCAACTCAGGGGTTTTATTATATATTGGGGTCCCAATTGGCCCCCCCTCCGTGACATTTTTTGGGGGTGCCGCTGCTCCTATTTGGCAGCCCAGGGTCTGACCAGTGACCCCGGGTCTGCTCCATCGCTGTCCCTCCGCATACCTGGTTAATCCTGCCTTGAATGGAGACTGTCAGCCTATGCGTCTGCACGGGCTGACAGCCACCTATACACTGCAATACACGTGTATTGCAGAGTATATCTATTGAAGCAGCGATCAGAATATCACTGCTTCAATCCCCTATGGAGACAAAAAGAAAAAATGTAAAAAAAAAAAAAAAAAGACCCCCCCCCCTCCAGAGTATAATAATCAGAGGCCCAGGGGAAGTGATTAAAAATAAAAAACACTTATACTCATCTTAACCTCACATCTCCCAGGAATCCGGCTGTCTGAGCGTCCTCCTCACTCCTCTTCTTCCTTGCGACTGAAGTCCTGCTCCCCAGACGTCACTGCTGGGGCCTGTGATTGGGCCTCAGTGGTCATGTGGGGGCGTGATGACGTCATTACGCCGGCACGCTCCACGTCCAGTCACAAGCCCCGGCACTGAAGCCTGGGGAGCAGGACCTCAGTCACCAGCTCCGGAGTTACTGCTGAGCCCAGGACAGGTGAGTATCAGTATTTTTTTTATTTTTAATCACCGCGGGGGTGCCGGGGGGCACAGGTAGCATGGCGGAACCCCTTGGATGCCGCGGTCATGTTTGACTGTGGCATCCAAGGGGTTAAAAACCCCGATTGGAGCTGTGCAATTCAATACATCGAAGCGCGAGGAAATCCGGAATCAATGCGAATCAAAGATTTCCTGAAATTCGGATTGAATTCCACTTCGTCAGATTCGATTCGCTCATCTCTATTCATAACCACCAGGTCTTTCCTGTTTTATACAGCAGGGACCCGACAGCAGTGTCCATGGTTGTAGACAGATCTAATCATGGACAATTAACCCCTTAAATGCTGTGGTCAAACGTGACCATGGCATCTGAGATGTTATTTTCACTTTCAGTCTTCTGTTTAGTTATGGATCAGCTCTCCCGCAGGGAGTTCCTTGGAGCCGTTCCATTGCTATGACAGTCAGGAGCCTATTGATGCCTCCCAGGCCTACCAATGCTATATAACTTCTCAGACCTGCCTCTGGCAGGACTCAATAGTAAAACAAGGATTTTACCATAGAATGCAATACTGTAGTATTGCAGCCTATGGTATAAGCAACCCAATGATTGCTAGCTCAAGTCTCCTAGGGGGGGGCTAAAAAAATAAACAAATGAATATATAAAAAAGGTTTTTCAAATATAAAAATTGCCGTGATGGCAGTGACCTGCATAATATATGAAATGGGTCATTTTCACCAGAAACAAATCCAGAAAGAAAATTGGTCATCTGCATGAAATATCCATGTCTTTGCCTCTCTGGTTTGGTTGGGAGTTATGGAGAAGGAAAAACGTGGGTCTTCTATGTTGTTTCCATGACTCCTTTAGAGGTAGATAGGAGTTACAGAAATAATAAGCACAATAAGTTACGCTTTTTCCAAAACTCCCAAAGTTATGGAAAGAGCGTAGCTTGCTATGCTACACTGTTACAGTAACTCCTATTTATCTTTTTGTGAGTTAAGGAAACACTAGGGACTAGGAGCCACATATTCCTATTATGGCCATGTTTAACCATGGTGGGAATACCCCTTTAACAATTAGATAGAAATCAAAAGAATTACAGAAATTCCGCCTCTTCATGAGTGCAAGGCTTGATATATGTATATGATATGCCTGGTATGTGCAGAATATAATGTTCCTTGTATACTAATCCCATTGCATACAGCCTGGTATGGGTAAGAGAGAGAGGGGAAAAAGTGTGGATAGCAGGATATATGTGGAGTGGTTGGTGTGTGTACTGTATATGATTCAGCCTCAATGCTCCTTTTATGCAAAGTGCTGTATCAGTCTAAATATTCTTACTAGATCTAAAATAAATATTATACATTTCAAAATTTTGATGAACCTGGTCAGAGAAAGGCAGGGAGACTTAATAAATAGTCATACTGTATAGCCATACCATGGAAAATGTAATTTAACATGTCAAAATCCCGTTCAACTTTTTTCTCTAGGTCTTCAAAATTATGTTTGCTTTGTGAATAGATACTTTATTAAAAAGATTATTTGCTCAAGATATGAGAATCGTTTCCCATCTAAAGAAGTGATGGTTGGCACCCCTTGTGAGTGATTTGACCTTCATCTGATATTCAGTTTATTTAGTTGTAAGGTAGCTGGTGAATTTAACCACGCGAATCATACTATGTGCCATTCTGTTCATTACGGATAATTAAGACAAAATAGTTAAAGAGGTTGTCCAGTCTAAACAATAATATCTAAATTAGGCCGGGGAAGGTGAAATACATAAAACACACTCACCTGTCCCCGATGCTCTGGTGTCCTCCCAAAGCAGTCCGGTCCTGCAGCTCAGCTGCCTTCTTGCTGTTCAATTTCTCACTGGCTGTTCTGTCCCTTCCACTGAGGCCACTGATCGGCCTCAGTGGTCATGTGACTGCTAAGGCCAATCAGCGGCCTCAGGAAGGGAAACAGGGAGGTCACTAACTGTGGCCACTGATTGGCCTCAAATGTCATGTGCGGCCAGTAGTTCTGTTGGAAGACAACAACAGAGCTGCTGGACCAGACTGTGCGGAGAGGTATCAGAGCGCAGGGGACAGGTGAGTATGGTTTTCTTTTATTTTTTTTTCACCTCCCCTGGCCTAATTAATAAATAAAATTTTAGCCCGGACAACCCCTTTAACTATATATAGTATATTCTACTTGGAGTAACACGTATTTTGGAACCATGTAAATAAGTGTAATTATTGTTACATACAAATTAGTCATTTTTTTGTCCTTGACTTTTTTTCTGCCATGCAACATAAACAACGTGCACTGCTTACATGTTTTGGTTGTTTTCATGACTCATATATGGAACTTTCTGTAAATTAAAATGTGACAAAATACAAACATTGCAATGTTTTTCGCATGAATAGTCTGAAAAAAAAAACTTGTAGCTGAACTATAACTAAAGTACATATCAAAAGCCAGATAAATACTGTATACCCTGTACAGATACAGTGGGGAAAAAAAAGTATTTAGTCAGCCACCAATTGTGCAAGTTCTCCCACTTAAAAAGATGAGGCCGGCCTGTAATTGACATCATAGGTAGATCTCAACTATGAGAGACAAAATGAGAAAAATCTAGAAAATCACATTGTCTGATTTTTAAAGAATTTATTTGCAAATTATGGTGGAAAATAAGTATTTGGTCACCTACAAATAAGCAAGATTTCTGGCTCTCACAGACCTGTAACTTCTTCTTTAAGAGGCTCCTCTGTCCTCCACTCATTACCTGTAGTAATGGCACCTGTTTGAAATTGTTATCACTATAAAAGACACCTGTCCACAACCTCAAATAGTCACACTCCAAACTCCACTATGGTGAAGACCAAAGAGCTGTGGAAGGACACCAGAAACAAAATTGTAGACCTGCACCAGGCTGGGAAGACTGAATCTGCAATAGACACTACATGTATCAGAAGATATCCCGGCCACAATAAGGAAATCATGGCTGATTTTCTGACTTTAGAAAGGTCCTGCATTCATGGTCGTATCCAATGGCAACCAATCAAGACAACAACTTGTGACCACAAGATATTTAGAGAAAATCTTTGAAATTCTGCAAAATGTTTAACTTTTAATTATCTACAAATTTAAAAATGGTTATGTTCGTGGGAATACCCCTTTAAGTGATGTGACACTACTGTTATGAAAATCCAGTGCTCTCATCTGTCATAAGATGAGAGTAATGGATATTAATGGTAGTGGAGTGACAGATGCAGATGGAGCTCCCTCCTTCTGTGTCCGTTCCCATTGACTCTAATGCAGGGCTGTAACTTTACTGGTTCCCACATGTTAAAATGCCCCATTTACACAAACTGTAATGTCCCACAGTGGCCGCTGCACACAGTATAATATCCTATAGTGACCTCCATACAGTATAATTTCCCACAGTGTCCTCCACACAGTATAATGTCCCACAGTGGCCCCTTTACATAGCATTATGTCCCATAGTAGCCCCTACAGTGTTTGTTGTAAATACTGCAGAAATTTTTGGTTCACCACCCACAAACTACTATTATACTCTGGGGTCTCTTGAGACAACCCATTTTAACTTTTTCTTTTGTCCAAAAAGTAAAAACATGATGGAAGAAAGCTTGTGTCATGTTTTTACATGAGAGTGGAAGCAGACACCAGACGGAGGGAGCTCCAACTGCATCAGTCACTTAATGTCCATTGCCCTCATCTTACGACAGTGTAAACCTACCCATAATAAATGATCTCATTTTGTCTATATATCCCATCCACAATGATGCTGCAGGGATACTGCCAGGGTATGATGGCATAGCACTTACTAGTGGCGGCACAGGCTATATTACCTCTAATACAGTGGGGGAAAAAAGTATTTAGTCAGCCACCAATTGTGTAAGTTCTCCCACTTAAAAAGATGAGGCCGGCCTGTAATTGACATCATAGGTAGACCTCGACTAGGAGAGACGAAATGAGAAAGCATATCTAGAAAATCACATTGTCTGATTTTTTAAGAATTTATTTCCAAATTATGGTGGAAAATAAGTATTTGGTCAATAACAAAAGTTCATCTCAATACTTTGTTATATATCCTTTGTTGGCAATGACATAAGTCAAACGTTTTCTGTAAGTCTTCACAAGGTTGGCACACACTGTTGCTGGTATGTTGGCCCATTTCTCCATGGAGATGGAGATTACCTTAAATATCCAAATTATTGGAAATTTCAATGACCAGTCTCAAATTCAAAGGCAAATGAGTCCTACTACAAGAATGAGGACTACATAGCAGGGGAAGGAGTGGATTCTGCCTGCCATGTGCTGCTTGGTTTGTTTGTATTTCCTAGTTCCATATAGTCTGGTTGGCGCTATTTAGTCCTATTTTGTGTATGGCATTGTGCAAAGGTTGTGAAATATGGAGGCTCTGTAATTATGTGTCACAATGTGATTTATTCCAGTATGGCCAATGTAAATATTTTTTCTGTCAGTAGCGTTGATAGCCGTGCACAGGCAACCCTAAGGCTAAGCAATTGCTAAACGTGCATTGTGATTCTAGTTACAGTGTATAGAAAGTTAGATAAACTCTGACAATACGAATATCTTCTTTATTTACCCTTTTACAAAATTACCCCAAATTAACAAAATAGTCAAAAATGTATAGTCTAGACAAATGTCATCACGCTTAACCTTGTAAACTTAATAGATCTTAATGTAAAACAGTAGGGTTTGTCCATGAGGTAGTCATTTGGCACATCGTGCCCGGATATTACAGTATGCTAACCATAGTATTTCATAGGGTGGCAGTTGTACCTACTAAGGTAGCTTATAGGAACACAGAGGCTACATTCAGATGACCAAGGTGCAAAACGGCTGAAAAAAACATCCATTTTTCACGGCCATCTTACACCCAAGGTGCATCCATTTTCACAGATCCTCCATACATTACAGCGTATGGAGGGATCCATGAAAATGGACAAACAAACAGACGTCACACGGCCATTAATCACTATCGTGTAAATGTAGCTTAAGTTTAAAGCCCCATGCTGTGGAAACTTAGTATTATTGGCTGCTGCATTGTACAGTACCAGCAAAGGGAATGAGATTTTATTTAATCTCATCCACACATTTCGGGGGAAAAAAAAAAATCTGTGGAAAAGCTGCAATTTCAAAGATGCATGCATAGCTGTGGAATTCCCTATACATTTTAGTAGGAAAGAAAAAAATGCAGAGAAAAAAAGGAGCAAAAACTTAATTAAAAATACTGCAGATAAACATGCTGCGTGGGGGGTTGGATCTAGAAAACCGTGAGGAATTGATACAGAAAGTATATTGGAAAATTGTATAAATTTTCATTATACAAACAGCAATATTTGTCTGAAACTGGACAACCCCTTTAGCTTCGCCAGTATCTATCTCTGGCTAAATGTGGTCTTATAATTTCAGACTTATATATAAGTAGGAAGAAACTGGGTTGTGGACTCCCCTGGAGGAAGAAACTGAAACAATTGTATTCTGCAACAATATCTACAATATATTGGAAAAATACGAAGTATAATTATACTGTAGATTATGAAATTAAAATAAATATGATGCTCACAAACAAACATCCCTACCTGGCATGTCATTTCAACACAACAAAGATATCACTAATACATAACTGAAAAACACAAAAATGTATACACACATAAGCCTTATACTGTATATGACCGAGCATAAGGCAGGAAAAGCAGACTTGGTGGGATGCAAGGTTTTTAGTCTGTTAAATTATATGGTCTTATGAAAAAGAAATGAGTGATTCCCAGAACCAATGTAAAACCCAGCATGAGCAGCAAATCAAATAGTTTAATTTGTGATTCACATCAAAACATCTTCCGATGTCTTAGAAATCTCAGAACGCAGAGAATGAGGGCAAGCTTCCCGTAACCATCTGATTCATCAGGATATACAGTTCATGTGATAGCAGAATAATAAAATAACAGGGAAAAATCACATTATCTTGCATCTGAAAATAACCATTTACACACAGCTTTTGAACCAGAGCATTCACAAAAACAGCATGGAAGAGAGAATAAAATGACTGCAGATAAAGATTATAAATGTAAAATAGAGAGGAATCAAAAGAACCGGTGTTAGATGTCAGAGCTGATATCTCAAGAGGCTGCTCGGTAAAGAGCTAGATTCAGCTTTGAGTCAGCATTGACCCTCCAGCTAACGGATCAATTGTAGAGTGAGACAGCAGAATTAATGGAGAGATTTAGTATGGACGTCTGTGCATCAGCCTAGCAATATTGATATGCTCTCTGCAGCTACCAGCCTGTATGGTTTAGCCTTACTGAAATCATTCACAAATGAAATTAAAGGTATCAGGGGCATTTAACCCTTACATTGCGCACGGGACTTCATTTATAGTTACGGAACAGATGTCAGTGATGTTTTAACTAAATTATGATGTGATCAATCATAATATCATTGTTACCATGTGATGGCTAAGCCTGTTTATCTCTTATTATAATATGGTTAGGACAGCTAAAGCACTAAAAGGGATTTCAAATTCTTAAAATATTCATTTCTTATCTTACATAATTGAAAGAGGTTGTTTTGCTCCGCAGTGGCCTCTAGCTTAGCTCTTACCCCTGATGTTAAATGGCACCCAGGTGCATAGCTTTAGGGGGTGCATAGGTTGCAGGCAAAACCAGACCCTGATATCTGAGGAGCTCCTCCACCTCAAAGGATGCTCCTCTCTGTTTGTTCCTTGTAAGGTTAAGGCCAAGAATGGCTACAAAAGTAATGGGAAATATAAAGGAAGCTCTTATACTTCTACCTTCTGCTCAATCCACTCCTGACTGGGGCTCAAAAAAACGCAGCAAAATCTGCAACAACTAAAAAGTTGCATCTCCGCAAGGTGAGGCTTCAGCTTAATACTGCATGGTACTGAAGGTAAGGGCAATGAGTATCGCGACTGTCAGTGACTATTGTCTTCCAATCACCACTTCTCTTCATTCAAAACTGTATCTAATTTTAAAATAATTAGAAAATAATTAATTATGGACCCCTAAAACCGTCACCAATATTAGATGGTTGTTTAGACTATTCCAATTACCATATGTGTTAACAACTATTTGGGCTTATTTATTAAAGGCATCATCCATCTTATAAAAATTGACAGGTGTCTGTCTGCCAAATCATCTGCTTCCCAGAGCGTGGAGATCCCGGCATTGTTTACATGCCAGGCACTGTGCTGCTCACTTTCCATACTTCTAGTAGTGTTGACTATCGGTAGTGCAACATTTTCCCATTCAAGCCTCTGAGATACCACTGCAGTACTGATAACCATCGCTACTAATAGTATGGCTGCTTCACTGCAGTAAACAGCTGATCTGCGGGGGTCCTGAGAGCTGAACCCCTGATGATCTAAAACTGATGGCATTTTTAGAAGGTGAATAACCCCTTTGTTGTGTACTACACCAGTCTAATAATTGGAGGCACCGGAATAAGATGCACCAGAATTACTAGGAGGCTCCATCATCTTAGTAATTCTGGCACATCTCAGGTGTTCCCATGCACAAGAATTGAAATTTGTGCTGATCAGTGAATGGCATAGATTTCAGCTTGTACCAGTTTTTCAGCTGTAACTTGCACTAGTAACTTGCACCAGTTTTTTCCTTCACTGCTAGATTTTTCTGTAACCTCAGGTCGCAGTTGCGGCACCCCTTGACTCGTAATGTGACTCAATTCATTAACATAAGTGAAGGAATCTTAGGGCGAACTAGCAATCTTTATTCACACAACAGATGTTGTGGCCCAAGCCACAGTGTAGCCTCCAAAAAAAATCATCATGCACTATCTTTGTTCGTATAAACAATAGTGCCACTGATAGTGCCACGTGAATAGACCCATTGCAATTCATGGGTTCTGCAATGGCCATGTGAATAAGTGCTGTCCAAGGGCTTGCACAGATAGACACAGCTGTTTTTCACGTTCATGAGGTCTGTGAAAAACAGCATGGCCATGAGCATAAGGTCTAACAGATAAATGGATAAGGCCCCTCACTGTACATTTACAGATATTATACTGTTCATATGCAGATATAGTGCAGGCATAAAGAGTAAAGCAGCAGTAATTCATGGTAAATTAAAACTTAAACCATGCACAAATGCTAAAACAAGGGATAGAGATGGCCTTACCTATGAGAAATTTATATGGGAGATTAAAACATAATAAAGTGTCAAGATAACTAAGTCTATAATGTTGCTTAGGTCATACATTGACAATACATGATGGGTCCTATTCTTTTTAACATTTTTGCAGTTGACTTAAGAGAAGGTTTAGTAGGTAAGGTTTGGCAGTTTGCCATTGACACAAAAGTGTAGGAAAATATTTAGCTTTATTGGATGAATTGTCCAAACAATGGAAACTTTGGCTCAAAGTTTCCAAATATAAAATAATGCACATGGGGACAAGGATTTATTTTATTGGCAGTTCTATAGGAGCCACAACTTCAGAAGAGAAGGATCTAGAGGTCCTGATATCAGCCAGCCTCAAAATGACATGGGCCCCCCCCCAAGCCGCCGCCCCCAACCCCCCCAAGCCTCCACCCCCAACCCCCCAAACCGCCGCCCCCAACCCCCCCACACACAAACTGCATTCCTGCGCACACTATTATGCCCCGTAGTGGCCCCTGTACACGGTATTATGTCCCATAGTGGCCCCTGCACACGGTATTATGCCCCATAGTGGCCCCTGCACACGGTATTATGCCCCATAGTGGCCCCTGGACACGGTATTATGCAGCAAAGTGGCCCCTGCACACAATATTATGCCCCATAGTGGCCCCTGCACACAGTAGTTTGCCCCATAGTGGCCCCAGCACACAGTAGTTTGCCCCATAGTGGCCCCGACACACAGTAGTTTGCCCCATAGTGGCCCCTGCACACAGTAGTTTTCCCCATAGTGGCCCCTGCACACAGTAGTTTGCCCCATAGTGGCCCCTGCACACAGTAGTTTGCCCCATAGTGGCGCCTGCACGCAGTAGTTTGCCCCATAGTAGCCCCTGCACACAGTAGTTTGCCCCATAGTAGCCCCTGCACACAGTAGTTTGCCCCATAGTGGCCCCTGCACACAGTAGTTTGTCCCATAGTAGCCCCTGCACACAGTAGTTTGCCCCATAGTAGCCCCTGCACACAGTAGTTTGCCCCATAGTGGCCCCTGCACACAGTAGTTTGCCCCATAGTGGCCCCTGCACACAGTATTATGCCCCATAGTGGACCACCCATGAACGATTATTATACTCTGGGGTCTTTTCAGACCTCAGAGTATAATGATCGGAGACCCAGGGGAGGAGAGAAACATAGAAAACACTGCAACTTACCTCTTCCTCGCTCCGGTGCACTCCCGTGCACTACTTCGGCCATCTTCAATGTCGGACCGGATCTCGCGCGATCCAGGCCGGTGTCGCGACGCATAATGACGTCGGCTGACGTCTGGGACGTCACCAAACAGGCCCGAAGCCTGCGGAGCGGCAGATAGGTGAGTTACAGTGTTTTTTATGTTCGCTCACCTCCCCTGGGCCCCCGATCGTTATACTCCGGGGTCTCAAAAGACCCCGGAGTATAATGATAGCAGTGATTGTGGGGTTCGCGGTAGCGACTGCCACAGGGCTCCGGGCCCCGTAATGTTCCGGGCCCTGTGGCAGTCGCTACCACTGCTACCCCGGTAGTTACGCCCCTGGCTGTATAGCTAGAAGAATAACCAGTAGGAAGAGAGAGATTGTGATCCTGCTGTATAGCGTTCTGGTGAGACCACATCTGGAATACTATGTAAGTTCTGGAGAACTCACCTACAAAAAGACCTAGATAAAACAGAGCGGTTGCTAAGACAGGCTACAAAAATGGTGGAGGCTCTGAGGCATAAACCATATCAGGAGAGGTTTAAAGAACCTAATCCGTATAGCCTTAAAGAAAGAAGGGAAAGGGGTGACATGATTGAACCCTCTAAATATGTTAAAGGTGTAAATACGGTTCCGGATGGAAGTGGTTTTAAAAAAAATAAATAAATAAATGCAA